>JBAOKB010000092.1:0-52684 GCA_037044905.1 Hortaea werneckii | reverse complement strand
GCGGAGCTGGCAGGGAAGATGAGGCACTGGCTCCTCAGAGCTGCGACGGTGGATGGTCATCGGAGGCTCCACCTCCACCTTGGGGAATTGCGGTGATTGAGGGCTGAGGACATTATTAATTTTGAGTGCCGTGGGGCCCCGAGACGAATCACCGTATTGTACATTGCTCCGACGGCCTCGTCTGATTTCTTTTCTGATGGTAAATCAGCGCATCCACTGTAGAAGCCCTACCGCTCTACACCAAGCATCAAGTCAAGTAAACGGCCCGTAGCTCAGGCAATACTAGACAATGCGAAGCTCGGCTAGTGCACCAGAACGACATGACGTCTGCCCTAACTCAGTGTGCATTAATATGACGGGTTTGCAGGGTCCAAAGGAATACGCTAACATACGCTCCGCGACTGAAGGAGAAGAAGCTCAGAGCAGCTGTCGGAGGAGTTTCTCCATCTTATCAACTTTCGTGCTCGCTACGTCTGCCCGCGGGCCAAGAGGACAGCGAGAGGAGACCGGGATGTGGAGGAGCATCTCCGCCTGTAAGTGCACTCCGTATACTCAAAACCATCCCCTTGTCATGCTGTTGAGAGAGGTTGTCCGGATATGGGGTCGGCAATGTGGAGGGAGCAGTCGTTCCCATTAACTTTCAATCCTGGGTTTTAAAACGATTCCTAGCGAAACGGCTGAGTCGTGAACATCCCAGGGATCGACCGAGTTTCTTGCATCCTGCGTGATTATACAAACCGAGCAGCTGGGAGCCATACAACCGGTTGCATACGTTTCGTCCGAGGAAAGGCTTCTGCGGGAATGCTCGCTAAGGTGCCCAGATGACATGATCAGTCACATTTGCTATTCATGTTTGTCCCAGTCTTGATGTCGAGCGGCGGCACAGCGTGGAAAGACAAGCTAGGGCACCACATTGCCAACCCTGCCTGCCTGCCTGCCTGCCGCCTGCAGTACCGAACCCGACTCGCCTACGTGAAGAACCAGGTGAGCACTCTCCGGCGCGGACTTCTACTCAGCGTCTGTCGTCAAGTGGAGAACGGTATTCCTCATCTTGCCATTACCGCCGCTGAGGCACCTTGCCGGCATTTGTGGCAAGACATGTAAAGCGGAATTATGGAGTTGGAAAGGTTCCTTGTATTCCATCTCATTGGAACAAAACATCCTGCTCGCAGCCGAAGCCGAGTGCGGTACCCTTAGTCCGACAACAGAACGAGTAGTTATTCCATGGACGCTTTCGTTTGTTGTTAGGTTACGCATATGGCAGGAGCAGAGCCACCCCTTCCGAACAATGACCGGGATATGTCCCGGTGGGTAGTAGTTGGTCGCGGTCTCCGCGGTTCTTTCTAGCACCAGAAGGAAGCGAGAGGTATCAGTTGCGAGAATAGCCGTCATGCATTTCATTACCTGTACATTGACGAGAAAGCAACACAAATTCTGCCCAGCTGACGACATCTATATCGTCTCGATGATGCACAGAGCTCGACTCTTCGAATCGCCTGGGTAGCAGCAACAGCATCGTCCTTCGCAGCCGCCGCCTCCCAACGCCAATCACCCCAAAAGTGAAACCACCTTGCTACGTTCCTCAACAAACGAAGCTTCAGGAAACACTGCCCCCGACCCCCTCAATCTCTCTCCCAACTTACTTCCCCTACACGAACCCTATCCTCCCCACTGCAAGATCCTAAAGATGCCCTCCCATCCGCCGACTCATCTCCTCCAACCGCGCCGCAAACCCCTTCACCGTCTCAGTCAACTGCCGATTCGCCTCCTGCAGCTCTGCGATCGTTTCCCGATCGACGCGGGTCCTTGCACTGGCATTCTCATCCGTGTTGGACGATGAAGCGGTCTGGGCGCGGTAGAAGTCGTGGGCGTAGCTTGTCGCGATGCGGTTGTGAGTATAGCTCTGCTCGACATGGGCTTCGGCTTCGGCCGGCTTAGGGAGAAGAGTTTGCCCATGACTCTCCCAGGTATTGGGGGCAGTGTCAGTATCGCTCTGCTCAGTCTGAGTTTCGATCTCTCCCCGCTCAGGCGCATGGGCTTGTACAGGACTCTCGAGGGCGTTTGGATCAGAGCCGTCAAGCCCGAACGATACCACAGAGTCCGGGGTGCGCAAAACCACGGGATTGCTGCGCTGCTGCTCGATCGTAGCCAAGCGATCATCGATACGCGCATGCGCTGCACGCATCTCCTCGCGCACGACGAGGATGCCGTGTTCGCGCTCGAGGATCTTGCCCAGCATCGCGAGCATCATGTCCTGCTTATCCGCCGGCATCTCGAAGCGGGGGAACGGTTTCTTGGGATCGACGTCGATGCCGCTGTCCAGCTTTAGGTCGCTCGTGGTCGAGCGCGAGAGGTTCTCGTATCGGGCTCTCGCATCTGCGACCAGTGAGGGTGCACTGTCTACCACGTTGTCTCCACGGGACGTCAAGTCCTGTCTAGACGGAGACTCTTGAACGCTGAAACCTGCGTCGTTTGCTCTTACACGAGTACACCGGCCCAAACCCTCGCGGTCGTCGCGCCATCTCTTCGGAGGAGGGCTATACGTAGTAGCCGGCAAATACTGCAAAGGCGAAGGCATAGCACTCGGATGATTGAACGAAGCCGGCGAGGCCTCAATCTTCTCATCACTCTCCGCTCCAGCCACTGCAGCGAACAGATCCGAATCGATAACATCGCCAGCATCCGGGTCGTTGATGATATTCGCAGCTAGGGACTGACGTACAGGACTGCGGCTATGGTTGCGCGAATGCGTGATGCCGTGCGCAGGCAACTCCTCTCGCGCTGCGTGGTCTTGCATGATGGTGAAGATCTCTGAGCTCGGTCGGTCTTTACTCAAGTAGATCCCGCTGTTCACTGAGGGATCGGATGCTAGCTCAGGGTAACAGATGGGGATGGTGCAGCCGCTGCTGTTGCTCTTGCTTTGAGGGGTATGTTGGATCGCGTGTGAGTTTCTCGTCTTCTCCTTCTCTTCCAGCACTGGAGGCAGATCATCCATTGTCTTGCGGTGGCTCGGCCCAGGGGTGCGTCCACTCATGCTGGCGCGAGTGCCAGGGGTGCCGAAGTCAGCCACTGAGTAGATGGATGGGGAGTACGTTATGTCTTGACTCTTGCGGTAGTAGTTCTCCGCTGGCATGTTGAAGCCTTCCAAGCCCAAGCCTTCAACACGTGCATTCATTTCTTCAAAGGTGCTTGGTTCATTGAGAGCGGGAACCACTGACGCGTGAAGCGAATACATGCTGGGCTGAGTGACAAGCCTAGGTATGTCCTTATGTGCGTAGTTCCCAAACTTCGTCGGGCTGATACGATTGCCCGTAACTACCACGCCAGCCACGGGCTTGGAAGGTGTGCTATCCTGCTCATAGAATGGTACTCTATTCGAGGGTGCCTTTGCTGGCGTCTCCTTGTTTGTCTTCTGATTAGGTGGCGTATTCTTTGCCGGAGGCGTGGGAGGAGCAGCGGCATCGATGTAGCGCAAGCTTTGAGAGCGAGTGACGGGACATTGGTCGGCACCTTGCTGATGGTGTTGCTCACGGTATGTCCCATGATCTGAAAAAGCCTGAGAGGACACGCGTTTGCCATCCTGATGAGTGTAGTGAGTAGGATCAGAGTAGCCAGTCTGCGGCGTCTTGGCCATGCGACTGTGGGCGCGAGATTGTTCTTGACTCTCGACGGGATCCGTCTGCGGAGTCTCCTCTGAGACATTTGTCCAGTTTGTCGTAGGCTCACTCTTGTCAGACCCGGACTTGCGTGCGGACGCCGCGCTAGAAGCATTCGCATCATCCAAGCCTACAGATTTCCTTCCAGAGAAGAGCCCGCCTTTCTTCTGCTTGGATGGACTTCTTCCTAAGCTGACCTTGCCCGGCAACGTTCCCAGCAGCGCTTGTGCCTTCACGGGCATGTGCTCGCCTCCCTCACTCCCATGCATGCCATCCAAAGCAGGGATCGACGGACTTGCCGCGCCACCGCCCGTAATCTTCGTCAGGCCGAACTTGGAGAAGAAGTTCTTCTTGGGACTCTTCTGTGCAACACCCTCTCCACCGAGTGCAGCGCTTGCCACTGTCTTTCTCGATTGCAGGTTAAGCGCCGGCTTCTTAAAGGTCGATGCAGTGTCAGCTGGATTGCTGAATTCGCCGGTGATTGGCTTCGGCGTCGGAGCATAGGTGGTATAGACTGGAGTGCGTTCCTCTTGACTACCGGAAATTTCGTGCAGCGTCGCCTCCCGTTGCTCCTCAATCACACCGCGCGTCGTCGGCTCAGCTACGCCGTCATTGTTTGGCACCAGCCTGAGCGGCGGCGGCGTGGGTTGGCGACCCGCGTTGATAAAGGGTGAAAGTGTAGTGACCGTGCTGTTGCGCGGCTGATCTTGGCTCGGAATCACGAATACTGGTGAGGGTGGCCCTGAGTTGGTCTTTGGCCTCAACGCGGGATGTATATCAGTTGGAGGGTTTGCGCGAGCTTTCTCGAGCGCTTGCTGGTAGAAGGCATTGCTCTCGAGGCGATGGCGATGCAAGCGTGCGGCTTGTTGAGCGAAGGCGTTAGGACCTGGCGTTGCTTCTGGAAGACCAGGGATGCCGCTCATGTTCTGCTCAGGGGGCGATGAAGGACGTGACGAGAGCGATGGCGCGCCCTCCCTCATCTCCATTGTGCTACTGCTGAATGGCTAGGACCAAAGAACGTCTTTCTAGAATGTCAGTAGTGATACTCGACCAACGACAATAGCTGAAGCCCAACAATAGCGATGCCTGGTTAATTGGGCGTGGGCAGTCTCCAAACGGAGGCGGCAAAATTGGTTCACTGCTTGTTTACATGCGCACTGGTCGGGTGGTCCCGTGCTCGAAGTCTTTCAAAGAGGGAAGGTACGAGACGTCATCATCAATACCGCTCGGGGCACCCGGCAACGGTATTCACATGATAGCCTTCGCCTGAACAGAACGAATGTGAGTAGAAATGGGTATCAATTTGTCGACGCAAATATGAAAGACAAGCTACTTAGACCGCTTTGAAGTGGCGCGAGAGCGCGAACAATGCTTCTGCTTCCTGAAATGTATGCCCTGACTCCCTTTTCGCCCAAGCGCTGGATCCAGAATTTGATGACGAGTGGCTCTTTCATTGGCGCACTACAGGCTATAGCATCACGCAGCCTTTTCCTTTTCCTACAACAGAGTCAGCAACGGCCGTGGAAATAGCATATGCATGCAGAAATCAGTGAAAGCTTACTCTTCTTCCCCTGCTTCGTCACCGGCGGCTCCAACGCAGCCACAATCGCCTCATCAAAGACATCCTTCAGCTTGAACTGCGTCAGAGCCGAGCACTCGACGTACTTGACCGCACCTAACTCCTTCGACATTCTTTCACCATCCTCCTTCCGCACAGGCTGCATCTTCTGCTTCGAAAGCTTCTCCCGCACTTGAGGGTCGTCTCGCAAATCTGTCTGAGTGCCAACGATGAGGCATGGCACACCAGGACAGTGGTGGTGCACCTCGGGAAACCACTTTTCGCGTACGTTCTCAAATGATGCCGGGCTGGTGACGGAGAAACAGACAAGGAAGACGTCGGTTTGTGGGTACGAGAGAGGACGCAGGCGGTCGTAGTCTTCCTGTCCTGCGGTATCAAAGAGGCCTAATGTGTAGGGTTCATCTCCGATCCTGGCTTCAATTAGCTCACGTGGGGCTTGGAACAAATCTCGGATAGAGTGCCTTACATTACTGTGACAGCATAGTTGTCGAAGACTGTCGGCACATATTCTGAGGGAAACTTGTTGGTGGTGTAGCTGATCAACAGACATGTCTTGCCGACCGCACCATCACCGACCACAACGCATCTGTTCGGTGTGTCAGTTGCCAATTGTTACACGAAGTGCCACCACCCTGCTACAATCTTGATGTAACAATGCCCAAGGCCCTATCTCCTTGTGCGCTCGCTGGCAATGCAACTGCATTGGGTGTTTCAGGCACATGGATTTGTAGGCTGCTCGCTGCTCGCTGCCCGTGGCCCATCAAGCGCTCTTGAGCTCGCCACCTGTTTCCAACATGTGCAGGCACCATCTAGATGATGAAACTCACTTTATCGTAGCCACAACCATTTTCAAAGCTTCTTTGCTCTATCCTCCAAGCCGACCAGGCTGCTGGAAGCCCTAGAAATGGGTAGCAGATGGGCCGAGTAAGGGCGTGGGGGGTTCGAAGGCAGGAGGTGAGGTTGGTAAGGATTGTTACGCGGGCGGCCAAGGCGTGTGACAGGCTGCAAGAAGGCTTAGCAACATGATGCGCCAGCTTTGCCATGTGTCGCAACGGGGGTGGGGGAGATGATATTTACCAGTCGATCGCTCCTGCTACTATTAGCACGTCGGCAACAGCTCACCAGGAGCTTCTTGAGATCCGTGTGGCGCGATTGCGCGCGCGTAAGTCTTTTGGATGTCGGTTCCGCTCCCCTCTCCGCCTTTTGCTGTGAGCGCGGCTACTGGCGCAAGTAGCTCTAGTGTCGGGTGCAACGCGCGGTCGGCAAGTCGAG
This sequence comes from Hortaea werneckii, assembly GCA_037044905.1. Lineage (NCBI taxonomy): Eukaryota > Fungi > Ascomycota > Dothideomycetes > Mycosphaerellales > Teratosphaeriaceae > Hortaea > Hortaea werneckii. The sequence continues at coordinate 46,177 of JBAOKB010000092.1, read as the reverse complement.
GTCAGAAGCTCCGACGGGCGGAATTCTTCACGTTCTGTGTAGATACAGAAACGCTGAGCCGAGGTGACGAAGGGAGGAAAGGGCGACGCGACGCGAACAATGGCAAGACAAGGCAATGCGAGGTAGGCGAGAGGCGGTGTCAATGGAAAAGTGGAAGGGCGGCGAAGAGAGGGACAGGCGCGGGCGGGAGTGATGGGGGATGGGTGGGTGGGTGGGAAGTTCGGTAATCTGCGCGGTGCAGCAGATTGGACCTGCAGCTCAGGCTCTGCCAGTCCCCCGGCGGTCGAGAAGGTCCCGTGGAGTAACGGTCACGGGTGGAAGGGCCGCCCGGCGGGTCCCGTCCATGCAGTGTCTCACTCTGCCTCAGGCATTTTTGAATCACGACCTCCCGTCAGGATATCGGGCCCGGGCGGCTCTCCCGTCTCACGTGTCTGATGTTTGATACGTGACGGCATTGACCGGTGGTGATTACCGAAAAGCAAAGCTGGCTTCCCCGGACTTTCAATGCCTTGCCCTGCAGATCGCGGAACTTTGGAGGGGGCGAGTGTAGTAAAGTGACAGCTGTTGCTGATATTCACGAAGGAGAACATGATGTGTAAATAAGGGGGTTTCACCAGACGAATAGTTCAATACCTCTCTTGTTACTCTGGTCATACACCCCGAACCACCCGCCAGCTGGAAGGCAATGGATTCTGCAGATGCGATCCCCGAATCAGCATGGTCGGCGTTGGACAAGCTCTCCTCCATCCCCCTATGGGCATGGGCAGCAGGTGCGGTAGTGGGCGCATTTGGTATCATAGTCCTGGTATTTCCTTTCTCCCATATCTCATACCGCGCATCGACATCTCCAACACCACCGCGCAGAGCATAGCCCAATGCAACAAACGCTTTCACCCCTCTACGCTCATAGTGCTGACTGCGTCTGTTGTTCCTATAGGCATATACTATACTCTTGTTCATAGCTCCTAAACCTCGACCTCCACGAGCCTCCGAAAAGCAGTTCATCACTGTCCAAGCCGATGGATCAGTATCCAAGCTGCAACCGCTGCCATGTTGGTACGACAACCATGTCGCCCTTACCCAGATGGCACGAGAGAAGCAGATCTCACCCGAGGAGGCCTACCAAATAAGCGACGCAGAAGTCTTCATGTCCCTCGTAGTACCCGCATACAACGAGGAAGAGCGTTTAAGCGGCATGCTGGAGGAAGCAGTAGAATATCTGGAAGAACAATACGGTCACCACGGCACACCCAGCAAAAGCAGTAGTAACGGATCCCTTCAGGCGAGTGGACAGCAAGGAGACAAGTGGCGAGGATGGGAAATCATCGTCGTCTCGGACGGGAGCAGAGACAAAACCGTCCAGACGGCTCTGCAATTCGCAAAGACTCACCAACTCAACCGATATCCTCCGGTACCTAATGGACCATGGCATGGGAAGAACAACGCCAAGCCCACCAACATCCCACCAGGCACGATCCGTGTGGTCCAATTGGAGCAGAATCGCGGGAAAGGCGGTGCTGTAACACATGGTATGCGGCACGCCAGAGGCACATATGTCGTTTTCGCCGATGCGGACGGAGCCAGCAAATTCACCGATCTGGGCAAACTGGTCCAGGGTTGCGAAAAGGTGAAGGATAAGCAGGGTCGCGCGGTCGGCGTAGGCTCTCGAGCGCACATGGTCGGCACCGAAGCCGTCGTAAAGGTATGCTTTCTTTCATCCCTTCCGCAGCAAGCTTGAAACGCTGTCTTGGTATTCAAGACGCTAAAACAATCGACTAACGTATCTTCTAGCGCTCCTTCCTCCGCAATACCCTCATGCGCGCCTTCCACCTCCTGATCTGGACCCTCACCACCCCACGCACTTCCCATATCAAGGACACCCAATGCGGTTTCAAACTTTTCTCCCGCCCTGCGTTACCGTATATTATCCCCTACATGCACTCGGAAGGCTGGATCTTCGACGTCGAAATGCTGATGTTGGCCGAGAGCGCCGATATCCCGATGACGGAAGTCGCGATTGGGTGGAAGGAGGTCAAGGGGAGTAAGCTGAATGTGATTAAGGATAGTTTGGGTATGGCGTGGGGGCTGGCTATGCTGCGGGTGTGTTGGGGTGCGGGGGTTTATAGGAGGGATTGATGGGGCTCCTGAAAAAGTCTTTGGACCTTGGCTATGCGTCCTGGCTTTGTGTTCGGGCTGGGATTTGCATGCAAATGCCGGATCTGCAGTACGATTTGGGATGTTTGCATTTGCGGCATTTAGTTCTCGTGGTGGCAAAAGTAAAGCAGACCGTCGCGCTTTCATCAAGTCGTTAAGCCGTAATCGCAAGAAGATCTGAGTCGAAAGTGAGATGGGTCCGAAATACCTCGCCACAGGACATCGAGAGGCCAAAGTAGAAAAAATGTACTGCAACCGCCAGCTCGAATTGCACCGCGTGGGAATTCACAAAAAATACTCATATGGTAACGAAGGGTTGTCGAGAGTCCTAAGCAGTTCTCTGCAAAATGGTATTGCACGCGGAACCGTCTTGTTCCTCAAAAGCTTGAGTATAGATGGGCAATGCCTAAATAAGACCAAAACACGCAACCCCAGAAATTGCCCCTACCCGTATTGCTGTCTCAGCCTAACCGCAACGCACAAGCAGCCAACTCCTGCTTGACACTCTCGTCCCGCGGCAAATAAATCGCCGCCACGCGTAACAACTTCCTCGCGCTCGTCTTATCCTCCATCGCCTTCTTCGCCAGCGCCGTCCGATAATAAATCTTCCCCATCTGGTTCGCCGCGGGAAAACCCAGCACCGCCTCGTCTTCCGGCGGGATATCATACCGATCGTCCGCCCCCATCGCTTCGCGGATCATCCCGATCGACCGCATGCCCCAGAATGCGCATTCCTCCCACTGCTCTAGCTTGATGTACGCGAGACAGGTGTTGGCGACGAGCTGCACGCGGAGGATGAGTCGTTCCGATTGCCCGTTTTTCCCCGTGAAGGGCTCCTCCCGCATCTCCCGTCCGAAGTAGTGGTCCGCGTGGATGTGTCGGCGACGGCCCTTGATTACAACGTGCATCGCTAGCCAGGCTTGCCTGTAGATTTCGAGCGCTTCTTGCGGGTGGCCCGCGGTGAGTTGCGCGTTGCCTTCGGCTTTGAATTGGATCGCTTCGCGGAGACATTGCTCCGGTCGTTTGTGGGGTTCTTTTTGCAGTTCGCGGAGTTCGGCTTCGACGGAGGCGTCTGGTTTGGGATCGCCGGTCACGACCATTGATTGGAGGTTCTTCACTTGGGCAAAGGGGAGGAGGAGGCGGCGTTGCAGGGACTTTTGGAGATGTTTTTCTTCGTGAGGTCGAGGGTCTCGTAGTGTGAGGTCGAGCCTGAGTTGTGGGTTCAGGGCTTCGTGCGATAGACTGGAGTAGAACCACATGGTGCAGAACTTGTCGAGGTCTTCGAGTAAGATCAGGAATCGTTGTGGGTCGCCCGCTTCCATCTTTGTCCCTTCGTTAGCATGTGCTTGATCAATGGCTGCTTCTTGGCTTACCGGCACTTCTGGAGCATCTATGCTCACCGTCATACTATGCCCTTCAAACCTCGCTGCTCTTCCTCCAGGCGCGATAAGTGGTACATGCCCCTCTCTAGCTACATGGAACTGCGCTTCTGGCCATGGCGTTTCCACTCTTACAAAGGTATTCAGCTCTTGGAAGATCTTGCGTGATTCATGGTAGACTTGTCGATTGACCAGGAATAGTTGGACAGCATCTTGGTAGCTGTATGAGGTGTACTCGTCCTCGTGATAATGTCGGTTCGCATCTGGGTGAAGAATCAAGGCGTAAATCTGCTCGCGGAGCTCGGGGGGAATCGTCATTAAGCTCGCCATGTTGGATCGTGTCGCACGTATGCTACTAGAGAGGTGTCCGTTTCGCAAGATCTGAGGTCAGGAGTGGCCAAGAGGACTGCTATTCCTTATGCACAGGCGTAGACACATGGAGTACTTGTTCAGCTGCCATGAAGCCTTCGTTCAGCGCATCGAGCATTCGAAAAATGACCTCGGCGTATCGAGTCGGCTTCATCCGATTGTGCCTCCCGCGTCAGGAAGGTGGGGCTCTGTACCGCTTTGGAAGCATTCAATAATAATAACATGTTGTTACCCTACTGAGGTTTCGAACATGATAGGAACTTGATCTCATAGTGACTAATGCTTGAAATCATTATGAACAACAGAATGCCTCAAGGAGAACGTTGCTGAGGAGAACCCAATACGAAGGTGAGCGATTCAGCGACCTTCAATTCCTGCGAGGCCCAACTCACAAGACAGTGATAGCAAAAACGAAGCTCAGAGTTGTGGAATAATACGGCACCGCCGCGACCTACGGCCTACAGCTGCTGTAACAGCTGTACTTTTTGGGATTGGATAATGCTAAACATAGTAGGGTGACAAGTCATACTGTCCATAGTAGCTCAGCCATAGACCCAGGCATCTAAGTAACAGGTAAATTCCAACCTCGCGGGTTTCGATCATCAGCGAAAAGAGATCGAGGCCGATACGGGTGCTTCGGCTGGGTGTCTAAGCAGCGGCACTGCAAAGACCGATTTGAAAATGAGGAAAGAGAGTCGAGAGTTTAAGTGGCAATAAATTTTAAACATTGGAGATATGTCAACCACCCTCCATCGGCCTTTATCCCGGGCCGAATCAATGCATATTAGTATACAAGCCTTCCAACATCGATTCCCATGGAGCAGACTTTTACTGTTTCGTCATTTGAGTGACGCCGCGATGCGCGGATAGTGGTGTCTGTCCGCACGCGAGGACCGACTTGTCAACGTGTCAGGGCCCCGCTTCTTCAAATTGATTCCCTTCTTCGTCCGATAAGCCTCTGCTGTCGCCGCCGGTCCCTTTCCATCCTGGTGTAGCTTTGGTGTACCAGCGTTGAACGATGTAAATACATGACAGGTTCACGAGCAAAGTATTTCGCTCGAGGGCTTAGGTGCGGGTGGCGGGCGAGGGCGTCGCTGGTTGATTCGGAGTATGCCCTCCGGCAATAAGTTGATGTGATAGCGAATGGCTTAAGTCGTGAACAGCGTGTCTTCCTCACGCAGGTATTCACCGCAATCAGCTTGTCGGAAAGTGACAATGCCAGTCGGGTCTAATCTTCTGGCCTCAGCCGTGCTTCTCGCAGTCACTCCGAAGCCCTGTACCTGGTCAGCAATTGCTCTGAACTTTAACATCTCTTGATTGCACTTACCAAAGGTGTATCGTTCATACTCATCACCACGACACCTTGATGCTCCGGGCAATCCTCACTCCACCTCCCTACGTGGGCCTTGACCACGTGCCCACCGTACAAGAAAGGCATCTCGCCGTTGCTCTTCACCCACACTTTGTACCGCGCATGTGGCGCGATGACATCTAACGCGGTGACATGCAGACGGAACTTGCCTGTCTTGGTGAACTTGCCCAGACAGGTGCCCAAGCTGAGGAGGCTGTCGCGGGCGATGGAAGTCGCGAGGTTGGCGAGGGATTCGCGGACATAGTATACCCGGTCCTTCTGGATGCGGAAGACGTAGCGGTCGGAGGTCTTGCCGTTGGGACCTGGGGCGGCGTCGGTGAGGAGCGTCTTGAGGGAAGCGCCGGTGTAGTTGGCGAGCTTCTCGAAGAGCGTTTTCGTTTCGGTATCGGTGAGCGGACGCATGATGGGCGATGTCGTCGGGTGGTACCGCCCTCTTCCTCTTGCGCGTTCCGGCCTGCCTCTTCCACACAGGAATACTACCTAGGTAGCTCGGGATCTGCCTTGGTCGGGCAATGCAGCTTTCGACTCGGAAGAGAAAGTGCGCCTGGACGCAGGAAAGTTGCGAGGAAGCTGCGACAGGAAAGGAAATGCTCGACCTAAAACTTTATCGCCGCAAAGTCCGTCCCCGCGAAATCTTGGCGGATTTTTCTGGAGGCATCTTCCGACCAACCTGCCCCAGCAATACTATGTAGCAATAGAACCGACATTGCCGCTATACCATGGCACCGGAACCGGCGAACAAACGACGCAAGCTCAGCCCGCCGGCCAACAACGTGCCGGGCTTTGCCAAATGGAACCTCGAGCAGGACTACGAGCGGCGTCCGCGAAAGCGCAAGGATGCGAAATCCGAGAAGCTGCCGGTGAAGACGGCGGAGGGTTGGAAAGAGAATCAGCGACAGGAGCCTGAGGATGCACGCCAGGAGCAAGAGGACGACGCGGATAGCTTCCTCGCAAGCGGCGACGAGGCTGATGGGGCAGAGAAGGACAGCGGCGTAGCGGATCTGGAATCCAAGCCCAAGCCGGCTCCCAAACCGCGACTCCCACCCAAGGAAGAGATACGCCAGGCCAAGGAAGACTTAGCGAGAATTGCCGGCAATATCAGTGAAGATCCCGAGGAGAACATTGGACAGTTAGGCTCCCTGGCGCATATCGCAGAGAGTGAGAATGTGACAGTACAGAAGCTGGCGCTCGGCACCCAACTGGCCGTGTATAAGAACATCATCCCCGGTTACCGTATCCGACCTCTAACCAAGGACGACATGAATGCTAAGCTCTCGAAAGATGTGCGGAAACTGCGATCCTTCGAGCAGAGCTTACTAGGCGGCTACAAAGACTATGTCAAATCTCTGGAGAAGCTAGCATCAGATGATAAGCTTGCAGCGGTAGCCACAGGATGCGCATGCAATTTGATCACCAGCGTGCCTCATTTCAATTGTCGGAATGAGATTCTCGCGATTTTGGTCAAGAAACTTAGCACTCGCCACCTCACTACCGAAGGCGTCAAGAGTGTTGAAGCGCTTGAACAGCTTTTCCGCGATGACGAAGAAGGCCATGCTTCCCTCGAAGCTGTATCACAACTTACCAAGATGCTAAAGAGTCGAAACTACCAAGTCCACGAATCCGCTCTGAACTCGTTACTCCACCTCCGCTTGCTCTCTGAATTCTCCCAAAAGGCTTCTACGACGTCTGTCGACAAGGATCATTCTCAATCCAATCCCAAGGAGAAGATGAAGAAAAAGGACCGCGAGTTCCGTACCAAACGTGAACGAAAGTTGGTGAAGGAACGTAAGGCTGTGGAAAAGGAGATGAAGGAAGCCGACGCCGCTGTCTCCTACGAGACTCGTGACAAGAATCAAGCCGAAACGCTTAAAATGGTCTTTGTGGCTTACTTCCGGATTCTCAAAGCCAGAGTGCAACACCTCATGGGTGCTGTGCTCGAGGGGTTGGCCAAGTATGCGCACCTTATTAACCAAGACTTCTTCGGTGATGTTCTGGAAGCCTTGAAGGATCTCATCAACGACGCCGAGTATTCTTTGCATGCTTCGGAAGAAAACGAGGCTGATGAAGAGCAAAAGTTGGACGATGGTGCGAGACGGAACGCTGTGAGAGAGTCTATGCTCTGCATTATCACCGCTTTCGCCCTGCTGCAGGGTCAGCAGGATGTAGTCAAAAGTGTCAATACCTTGCACCTGGACCTCAACTTCTTCATCACGCACCTCTACCGCACACTCCTCCCACTGGCGATGGAAACCGACTTGGAACTCAGCGCTAAGAATTCCGAGCACCTGTCCGATCCCAACGGCTTACCCGTAACGACGTCCGAAGGCGGCAAAGCCAAGGTCAACGTCGCAACTACCACTGTCCTCTTACTCCGCAGTCTGCAGAGCGTCCTCCTCCCTCCCACAGGCACAAGACTAGTCCCGCCCGTCCGAGTCGCAGCCTTCGCCAAGCAACTCATGACCCTCTCCCTCCACCTCCCGCAGAAATCCGCAGTCGCCGTCACCGGGCTCTTGCAGCAGGTCACCAAAACCCATGGTAGTAAGATTGCCGCTCTGTGGAACACGGAAGAGCGGAAGGGCGATGGTGTCTTCGATGCCCTGAGCGAGGAGGTCGAAAGTAGTAATCCCTTTGCGGGAACGGTTTGGGAGGGAGAGTTGTTGCGCATGCATTGGGATCCGAGGGTTAGGGATAGTATCAAGGCTATTGAAGGGAATGTTAAAGAGGGGAGGTAGTGGGGTTTGTATAGATTTGACGTTTTGGACTATGAGATTACCTGGAGATGTCCCAAGGTGTTTCTCTGATTTCCTCTTAATGTCTCTTGCCCCTTTCAGGTCAAATCTTGGTGTATCCGTCTTCTGTGCTAGATTCGCTACTACGAATAAATTGTCTTCTTCTGAACTTTGTACTTGCCATTATCGGATATGGGCATGTCATACTCTACCTACACTCCTAGATCCCTCGCAACCCATGCGCTATCTCCTCCCCAAACGGCCTCGCCTTCCACAACGTCGTCCGCCCAAAATTCCACAGATGGTCCTGCCACATGTTCCACCAATGGAACCCCCACGGTAGGAACCTATTCACGTATTTAATCCCCACCGAGTCCAGCGCCGCTTGTAACTTCTTCGTGTCGTCAAACGCGATGTCGTATTGTCCGTACCCTACCAGTATCCCTCGATCGAGTAAGTCCGGATTCTGCGCTGTCAGGTTGCTGTTCACGTAGTCGCTTTGTGAGCGGCCTGGGAGAAGTGCGCCCGAGAAGAACCCGTAGTATCCGAAGTATGAGGTCGCGTTGATGTACATCTCGTATGTTAGCACGCTGCCAAGGGATAGCCCGGCGAAGGCGCGATGCGCTGGGTCCGCCGTCACGTGGTAGTTGGCTTCGACGTAGGGGAAGAGGTATTTTTGGTATAGTGGGCGGACTACGTTCGCAGGTGGATTGGACACGTTGAGGAGACCATTGAACGTCGGCATTACGACTACGGTCGGCTCCATGTGGTTATCCTGGATTAGCCGGTCCATAATGTGCGACATGTAGGCTTGGTTTTCCCAGTCGCCGGCTGCACCGCCTCCGCCGTGGGAGAGGTATAGGAGCGGATACTTGTGCGACGACGTGTTGCTGTAGCCGGCTGGAAGGTAGACGACAAAATCATGCATTCCTGGGGACGGGCTGACGGCACCTGGCGAGGGGTAGATGTCCTTTTTCAATGTCCCTCTCCGCCTCACGTCCGCAATAGGGAGGGTGTAGTCGAAATCGAGGTTGTAGTCGGGATAATACTGATATTGAGGATCGTATGGCACTTGGAAAGGAGACCCCTGCTCCGAGCCTTTGATCGTCTCGTAAGGTGGGTTTTCCGGATCAGGCACTTGCTGGCCGGATGCTTGCGAGCATGTCGTCACGTTTGCGCAGTCCAGGAGGAAGTAGTATTGATACGTCCCAGAAGGTAGAGGGGTGGTGAACTCAAAGTAGCCATCGCCATTTGAATTCATCTGGTAGATGGAAGGCGGACTGGATTGGGCGACTTGCAAAAAGTCCCCAGCCTTGTAGTTATGCGGGTCAAAACTCGCTGCGTAAGTGAATGTAGTCCGCCATTGGTCTGTGAAGTGTGGCAGTCCACCAATTTGGACATCGGAGACGGTCGAATTAGTGTACGAGATCTTCACCTCATATCCAGTTGGACCTTCGTTTGTCTTGTATACCTCGACTGCAGCCCGCGCAAGGCTTGCGCAGGTTGCAAGGAAGGCGAGGGTGCGGAACATAGCTTAAGGATGGTAGCTTTGGAAGGATAGTGAGCTTAGGAAGGATGCATTCATATGTGTAGCTTTCCCCTCCCGTATTCATTGCCGACATGGAGATGGTGCATGTCTTGGCGATACCCGCTTTGTGATAATTTAGCCGCGAGTCGCAAGTGAGGAGTACCTGGGGTGAGTGGATCCTGCCGATCAAGAGTATGTATTGTGGCGTAGCTATAGTCAACACGGAGCTCGATGGGATATCAATTGCAGGCCAGGAGGGAGAAGCAGTGCTGGCGGTGCTCTGATCAACCCTTTGCAGTTACAGAGGCTCTGCAATAATATGTATGTCTGGCACAGTGACTATCACGTCCAGCTTGTGATATGCAAGTACTTAAGTCTAATCAACTGGGTCCGTTGAAATACGACGATCCTGGGCACTGCGATGATCTGAGACTATGCAGGTCCATGGCCTCGATTTTGCCTCATCCGGGTGGACGTAGGGTCGCACTCGCACGTCTTGATGAGACCGATGGACACTGTTGCGATAGACCCATTGATCAAGAAGCTCCTAGATTGTAGTATGTCATCCCCCGCGGCTCATGAGCCTATCAAGGACTCTCGATGGGAGAAGAAAATCCTTGGAAGTTGGTCGAAGCAATTGCTTCCGATTGCTTCAACGTGCACACGGACCAGGAACACGGAGAGTAGTGGGGGATCGACGCAAGGGTAGAATTGCCGCAGCGGGCCGGCAGCGAACCGTGGACCTGCTGGCTTCTCATTGGTGCACCAAGACTGTACCGGTACTGTATATCTTGCCGGAGCCTGTTGGTCATTGAGCTCGAGGAGAGTGCACGCGAACGGGGCGCGAGAGATATTTGGTAGGCGATTCAGCAATGAATACGCTTCGACATATCCTGCAACCGCTGCTGTATAATCAATTCGACTGGATTCAACCATCTGTTGTGAACCGCACTCGCTCCGGGGGACCTAATTGATCAATTGCGTCTTACCGGACGTGCTAATGTGACAGTCTGAACAGAAAACTCTCAAGGACTTCTCTGACTAGCTGACGCTCCAGCGCTGATTACCTGCGCAGTACATCACGAGACTGCCAACGAGCGAGTCACTGGACCCCCGTCAGAGAGCCGGTGAACAAAATCAATAACGATTGACACCCTTGCTGCCTGCTCATTCGCTTTGCCAGTATCTTACCAGTTGCATGATTCTTTCCTAGACCCCAACGTCTTTGTTGCTGCGCTATCCAAGAAGCTTGCTAACCCTCTCCAGCTAAGCAGCGCAACAAGCCAATACAGTACACCCGCCTTCCAAGGAACATCATGAACATGGCCAGCCTCAAAAGAGACATCGATGTCTTCTCCTCCGACATACCCAATCGTGCGCCAGCCCTCATCATCATATCAATCGTGTTCCTCATTCTAACCACAGCCTTTTTCGCCTTTCGACAGGGATGGCGGTGGGCTCATCGCCAACATGGAATGGACGATGTGATGGCGGCATGCGCCTACACTACTCTGCTCATCATGACCGTTTTCGGTGGGATGGCAACACATTATGGTTTCGGCAAGCACAGGGAGGATATCGTGCCGACGTTCCCACAGGCGATGAAGTACTTCTACCTCTACCAGATCTGCTACAAATTGATCGGCGCCTTTACCAAGCTGACTTTCTGCTTCCTGTACCTCCGGATCTTCAACAATCAGAAGACATTCCACCGCATCACATATGCCGTCATGGCGATTGTTGTAATCGGCTCCTTGGCGTTCACAATAGGCACCGTTTTTCAGTGCCTTCCTGTGCACCGGGCTTGGGATCGGAGGGTGAAAGGGACTTGCATCATTAACATCGCGTTCTGGTACTCACACGCTGCTTTCAACACTTTCTTCGACATAGTTGTAAGTTTCGATTTCCGCTTTTGAAGAACATGGAAGCGGCATAGCTAATGTCAACTCAGGTCTACCTGTTGCCCATCCCCCTTATCCGCTCCCTTAAGTTTCGACGTGAACAGAAAACTGGTGTCATCTCCATCTTCGCCTTTGGCGCATTTGTCATCGCTGCTTCCATCGTACGGATGGTGGAGCTTCGCCAATCGGCTCATACCAACGATCCGACATGGGGATCCATGATTGCCCTCATCTGGACAGAAGTAGAAGCGAATACTTCTGTAATCATCTGCTGTCTGCCGGCTTTGCGCATGCCGCTCTTGAACCTTTGGCATAGACGTCAAGGGAGAATGAGTCGTTCGAGAGCTTCAACTACCAACGAAACATCAACAACAGAGCGCAGCGCTCGTGGTGGAGCTTGGGATGGACGCCAGCATGGACAATGGATGGTCAATACCGATGGAGCAGAGTCACATAAACAGGTCCAAGATGCCAACCACGGTATCAGGACCAACGTTACTGCTAGCAACATGAGAAGCGATAATCCCCAGCCGACAAACCCCCAGACATACCGCAACACCCCCGAGCAAACATGGTACGAGAAAGTCATGGCGGCTATGAACCAGCGCGAGGACTTAAGAGCCGTCAGCGACAGCACATGCAGAAGCGGTAGCGTGGAGGAGCTGTCCCGAACAGAGGCAGCCATACCTTCAAGACTAGAGCTCGGTGCGATCTATAAGACTACGGATGTTCATGTGAGCACCGACCCGAACGCCAGGAGGAAGAGACCGGAGAATGGCGAGTACTATAACAAAAGGGTTCCACGGCAAATGAACCTGATGGAGATGTTGAATGCTGAGCGATAAAGTGATACCCTGAGTCGTCTGTTGGCGTCAAGTATCGGCGTTGTTCATCGGTGTGCCAAAATTTGATGATGATTGCAAAAGCTTACGGCTTGCGATTGGGTACCATAAGTCATGGATGTTACTTTAGCGAGGCGTTGGATGGTGAACCTTTGGCCTAATCGGAAAGCTTTTGATTCGAAGTGGAGATTTTGAGCATGTGGCATTCACTGGACTCATTGGACAGGGCTGGACATGAAGGTCATGTCTTTGCTCGTAATTAAGCTTGCGATTCCAACTTCAGCGACTTACTGTACAAAAAATTGCAACTGCCACAACACTTTGGGAAACCCTTTTTTTATCCTGCCTTCTTGTGATAGACTACCTGTACCCTTCTACATGATATCTTGACACAGAGCAGAAGTGTGGATATGTTGCGCGTGTGCAAGCTGCAACCCCCATTCTTTTCGCAGGAGCGAACTCGTTGGTACTTGCCATTAACCTCCCCATCGCTCCCCGCAATTCTTGATCTTCCTTTAAGCATTGTATTGCCCTTCCGCTACTATCCTTTCCTTTTCACGACAGAACACGTCTCCTTGCCAATCTCTGAACTTCGAGTATGCCCAAGAAGACATATCGTGACATCCAGAAAAAAAAAAAAGGAAAGAAAAAAGGTCAAGCAGCAGACCTCGCACTCATCCATTCAACCTCATCCTCAACAGTCGCATAAGGCGGAAACGGGAAAGGTGGTCGACTCCATACACTACTCGTGGAAGACGCCGCCACGCTACCCGCCCGCCTCGCGGCACTAAGACCCCTTTCTCTCGGTCTTCGAGAATTCCTTCCTCCCGCTGTGGGGGTGGCAGGTGGTGGCGGATATCCGAATCCCATGTTTCGGGGAGCCGCGACGGGATTGTAAATTGGTGGTGGTGCAAGGAGGATGCTTTCCTGGCCTGTTCGTGCGGGCATGCGGTATGGCATTCCGTAGGGATGTGCTCGCTGTTGCGGGTTGTTGAAGACGGGAGCTTGAGGCTGGTAACTGTAGTTGATTGTTGCTGGAGGTACGGCGGTTCCTTGCGCAAAGTAGGGACGTGCTGGTACATTCGGTCTACCGTAAGAGCGATAAGTCGAATTGCTTGCGTATGAAGGCCCTGAAGTGTCGCTACCGATCCTGTTGTCTTTTCGACGATGTGGTTTTGCATGGCGACAGCAGCAGTGCCAACTCAGTAGAAGCAATAAGACAACCATAATCGGGACTGCGAGGGCACCGAGCAGTGCTGCTTGGTTCATTTTCTATTGCTGTCCTTTGAGTGGCAAGAAGTTGATGTGCCAAGTTAGGCTCTCAAATCTTCCAGCAGCAGAGTAAGGCCCAGGGATTGCTAAGATTTGAAAGTGTACAAGATGGCTAGTTCTGATGCTGTGTTATGATTTACCCATCTGCTGTCGCAAAGCCATGCACAATGCTTTGCTTTGCTTGCCTGCAAACGCTGCTCCCAAGACGTTGCGGGAGAGTACAGCTTGCTGCATGCAGTTTGTGCATTGCAGCGACAAAACACCAAGTAGCGCGCGCACCGCGGCTGCTAACTTTACGAAAAGCTCGATTCCTTCATGTACTATGGCTCCTCCTTTCCAGCCCCAGGAGCTGCATCCTCGCCGCCCTTCTGTCGCTTCGTCGCCTCCAGACCCTTGCTCGTCACATAAAGGAAGTACGGCTCCTTGAAGTTGTCAACATGGTTGAAGAACCGCCCGAACTCATTCTTTTCCTCTTCTTCCCGGAAGATCCTCTGGTAAATCTCCCGCTGCTTGAACTCCTCCATAGCCTCTTCATACTTGTCGAAGCGTAGTTGATCCCTACCGTGCTTCGGAGCCTGGATGTCGTTGTATGAGTCGAACACGGGCCGCTCGAGGAGAAGACCTAGGCCGGGAACCTTCGGGATGGAAAACTTCTCCTCTTGCATCGAGGCGTCGAGCGTGGAAAGATTGCTACCGCAGCGCACCAGGAGAGTGACCATGCCGATCATCTTCCGGATTTGGTGCATCATGAAACTCTGCCCATGCACCTTCATGCTTAGCCATTCGGTTTCGACCACCTCGCCATCATCGCCCTCGCCACCTTTGCCTTTGATCAGGATTGGCTTCGGGTTCACTATGAAAGACTTGATAAACCTCTTCGCACTTGGATCCCGGAATGTCTTCTGGATGGTAAAGTTGTGGTAGTTCTTCGTTCCTTTGTATTTCGAGAGGGCGTCCTGGATGCGCTTGACACGCTGCTCTGGTATGCGGTAAGCGCGCTTGGCGGAAACGTATGCATTGCGCAGTTTCTTCGTCGCGGCTCGCAGACGTTGCTGACGGTCAAACTCTTCGGGTGAGAGCAGCGGCTTGCCTGATGGCGTTAGACCCTTTTCTGCATTCGATTTTTCCGCTTCTTGCTTCACTGGCATGGATGCAGAGTCTACCATGCCCTCGACCACTGCTTCAGGCTCCTCCTTCGGAGCAGTAGCTGCAGGAGTGTCATCGACAGGCGCAGGTCGTGCGACGGCGGGTTCGTTAACGATAATAGCGGCTTCCTCCGTCTTCTCCGCCTTTCCGTCTTCGTTCTCGGCCTCGCGTCCACGCTTGACACCACCCACGCCTTTGCCAGCCTTCACATTCTGATCCACGTCGGCTTCAGCCCTCGCTGCTTTGGCGCTCGCCTCTTCTTCTCCTTGCAATGCTTTGACCACATCGAATCTGATATCCTCGTCGATCGACTCCAGAATCGGTTTAATGTACTCCTCATCTACCTTCTCCCAATACCCTCGTACCTCCGCCTGCCTGTTCTCGTAGGCTTCGCGATCTCCGGTCTGATCTGCAATCTCCTCGAGCTTCTTCGCAAGCCATGAGCTCGGATGTGGCGGCAAGAACGCGTGCGAGGGAATTAGGTACTCATACCAGCGCGAATCGCAAGCCTGGTAACAGCTAAAGCTGCCAATTGTCCTTTCGATACCCCAGACGCGGATTTGCGGGCTCAGCGCTGCATTGATCTTCTCTACAATATCGTCTTCTTCCACGATCAGCTTCAGAGAGATCATGTTGCCGGCAGCATGCACACCCTTGTCAGTCCTAGCGCAACGAACTAGGCTGGCCTTCTTTGGATCATCGGCGTTGGCCTTGCTGATTGCTCCCGCCTTGACGAAGGCTTTGAACAAGTCTCCTTCAATAGTCTCTTCATGCGGGGTAATCTGCATGCCCTTGTAGCCTGTGCCAGAATAGCCGATTAGGACAGCGACCTTGCGCTTCGGTTTGCGGCCTTCTGCGTCAATCTCTTCTTGGCTGAACGTGGTGCCGTACGTGGTGGCGTTGCCATTACCGCCGCCGCCTTCCTGGTCGCGCTTCTGACGGCTGGCTTCGGTGCGGGCGCGCTTGTCTGGGTCGTTGCGGCTGCGTCAGCTTTTGTCAGTCGTGTGCACCTCCAATGTCTGAAAAGGACGCTGACGTACAAATACTCCCCTCTTCCCAGATCGCCTTTCTTATGGCGCTTACCGTCGTTACGTCCACCTCTTCCGCCTCCACCGTCCTTTCCGCGGCTGCCGAAGGCTTGCCTGTCGCTTGGGAAATCGGCCTTGCGCTTGCGATCGTTGGACTTGCGCTCTTCGTCGTAGGCGTTGCCGGTCGGTGGAGCTGCCTCACTCGGTTCCATTGGCTCAGGTTTGCTGTCGGTAGTCGCGGGAGTATTCTGCGCGGATTCGGCAGCCTGGACGGCTTGATTAGCATCTTCCAGAATTGCGGTTGAATGGTCCATGATGACGCGGCAACTGGTCTCATGGAGGGAAAGATGTGGTGAGCGGATTGGAGGAGTGAGCGGTGGAGCGTGGCGGCAGCCTTTGAAGTCACAGCTCGGCCGGCAGCAGCAAATTCAGACTGCGAAGCTCGAGTGGAGCAACTTGGAGCATTAAGCTTTCCCGAGTGTCTGGGTCTGTGGAGGCGGATCTATCCGTCAAAGCCGCTGCTCATCGCCGTTGTTAAGCCACCGACAGTACTGTCCCTCGCCCTCCTCCCACTCCCTCGACCCGACAAGTGATCCCCTCTCGCAGCGCTTAATTGCGCCTGCATTCCGCCTTCCTTCCACTAGGCCATATCACTCATCTCCCGCCTGCATCGACCATGGCTTCCACCGCGACCGACCTCCTCCGCACCGTCGCCCGAGCCTTCTACCCGACCGAACACATCCTGGTGATCGAGGCCTTGATCATTCACAGCACCCTCTCCGACTCAGATCTGGCACATGTCCTTAACCTCCAACCCAAGGCGCTGCGGAAGCTGTGCGGGCGGCTCAAGGAAGACGGGCTGGTCTCCATCCAGACCCGCTCCGAGCGCCGCACCGACGGCACCGGCAGCTTCTACGGCGGCGCTGGCACCGTCCAGGGTCCCGGCAAAGAACGTCTGACCAGCAAGGACTGGTACTATCTGAATTTCCACCGCGCCATCGATGCCATCAAGTGGCGGACCCACAAGCTGAACCAGAAAATCGAGGCCGACAGCGCCCCGACGACGGAAAAGAAAGATCTCAACTGTCCGCAGTGTAAGGCGCAATGGACGTATATGGAAGTTATGGACCGTGTCGACTACTCCACTGGCCTATTCAAATGTCCGCGCTGCGCCCACTTGGTTGACGAGATTGAGGAAGACGCCAAGAACCACGCGAACGAGGGTGTGAAACGGCTGAATAATCAACTCGAAGGAATCTTGCGACTTCTCCAAATGGTTGACGGGGAGACCGTTCCCGAAAACGACTTCGAGTCTGCATTGGCTAAGCAAAAACCTATTGTGAGAGCCGGAGCGGACCCAGGCCAGACACGCACCGAAGTCGTCGATCTTCCGCGCCATGGCTTGCAGTCTTCCAAGGGCCTGGAGATGAAGCCTGAAAAGCTTACGGTCTCCCTTCAAAGCGATGAGGACGTCAAACGTGCCAATGCCGAGGCTGATGCCCAGGCTCGACGAGAGAAGGAGGCGAGACAGAACATGCTGCCTGACTGGATCGCGAAGAGTACCGTCTCGGGTGACATTACGGCGGTAGGTGCAAAGGAGGAGAAGGAGAGGTTGATGCGGGAAGCGCACCAGGGTGGCGCTCTGAAGGAAGAGGATGACGAGAAGAAACCTGCGGCTGGTGGTGGAGAGGAAGAGATGATGGCCGCTTACTGGGCTGAAATGCAGAAGGCACAGGAGGAAGCTGCGAAGAAGGCGGCTGAGGAGGAAGATGATGATGAGGAGGAGGAAGAGGACGACGAATTTGAAGATGTCGGTGGTATTTCTGCACCGGCTACCAATGGCGATGGTCCCACCTCGAATGGCTCTGGAGCCGAGAGTGGGAATAAGAGACCGGCCGAGGATGATGCTGTTGCATCCGCTGCTAATGGGGAAGGTGGTGCTTCGAAAGATGACGAGCGAAGCGCAAAGAGACCTCGTGTCGACCAGGAGCCTTCTTCTGCGCCTCAGGAGAATGGTACAGCCGAGTCCAGAGCCGGAGATACCCCTGCGGAAGTTTCACGAGAGGCGAGCGACGAAGACGACGACGAGCTTGAGTTTGAGAACGTTTAGTTGACGAAGTCCGTCGAGATGGGAAGGACAAGTACGATTCGTGGAAAGAATGTAGGATGGGATAAAGAAGGGTGGTTTGCTTTAACATGTCTTTCAAGCGAGGTGTTCTGGTGTTCAGCCCACATATATCCACACTTGCTCAAAAGGTGGTGGAATCATGGGGAAAATTTTGATGAGTTCGACTTATGGTATAAGAGATCCTTCGTAATTCAATTCCCTTCATACAAATCATCATGCTTTTACATACTCATCTCAGATCTCATCTCACTAACATTACAGGCAAATCTGTCACCCTATTCTTTAAGTCCAGCACAGCTCCCAGTCTTGAGCCCACGCGCCGTTGCTTGTCGCCTGTTCCAATCCCTTAATGCTAAGCACCTTGCTAGTTCCATTGTACTTGACATTGTCCATAACGCTCTCACCATTCAAGGTAACGCTGCTGGGCTCGCTCGCTACGCCCATGACTGTAACATTCGCGAGAGGGTTCTTGTCCTCATACAAACCTCTGCCCGACGCCAACAGACTTCCGTTCGTGATGGTCAGGTCCACAAATAGAGTAGCTGGAGGCATGACGCTTTCTCCGTCATCCACGTACAGCGAACCCGTAGCAGAGTTGTCAGCATTCAGAGCGCAAAGCAACGACCAAGAGCTGTTGCGCGACTCGGCGGTCGTGTACAGGGCTTCCTGTTGTGGTAGGATCGCACCACCTCGGACATAGACAGGGCTGTTTATACAATTAGCGGATGTCACCATAAGCCCCAAACAGACAAGTACTCACATATGACCCAAAGGAGCTGGGATAGTTTTGTTCTCGCCAGGCTTGGCATCGACTGCTTCTTGAGTGTACCAGTCATACCAGATCTCGCCACGACCAACGCCAGGGAAGACGCCGTGTGCCTCAGTCAGGCCTTGCCCAAGTACCGGGGTGACCATGAGGGAAGGACCGAGGAGGAATTGGTTGTCGATGCTCTTGAGTGTTGGGTCGTTCGGGAACTCCCAAGCCCTGTGACAAGGTCAGCGTAATGTACAGCTTCGATTGATGGTAATACCTACAAGGCTCTCATAACAGTCGATCCGGTTGTGTGTGCGTAGTAGAAAAGTGTGTACATGTACGGCAGTAGCGAGTACCGAATCTGCATAGCTCGCTTCGACGCTTCAGCCACTGAAGCCCAGACATAAGCTTCTTGCGAGTTGGCAGAGAGGGTGTTGTGGTTGCGGTAGAATGGGAAGAATGCAGAGAGCTGCATCCAGCGATTGCATAGCTCTTCGTCGCTGTTTCCGTTGAAGCTAATGACAGCGTCAGCTACCTTAAATCACACCTATATTGGCAGAAAGACTTACCCGCAAGTGTCCACACCGAACATGGGAATGCCGAAGAGCCCGAAATTCAGTGCGTGGCTGATTGAGAAGTACATGTACGCTGTTCGAATGGTCAGCTCCTGCTTTTGCTGGTTCGCAGTGATCCAACATACCAAATAGCGAGGTGTTATCCCCACCCCAATGACCGGCCCACTTGCCACTGCCAGCAAAGGTTGACCGACCGATAATGAAAGGTCGCTTGTCAGGGATGACCTTGACAGTCTGTCAGTGTTGGGTGTTCAAGACAACAGACAAGCATAACTCACACTCAGAATCGCTTGGTAGGTGGCGTTAAGAATTTGATGACCTGGTTACGCGGCATTAGCAGACTCCCCTATACGCCAATGATTAGGGGTCGCGCTCACCAAAAAGATTGTGCACATCGTACTCTTGGACGCCATCAACGTGTGTGGCATTTGGAGCGACTGCGTGCACTGCAAGAGCGCCGTTGACATTGTTGATAACATAGGGCGGGTGTTCGACGTTTCGCACACCTGGGGTCACGGTGCTCATCAAGTGAGGCGTCGTAGTACTCGCAGGAGAGTTTGCAGATGCAGACGAAGCCTGTGCCGCGGACGCCGAGCTTGCAGCAGCAGCTTCGGTGGCGTTGGTGATATTGAAGCCTTCCGGGTAGCTGTATATCTTTGCGCCAGGCTCTCCAGGGAGGGCGAAAGGTGGGTGTACTGGATTCAAGCTAAGGTTGCCAGATCCGCATGATCCAACACAGAAAGACGAGACTTCCGACATGTCGATCCAGATACCGTCCCAAGGGATTTTGTCGTGATGCTTCTGCATCGACCGCGTCCACCATGGAACTGCTCCTGCGGAATGCCAATCGGGGAATACGGTATATCCTGGCCAAACTGCTCCGATGTATTCTTCGCTTCCATCAGCCGTTTTGAGGAAGGCGTTACTGTCATGACCGTCTGTGTAGATCGAGTAGTTGTCGGAGGCGTTATTGGGGTTCGGAATATAGAGAGCGCTGTCTACGATGTTCACATAATGCTGACCTGCGCTGTGTAGGCGTCCCAAGAATTCTTCGCCTTCCGCGTATGGATAAGTGTTTGGATCGCTTTACCGTCGTCAGCTTCAAATGTTGTCCCAGCAGAGGTAGTTTGTACTCACTTTTCGAAATCGCGATACTGGAACATGTAATCGATGTCGTTCCAAATATATTCAAGGGGGATGTCAAAATCGCGGTAGGTATTGACCACATGTTCAACCTCAGACCAATTCTTGTAGCCCCATCGGCATTGATGAAAGCCAAAGGTGCTGTACTGCTGCATGGCAGGAAACCCGATTGCTCCTGACTGATATTGCTTGGTCACAGCGTCCTGCGTAGGTCCATCAAAGATGTAAAGATCGATGGAACCGCCCAGAGCTCTCCAAGTGAGGTTCGTCGGAAGCATCAGGGCTTCCATACCATGAGCATTGCGCAAGTATACCCCGTGGGAAAGGCTTTCGTAGTTGCCAGTGGCGCTGACATTCTGAGTAGTGACCAAATTCCGTTCTCCACATTCCTCGTCAACTTCGTAATAGCGAGTGTCCAAATAGATTGGATGGTTGCCGTAGATGTTCCTGTCAATCGGATCGCCAGCGTCGGCCGCGTAGAATGTTGCCGTGAAGTTGTTACCTAGCCTAAGATCATGGACTCTCTCGCCCATTCCGTATAAGTTGTAGTTCTCTGGAAGCTGCGTCACAAACTCAATGAACTGGTTCTCGTATACAAGGACGCTGCCAGTTGTGTCGAACAACACATCTCCCGTTGATTTCCGGACAATCGTGAACGTGAAGGAAGGATCGTTCGACCAGCTGAATTGCAGGTCGACCTCTTGCACAAGGGCGTCTATTACACCGTACTCGGGCAAGTTCACAAGCTCGTCTGGCAAGATGTAATGGCTTTTATTACTGGCATCGACATAAGTTGGTTGGATTGAAATCCGCATGCGATGAGAGGTTTGCACATCCACCTCGAGCGTGAGAGTGTCAATATCAGTGCCGTAGACGTTGCAAGGTTCGCCCTGTAGATGCAGAGTAGCATTGAGTCCATGCGGAGTGCGTTCAACGCCGCTTGCTTTGTAACCTGGGCAGAGAGCCTGGGCTTGCTTTGCATTCTACATAGCAATTTATTAGGGAAATACCATTTGCTGCGTTGGAATCAAAAGCTCACCGGATCTTGAATGTTTGGGAGGAGGTTTGCTCCTACGTCGGCGGAGGCTGGAATTGTGAAGGCTTCGCTGTACGTAGACGTTGTGCCACTTGACACGGTGGTACCGGATGATGTTGATGTGCTAGTTAGGCCAAGCACAGCCTGTCCGAAAGCCAAGATACTACCAAGCTT
Source organism: Hortaea werneckii (assembly GCA_037044905.1). NCBI lineage: Eukaryota > Fungi > Ascomycota > Dothideomycetes > Mycosphaerellales > Teratosphaeriaceae > Hortaea > Hortaea werneckii. Next base: position 24,647 of record JBAOKB010000092.1, on the reverse strand, counting down.
TGAGAAGGGCGCCATGGCGTTACAAGCGAAGTCGGGTGCGGAGGAAATGAATGCCCAGGACGAGTTCATGGCTCGCCTTTTTGTACTCCGCTGGCTTAAGGCTACTTCCTTTAGGGAACTGCAATGTTGATGATCTAGGAGATTGCCCGAGCGATGCTCTGCAGCAGCCCCGCGACCAAGTCGACGCCATTGACGAGATAAGTTCAAGCTTTCTTGATGGAAAAGGCATGGCGCGAGCAAAGTAAGGCCGAACCCCACAATCAACCCCACAGGCACGTGGAGGCACCTGCGGAGCGCAGCGGAGAAAAGAGTAAACGAATGGCGAATCCGAGAATAAGACCGATCAAAACGGAGAACGTGATGCTGTAGCCCACGGCTCGGTTACTGTCTTTCACAAGTACCCGCAATACTATTACCTTCTTTGCCGCCCTGCCGTAACTACCGGCTCACGGTGGAACATTCTTTTACCACCTGCCTTTCTGGCTTAGTGTTGCGCTGAGACTCGCCGATAACAGCGCCGGAGTATACGACTTGGAAAGGTGTTGGGCTTCGATGCCCTGCGATGAGATTACTAAGCTGTCGCAACGATGGCGTTGTATGTGCGGCTTTTTTTGACCGCAAAAACAACGATTTGGACGGTCGGCACGCGTCCAATCCATGCGTCGCCAAGGATCATGGAATTAAGATTGGACCAGAGGAAGAACTCGGTGATACCAATGCACCCACTCTGAGAATGTTCACCACGATACCGACAGTGTTGCCAAAACTCGCTGGCTCTATAATTTTATGGAATCTCATTGCGCAAGAGCAGCCGATGAGGATGCCATTGAGCTCGGGAAAGCAGGACGTCTGTGTGATAATGTGGGTAAGGCAACAGTGCAAATATTATGCCAATGACATGCGTGACTATTCTTGGAGCCCTTGAAAAGTTTCCGCACTTTGGAGGCAGGACGAAGAGGCACTAAAGACGGGATCGATGTACAAGATAATACCAATAAGGACAATGTAGTATTCTTCTGTGTGAGCGCGATCTGCATAGCATATTGCACGTACCTAAAGCTTCTCCTCCAGAATAGAGTGAGCATTCCACCCCATAGCTTTTACATAAATTTTCATACTCTGTAATAGCCTTCCCTTCACGCCTCCAGTCTCTCTTGGGCCTTCGTTGTTCACAGTCCGTATGTCCTGCCCTTTGAAAGCACCGAATGCAGTATGGAAGTCCAGATGACGAACTCGTTCCCAGATCTTCAACACAGCCTCTGGCTGCATCGGGATGCGATTGGAAATACTCCACATGAAAGTGAAGCTCACTACACCGTCTTTGCCCGGCTATGGATTTACACCACTCGGCGTTGCGAGGATAGTGTTTGCTATGAAAAGCTGATGCTCCTAATGTAAGAGAAGCGAGCCATCAAAGTGGCCGCCGGTAAGAATGGCTGTCACGCCATCGATCTCATCCGGCAGGATACGGGTATATGCTTCCTCAAGGAGGCGGAGGTCAGCCCCAAATGCATCTCGGCGCTGCACCCACTTCTTGTCGGGTGCGCCGAGAAAGACAGGGCAGTTGAAGCTGCGCGACCAGTCGGCCCATGTGGTATAGTAGTGTGGGTGGGAGATAACGATGGCTTTGATGCCGCCCAATTCGTTGATCTTTGAGACGTTAGCTTTGGTCATCATAAAGGCCGTTGTACAGCGACTGGCCTTGTCGACTGTCGGCTGATCAAGCAGAGCGATCATATCCCACATAACATTGCCCGATTTTGTTCGTATGATCTCGAAGCGCTCGCCAACTGAGAACTGTCAAAGTCATTAGCTGTGCTCACCGAAAGTCCAATACTCTGACGGCTCATCTTGCCTGTGGCACGGTTTGACAAAACCATATCTTTTCTGGCGCATTCCTCCTTGCTAGAGCTAATTGAATACTATGTGCCGCATCCATTGCATACAAGGAGGTCATCAGACGTGCGCAGTACGCCTCTACTACCGGTTTATTTGGAAGCCATGCCTCGTTACTATTCGAAGGAGTCGTACTAGCTAGCGTTGTAGGCACAGGATGTTGACACCGGAGAAATCGTAGTTATGTCCAACGACCAAAATTCTACGAAAACGAGGAACTATCAAAATGTTTGGTAGCTACGTTGTTCTTGCGAATGTATACATCTTCGCATCTTCTGCTTATAAATTTAGTTTTTGCAATAGAGTTGCCTACGTAAGGGGGAAGCGGAGGATTACCGCGCGTGACCCTACAAAAAGTAAGGACAAAGCATAAGGCTACTCCTAAGTACATTTGTAAGGAGGGGAGAGAGAGAGGAGGAGGGGTAATAATAAAGAACAATTCTTAAGAATCTTTAAGAGAGAGAGAGAGAGAGAGAGAGAGAGAGAGAGAGAGAGAGAGAGAGAGAGAGAGAGAGAGAGAGAGAGAGAGAGAGATCGATCGATCTAAAGATACTAATTGTTAAGTAGTATTTAGAAATAGAGCTATTTAAAGGTAATATTTCTATATATAACATTCTAAAATTTTTAGTATTATATAGAACTAGACTTCTAAAAGTACTTAGAATAGCTCTTCTTATTTTTCTACTTTATTTTAGATTACTTTTAAAAAAAGAATATATTTTTCCTAAGTTCTTTACTATCTATAGTTTAGGTATAAAATTCTCTATAGTATTATTATATCTAGACTTAGTATTTTTAGTAGGAGCTAAAAGATTCTCGTTATCTTTTAAGATTCTTTCTTTAATTATATTAATATATGTATAAGGCCTTATAGTAATATCTTTTATATTAAAGTTATTGAACTCTCTCTTTAATTCTCTACTTAAAATATTAGAGCTTAAAATCTCTTTTTATATATCTAGAAATAGATTAGGTTATATAATATTCTCTTTAAAATAAGTAAATTCTAGATAAATAAAAAAAAGGACAAACTAGAGTAATATAATAGACTAGGACTTTAGAAAGTCTAAAAGGTAAATATCTTATATTATAGAAGTATAGGACATTCTAAGTATCTAAGGGAAGGCATATATAAACAAGAGAAGTAGTAAAAAATGTTAAATTTTTAAAGTATTATTCTAAAGTATCTAAGCTAGCTATATTCTAAGTAGTAATAAGTAATAGCATTAATCTAGTAACAAAAGTATTCTAATAATAGTATAAAGCTAGTATATAGATAGTATAATAAGTCGGAACGCTATTAGAGTACTAGTAAAGCAATAGCTTAATAAACAACAAGTAAATATAGTAACTATCTATATAAATAGCAACTTTTCTATTTTAGGCATAAGAATAGGGTTTAGGATTAGTCTAATACTAGACTATATAACCTATAAATTTATATAGAGAGACTCTATATAAGCCTAAGTAATATACTATTAATTATAACCCTATATATACTAGGATTAGTAAGTTATTAGCTATAAAAGTTTTAGTAAAAGTAAAGTTTAGTATAGCTTTACTCTACTAAGTTAAATTTTATTACTATACTAACAAATTCTATAACCCCCTTTATATAATATTATTATCTAAAGCCTATTATAGTTGTCTATACTACTACGTCTCTATAGCTACTAGTTACTATATATTACTTTTCTATCTCTCTTATATAGTATACCTTTCTTATAGTAGCCCTTATTAGCTACTAGTTTTATTTATATAACGTTACGCGACTTTATATAATATTATTACCTAAAGCCTATTATAGTTATCTATACTACTATGCTTCTATAGCTACTAGATAACACGTATTACTTTTCTATTTCTACTATATAGTATACCTTACTTATAGTAGCCCTTATTAGCTATTAGCTTTATTTACGTAACTTTATATAACTTTATACAATATTATCGCCTAAAGCCTATAATAGTTGTCTATACTACTACGCCTCTATAGCTACTAGCTACTATATATTACTTCCCTATCTCTCCTATATAGTATACCTCGCTTATAGTAGCCCTCGTTAGATACTAGCCTTATTTATATAACTTTATATAACTTTATATAATATTATTACCTAAAGCCTATTGTAGCGCTCTATACTACTATGCCTCTATAGCTACTAGCTACTACGTAGTACCCCTCGCCCTACTATATTATAGTAATTTAGCGTCGCGCGATAATACTATATAAAGGTTATAGTATGTTTTATCTCTTTATATAGAAACTTTTTATAAGAATTAGATTTAACTACTTTAGTAGTTTTTAGGTTTAGACTCTATTTACTACTTATTTTACCTTAGCTATACTATCTAAGGTTAAAGTTTATAAGATCTACTTCTACTAGTTTAATATAATAATATTGTCTAAAGCCTATTACATCTAATTTCTCCTACCTACTATAGAAACTTTTTATAACTTTATATACTATATATATTTAATAGAGTACTTCTTAATTATTAAATACTTTAAGAGATATCTATATACTTTATATTACTATATTAGGTATAGCTAGTTATAGACCTATAAACCTCTTCCCCCCCCCCCCCCCCCCCCCCCTCTAATCTATCTTCTCTCCTAGCTATAATGTCCCCTATCTCTACCTTCCCTATATACTATAGTAGTATAACTTTTATCTAAATAGTAGGGTTTATTCTAGTCTAGCCTATTATAATTTCCTATATCTACTATTTTATCTCTACTAATTTTTTCTTCCTTTATCCTACCTAATCCTATAATACTTTTACTATAATATCGCCTTCCTATAGGCTCTATACCTTTATAAGGAGGATATATAAAAGATTATATAGGCGATATAGTATCTCTAAGGCGACCTAAGAGATTGCTAGGTAAACTAGTAGATAGTAAACCCTATCGAGTATAGAGGCGTAATATAGGCCTACTTTACTACTTTTCTTCTAAACCTCCTTAATAATCTAGTAGTACGCCTCCTCGACGTCTATAAGAAGTGTACTAAGGCAAAGTAGTATAATAGATAGTTAGCCTATTAATTCCTTACATATATAGAAACTCTTAAGATATAGCTAGATCTATATATACTAAAGTAGAAGCTATATTACTTCTATACTTGTCTTAAGAAGAGCCTACAAATTACTATTATAAACTAGGAGGAAAAAGGGTTTTCTATCTAACCTAGATAGTAAGTAAAGCTTACTAACTAGAAGAAAAAGGGTTTTTAATCTAACCTAGGTAGTAAGTAAAGCTTACTAGCTAATAGAAAAGGTTTTCGATCTAACCTAGGTAGAGAGTAAGGCTTACTAATAGGAAGGAAAAGGGTTATTAATCTAACCTAGGTATTAAGTAAAGCTTATTAATAAGATAGAAAGGGTTTTTAATTTAACTAACTAAGCTAGTAGAACAGATACTAATAGGGATGTAAATAGTTATACGTAAGACTATATAATAGAGAGCCTAGCAATCTATATAGTTAAATAGATAGGGTATAGCTATAGTAGAAGGCAAGTAGGTAAGCTATAACTAACTACTATCTAAACTAAATACTCCTAATATATAATTGTCTATAGTAGTCTAAACCCTATAATCTCTTAGAATAGCTAGAGATATTAATAATATTCGATAGACTTATAGATCCTATATAAGTAGTAGTACGTTATTTTTCATACTTTTAAAGAGGCTATCTCTAGATAGACCTTCTAGGTAGATTCCTAAATAGTATAACTTCTAAGTCTATTATAATAGTAAGGAGCTAGTTTTACCTTATAGCCCTTTTAAATTATCTACTACCTACTTCTAGGTAGGAAGGTCCTTAATAGGCCTTAACGCCCTATAGTATTGTCTAAGCTAGCCTTTATATATCCTTATTAGTATAGCGGTCGACGTCTAGCCTCTCCTAAGATTATAAATTCTAATACTATAATAAAACGATACTATAACCTATCTTATAGATAGGTTTAGGTAATCTAGGGTTATGTGGTTTAGTCTCTAGCGGAGAGGAGTATTAAGACAAGAGTGTAAAGTAATATTGCTCTTTCTAATTAGTAAGTTAGAACAATAAGTTAAACACAAATCTCTATCTACGAGGGAATCCTATCCTACTATATACATACGAGATTCGTATCTTTATGCAACATACTCTGTTACTCTATTATAATCTCTCGAGAGACTAAGAGATTAGTAGAGAGCGCTCTATTAGAGATTATAGAGAGCGCTCTATTACGTGCGAGGCTTCGTACTCTATTACGTAACTGCCTAGTAGGTTCTAGCTTATTATTCCTTCGCTTGCTACCTAATTACTTCTTGTGTTCGTAATACTACCCCCTTCCTAGCTTAGCTTCGTCCTAAAGCTTATCCTTAGTGTAGAATAATAGCGTAACTTTCTTCCTTAAGATAATATGTCTTCTTCTCGTGTAGTAAAGTATAAACCATCTTCTACTATTCGTCGTTATAACCTTAGTCGATACGTAGAAGCGTACAGAGACGTAATACTAACGAAGTGTACGCCTTACAAGGCGTTAAACTATATATACCGGGTATACGTTCGAAGCGGTCGCTATAGTGCCTATATCTAGTCTAACAACAAGGGTTGCGATATTTAAGTAACGGTATCGGAGTTTCGTCGTCTAGCGAAGAGGCGGGAGGTTATTAAAAAGACTCTATTAGAGGGTAATAATAAGCTTAAGCGTGCTTAATCTGCCTTAGATACTGCTTATAAGCGGTTTAGTACAGCTTTAGCGAAGGTTTCTCGGTTGTCGTCTAAGCTATCTTAGAACGAGAGTCGTATAGAAGAGGTAATTATAATAGAGGACAGAAGTATTAGGGAACAGGAAGCTAAAGAGCTTTCTACTAAGATAGAACTTCCTTCCTTCGAGCCTTTTCCTTTCGATAACCGGCTACTTATAGATCCTATTTCCTAGGAGCAGTTTTTGTCCGATAGTATTAGCGTACTAACGTCGGGTAGTTAAGATTAGTATATAGTTCCTATGTGTTTTCTTCGCTCGGGTATCCTTTCTACTTAATAAGGTATTACTAACTATTCTTGTCGTAGTCGACAATTTTTTCGACTTCGTACTCGTCGTCTTCTTATGTTTAGTAGTAGAAGGTTTCCTAGTATAGTGTCTCGGGGTCTACTAGTTCTAACAACGATATATAGAATACTAGGTGTATTTTAGCGTCTTAGGGAAGGTAGAGTTTGTAGTTAACTAGTCCTCTCTATTTGGTAACTAAAAACGGTCTAACCTTTATATAATCTAGTTTCCTCGTTTTTTGTTATGTCTTAAGATTTCTCGTAAGGAGGTATACTTTATCCCCCTTCTTAAGCTAAGGTGCTATTTTAGCTTACGCACTATTTCGTTCGGTTATTCGGTATTAAGCGTCTCGGATATAACGTTACATTTCTCTATATGTTTCCGTAACGTTCCTCGTGTATCTAAGTGCCTGTTCTATACTTAGATATTGTTTAGGTGTCCTAAAAAGGTTTAGGTCTTTGCTAAAGTTCGCAAAGAATAGTAATATTCTAGTTGTCTTATTGTCTACGTTGTTTAAGGCGAGCTATACTATAGGTAATAGTAATACCTAATTGTCTTAAGCTATGTTAATATAGTAGCGTAGGTACTATTCTAGTGTCTAATTCATTCGCTTAGTCTGTCTGTCCGTTTGTAGGTAGAAGGCTGTCGAGAGCTTGTATTTTATTCCTATTGCTGCAACAAGTATTTTCTAGTAGTTACTTATAAACAGCTTGTCTCTATCTGTAACGAATAATTGCGGAATGCTATAGTAGCGAACAAGTCTGTTAAGTACTAGATGTCCTAGTTGTACTGCTATTATAGATTCGTTATACGGAATAAAGTACGTATACTTTATAAGTCGGCAGACTATAACTAGTATCGAGTTATAGGTTTGCTACGTTGCTAGGTCTCTCGATCTTAGGAGTTTAACAATAAAGTCTATTGTTACCTCGTCCTATGGTTTCTCTAGTAGTATACTAAACTATATATGTCTATATTTAGCGTGTCGTAATGCCTTGTTCTTTTGGCAGTTTATACATTTGCGAATGTATACTATAACCTTCTGTCTAAGGCTTAGAATATTAAAGTGTCGTTGTATTAACTTTATTGTCTTCGCGATTCCTAGATGTCTATTCTTAAGAGTGTTATAATAATTTCGAATACACTCTTCTTCTTTCTTCTATAGTACTTAAAACTTTCCTTTGCTTATAGGGAACTCTTCTTCTTAATCTTAGAGTACCGTAAGGACATAATTAAATTCTCTTGTATTAGCGCTTAATATACTATCTTCGTTAACCTTAAGGATACTATAATGCATTAGTCGTTTACTATCTATGTAGTCGGTTCTTCGACTAAGCGCGTCCGCTCTACCGTTGTCCTAGCCTAGGGTATACCGGATGTAGAATTTGTACTATCTAAGGAGTTCTAACTATCGGGCTTGTCTTCTTGTAAGAGCCTTCGTAGTAGTAAAGTATAAGAGGTTCTTGTAATCCGTAAAGATCGTAAGTAATAGTGCTCCTTTAGCGTAAACTCTCTAGTGTTCTAGTACTACGACAATAGCTAGAAGTTTCTTGTTATAGATATTGTAATTCTGTTCTACCGGTATTATTTTGCGCGAGTAGTATACTATAATATATCGTTTACTACTCTCTTCCTAAGTAAGACATGCTCTAATAGCTAAATCTAATACGTCCGTCTCGATCTATATCGGTTGTGTTATATTAAACATTCGTAGTACTAGCGTGTTTGTAGAGGCATCTTTAAGTTACCTAAAAGCATTCTTATGCTTCTACGTCTACTAAAAGGGTTAATCTTTCTTTGTAAGTTCCGTAAGAGGTGTTGCTATCTTAGAATACTCCTTAACAAACTTCCTGTTGTAGTTTGTAAGTCCGAGAAATGCCTATATATCCTTAACGGTTGTCGGTGTTAGCTATTCTCTAATTAACTTAATCTTGTCGGGGTTAATCTGTACTCCGTTAGTTCCGACAATAAAGCCTAGGAACTTAACTTCCTTCTTATAGAATTCGTACTTCTCTAGTTTAACCTTAAGGTTCCTTTCTTCTAGTTTCTTTAACACTTGCGTTACTTGTGCAATATGCTCTTAAAGTAATCCCTTAGTATAGACAAGAATGTCGTCGAGGTAAGCGATAACAAAGATATCTAAAAACTTCTTAAGTATGTCGTTAATTATTTCTTAACATGTTGCTAGAGCGTTCGTAAGTCTAAATAGCATAACAAGTGATTTAAACAGTCTATATCTAGTTCGATAGGCTGTTTTCTATTCTTCGCCCTCTACTATACAAATAAGGTTGTATACTACTCTAAGATTAATACTCGTAAACTATGTAGCTCCTATAAGTCGATCCTATAGTTCTCTAATATTAGGTAATAGATACCGGTTCTTAATCGTAATGTCGTTAAGTTTCTAGTAGTCGACGTATAGACGTAGTAAACCATCTTTCTTTAGTACAAACAGAATTAGCGAACCTACTAGCGATTCTAATTTTCTTATAAATCCCTTCTCTAGGTTCTTATCTAACTATTTTCGTAGAGCTTAGAGCTCTTTTTCCGATAGCGTATAGATTAGTCTAAATGTTGGTTCCTTACTAGGTTAGATTGTAATTCGGTAGTCCTACTTTTAATGTCTAGGTAAAGCATTCGTACCTTTCTCTTCCCGAAAGAGTTGCGCAAACTTCTTATACTCCTTAGGGTAAACGGCCGGTGTATAAAGTCTATCCTCTAGCTCTACCTATTAACCCGATGGACCTTCTTAATCGGTGTCGTGCGAGTTTAGTCCTAGTACTAGGATCTAGTTCGATTTTTAGAGCCCTATTTCTTCGACGTTGTTAGCTTCCCTTATCTTATCTACTATCGTCCGCTATCGATGCGTAGGCTTAACTACGACTATACAATTATAGTCCCTAAATGTAAGTACTCCTGTTTTCTAATTTACAATTAGATTGTGCTTTCTTAACTAAGGCGTGCCTAGTACGATGTCGTAAGTAGCTATATCTATAACATCTAGGACAATCTCCTCGTAATACTTCTAAGTAGCCATTTGTAGTAGTATCGTTTTACTGTCTACGTCGGGTAATAAAGATCCGTCTACAACCTTTAGCTAATACCCGTCTTTCTTCTTTCGAGTTACAATCTCGTTTTGTTAGACATATCTTGTCGACACGAAGTTTCCAGATACTCCGCTATCGATTATTGCCCTAGTCCTCTAACTATTTATAATACATGTAATTTGGAACATTGCTAATAATGTTTAGGCTATAGCACATAGCTCTCGGTATTCGTTGTCTTAACTCTCGATTCGTAATTCTTCTTAAAGTAGTACTAGTAGTACCGTCGTACGCGTACTAACTTGTATTTCCCGTAATTCTTTCGTAAGTACTTGGACTCGTCTTGCTATTTCGTAATTATAGCGTAGTCGCGTCGCTTTAACCTACCTATTATTACTTAGTTCCAATTGTCGTTGTCGAAGTAAATCCTAAACGCTTTGTTTAAACTAGAACTGTCGGCGTAGGTTAGTAATTGCTTCTCGCATGCCTACCCTTACTATTTGTCTACTAGGGAGTCGGTAACCGTTGTTCTTAAACTAGCTTCCGATAGGAATCTTCTTACTAACTATTATGCCGTAGTCGTAGTATACTAGTACTAATTAATACGTCTAGAACATGTTTCTAAGCTACTTAATTAAGAGTTCGAACTAGTATAGGTAAAGAAACCTTTTTCCTCCTAGCTTTAGGAATACTTCTTTATATCGTCGAGCGATGTAAACTATTATTTGTGTTGCCTCGTTAGCGTTATCTATCGTAAAATGGAGTAGCTCGTTAGTTCTAGATAAGGTTATATCCTCGTCGCTGCTTATGTCGTCTTCTACTTTACTTAACTCTAACTCGCTAGCACTGTCTTCTAGTGTCTATTGTTCTAGGCTGTTAATCTATAGTACTCCTTCGTCTTCCTATTTTTCCTTAAAGTAAGTTATTACGTCTACACAGAATTCTTTAATTTAATCGAAGCGTATTATCTAGCTATTAGTTGTGTAAGGGAATATAGTATAGTATCGTTCCTCTGCTATTCGCTTAATTTCCTAAACTTGCTATAGAGTCTCGTTCTCCTTAGAGTCATTATTAGTTATCTTAACCTGTCTATCGCCTTCGTTATCGGTACTATCCTCGTACTAGTTAATTTCTTCCGTAACGGTTTCTATATGTTACGAACACGTGAAACAGGGAACTTAATTGGCTAGGATGAGACAGACGCTAGCGGAATGGACAAGGCTAAGCGGAGACACATCCTAAAGAATCACGAGGAACAGAGCACCTTCGGTCACGTAAGCAGAGCGCTCTATAATCCGTAGGCATAGAGCGACAGAGCGCTCTGTAATCTGTAAGAATAGAGCAACGGAGCACGTTGCATGAAGACACGAATCTCTTATATATATAACTAGGCACGTTTCTTACTAGGAGTTCGTGTGTTTAACTTATGTTGCAATCCGACTGTTAGGTAGAGAACCAACAGCCTTGTTACAATTAGTTATCCCACAACCTAGTTGTCTTAACACATTTGTTCCAAAGAGCTCTAAACCCGTGACACTACTTCGTAGGGTCGCAACACTTTAAACACCCTTAAGGAACTTTGTACCTTAGACAACAATGGCTCCATCCGAGAACCGAGACACTAGCGTTTAGTAGCGTACTAACGACAACAATATTAAAGTCGCCAAACCGGACTACTACTATAGCGATCGATCGAAGCTCGACGATTGGCTAAACCAAATGGCACTTTACTTTCGTTTCGAAAATATTACTTAGGACCCTAAGAAGACCCTACTTGCGTCCTCTTATCTTAGGGGACAAGTCCAACAATGGATTCGACCTAGACTACACGAAGTCTTATACTAGAACATCGACACCGAAGGAATCTTTAATAGCTAGGACAACTATGTCAAAGCTATTCGAAACATCTATGGATTAAGTAACGAAAAACAAGTCGCCATCCGAGTTATCTAACACTTAAAGCAGAAGACGTCCACTTCTTAGTACACCGCCAAGTTTAGGGAGTATTTAGGCAAGACTAGTTAGGATAACTAGGCTCTACTTACCATGTATTATACTAGACTTAAGGACGACGTCAAGGATGAACTTATACGCTTAGGAGCATCTCACGACACTCTCGAACTAATAATTTAGGATGCTATCGAAATTAATAATAGGCTCTACGAGAGGAAGATAGAAAAACGCTACAATAGACAGTATCGCGGACGATCTAGCTACAACTCTACTAGCTAGACTAGAGGGTCTCGTCGCGATCCTAATGCTATAGAATTAGATATTATCTAACGCAAGCTAAAAGGAAGAAGCATGCGCGGAGCTAAGGGTAAAGGGAAGTTCTAAGGGAACAGCAACAGAGGAAAGAAACGCGAAGGACCGGAGTGCTACAACTGCCACAAGATAGGGCATTACGCACGAGACTGCCGCGGACGAAAGGTGCGACTGTAGGAGCAGCTTAATATAATGCTAGTAAAGGAACCCATCGACGAAGCAAACGATGGACGAGGCGCCTACGATGTATTAAAACTCGTTAAGGAACTAAAGACGGAACTAGACCATAAGGCTATGCATTAGACGGGTTGTTACGACGACTACTATAAAACCTATAAGTTAGACAAGCTAGCAAGTGGTTACTATCCTAAGAAGCCACGCAAGGCTAGGATGGAATTTAACGTAATAATACGAGGCTAGCTACTATAGCAGATAAGAGACTTAGGAAATTCCCGGAGAGGAAGGTCTCTACTACTATTTAATTGGGAGGACGCAACTCTGCAAGAAAACACACCCCCCGAGCAGGAAGAAGAACTGCTAGAGGAAGAAGAATCTCTACTAACCAACGATCCTAAACTAGAACTTACGGGACCGAACCTAGAACAACTACAAATGATTGCGTAGATAGTAGCAGCGTAGGACGATAGTTCATCGGAGGAAGAATATATAGACGATAAAGAACTAGACGACCTTAAAATATTAACATTTACTATTTAAGGATCTAAACCCATTAAAAGGATAATGATCTTCATTATGCATTAACTTGAAACTATATTCCCCAAGATTTAAGGGAAACGACGACTCTACCCGATCGAATTCGACAACATACTTAATCGAATTAGAGCAATGTTCTAGAACTATCGACTCGTTAACATTAACTATAATGCAGCAGCATACGTGCAAGAGCGACTACTAATTAGAAGCACATTCCAACCGGATAGAAGTTACGTTACACCCGATGGAATCCACATTCCTAGAAGCGTTAGGGAACGAATCTAGATTATTAAGGCACGACTACACGAGCTACATCGAATCTAGGAAGCTTATTAAGAAGACCTCATATCGTTGGAGGCAATGCGACACAAGTTAACTAAGTCCACAAGACAATAGGAATTAAAACCCATAGGACTACTAATGCAACTACCAATATGGAGAAACATAATACTAGGGCATATTAAAGCCACTGTTAAAGGACGAGTTAAAGTATTAATGACACAAGGAAAGGTTATCCTAGGACCTAAAGGCGGACCCCTTAACTAGGAAGTCTGTCTCGAAGACGCCAACTTACTAGGATACTATTTAAAAAACGAAGGATCCCTGCCGATAGGAGTAGTCGCTAGGAAGTAAACATTATCGAAGCTCCTACAGCATTAGTAGCACCGGTATTCCGTACTAAATGCATTGTTAATGGACACACAACACAAGCTATAATCGATCCCGGAGCTAGCGGAAACTTTATATCGACTAGCTTTGTCTAGCGAAACGGGATCGCTACCCGACGAAAGAAAGACGGCGGATACGAGTTAATGGTCGCAGATGGATTATCCCTATCCGAAGTAGACAGCGAAACAATGCCGCTAGTCCTAGCTATCTAATAGCACTACGAGATTGTTAGCCTAGATATCGTTAACATAGCTAGTTACGATGTCGTAATAGGGACACCTTAGTTAGAGAAGCACAACCCTCTAATAGATTGGAGGAAAAGAGTACTTAAGTTTAAGCGATGCGGTTGCGTTACCGACATCTACCCTATACATCGATAGCGTGCGATAGTAGATAAGGAAAGATAGTTCTGCGAATTAGAACGTTAACCGATAACATACTCCGACAGAACAGGCAAGGAGATAGTCTCTACGGACACTAAGCTAGCCTAGCTAGGTCACAAGGTGAGAGATAAAGGGAGAATTAACGTACCTCTAGAGATCCCTAAGGAGTTTAAGAAATGGAAACCGCTCTTTTAGGAAGAGGAAGGATTAGCCGCCTTACCTAGACATTAACCATAGGATTACCGAATACAACTTTAGCCCGGCAAAGATCTACTATAGGGGCTACTATATAGGTTATCCGAAAAAGAGCTCGAAGAGCAACGACGATAGCTAAAAGAGAAACTTAACAAGGGATAGATTAAGAAATCCTAGTCATTAGCCGCTTTACTACTAATGTTCGTTCTAAAGAAAACAGGAAACAAAACTAGGATAGTAATCGACTACCGAAGACTTAACGAAATCACGGTCAAGAACCGATATCTACTACCTAACATCGAAGGAATGTAGGATCGACTTACCGGAGCAAACTAGTATTTAAAGATCGATCTACGAGACGTATTCTACGTAGTACGAATGGCTAAGGGAGAAGAATAGAAGACAGCTTTTAGAACACGCTATAGACTCTATCAATTTCGAGTCATGCTAATGGGACTTACGAATGCCCTAGTAACGTGTTAGCAGCTCGTTAACGATGTACTACGAGACTTACTAGACATTACCGTTATAGCATACGTTAATAACATCTTGATCTTTACCCGAGGAAGCCGAGAACAACATACTAAAGACGTACAAGCAGTGCTAGAACGACTTAGTATAGTGGACTTTAAGACCGTACCCGAGAAATGTAAATTCTATAAGAAGGAAATCGAATTCCTAGGATTCATTATTAACACTACTAGAATTAAGATGGACCCGAAGAAAGTATAATCCATCGAGGAATGGCCGACACCGAGAATAGTTAAAGATATCTAAGCCTTCTTAGGACTCGCGAACTATAACCGAAAGTTTGTCGAAGGATACTCTAAGCTTGCAATACTACTTACGAGTCTTACGAAGAAAGACACTAAGTTTGTATAGACAGAGAAGCAAGAACAGGCATTCTAGCAGCTTAAGACAGCATGTATACAATTACTAACACTTATGCTGTTCGACACAAAGAAACTAGTACAAGTCGAAACCGACGCATCCGATTTAGCGATTAGTGCTTGCCTTACTTAGGAGCATAATGGCAAAAGACACCTAGTAGCGTACTACTTAAGGAAGATGACGCTAGCGGAACAGAACTACGAGATCTACGACAAAGAACTGTTAGCGATTGTTGTAGCATTGCGACACTAGAGAGTTTACTACGAAGGAGCTATAGGACTAATAATATATACCGACTACAAGAACCTTTAATACTTTACAACTACTAAGGATCTATCGCGTCGACAGTGTAGATGGTTAGAGCTACTCGGACAATATAAGTTCGATATCTAGTATACGCTAGGAAAAGACAATGGGCGCGCAGATGCGCTAAGCAGACGAAGCGACTACATAGAAGGCAAAGAGCAAAATTCGAAGACATTGCTTAAGGTTAACAAAGACGGAAGCCTTACTACGAATACATAGGAGTTTAATAACATACTCCGGGTTCTACGAGATGAACAAGAAGAGTTCCCTATCGAACATAGGAAGTACTAAGTTCTATAAGAAAAGGAACACGAGTGTATTAAAGACTACTATAATAGCTAAACTATAGGACATCTAGGAATTACGAGGACAATCGACTTAATTAGACGGAACTTTGCTTTCCTATAGATGCGGAAAAAGGTTACCGATTACATTAAACAATGCGACAGTTGCTAAAAGAACAAGGCATTACGACATGCAAAATATAGCAATCTCTAGTTCCGAGAACCTTCGGACACACTATAGAGAGAGGTTACAATAGACTTTATTACGAAGCTACTACCATCGAAAGACCTAGCTATAGGAATTATCTATGATTCGATACTTGTTATAGTAGACACCTTAACTAAGTATACACACTTTATACCGTGCAAAGAATTAATGACAGCAATGGGACTCGCATATCTTATACTAGACAGGCTTATTAGACATCATGGAATTCTAGAAAGCTTCATTACCGATAGAGATAAGCTATTTACATTAAACTTCTAGAAATTACTTATGGGACAGATTGGAATTAAACACAAGCTATTAATAGCATTCCACCTAGAGACAGATAGTTAGACTAAAAGAACAAATTAGTTACTCGAAGCATATTTACGGCACTACGTCAACTACGCACAAGATAATTGGGTTGCACTACTACTAATGGCACAACTAGTATTAAACAATAATGCATCGGAGACAACACGACAAACGCCATTTTTCCTTAACTACGGAAAGACGCCCAATTTGTTCATAGAACCAAGGACGTTAGTAAAAGCCGAGAAAGCTATAGTTATGGCAGGAGAATTGCAAAAGGCACACGCAACTGCCCGAGATACAATCCGACATTCGCAACAGCGAATCTAAAAGCAGCGATTTAAAGAATCAAAATTGGCACCTTAGCTTAAGAAGGGGGATAAGGTATACCTTCTAACGAAGAACCTAAAGACAAAACGGAAAACAAAGAAACTAGATCATGTTAAGGTCGGACCATTTTTGATTGCCGAACAGAAAGGAGCAGTTAGCTACCGACTTAAACTTCTACTAGACGCTAAGATCCATCTAGTATTCCATGTATCCCTGTTAGAACCCGCACACCCTAACGCCGCGCTGCAAACGACATTCTATTATTAGGAACAGGAGAACGACGAATACGAAGTCGAGAAAATCGAGGACTACGACAAGAAGAGTTAGCGATACCTCATTAAATGGAAAGGATATTCTAGTGACGAAAACACATGGGAACCACTTACTAATCTTAACTGCCCGAGGCTACTACGCCGTTATTACTAGGGTCGTTAAGAAGGTCGTCCCAAAATGAGTTAGGAACACCCTCTAGAGCACTCTACGTCCCGGTACTAAGCTGTGGACTAGAGAGGAGAGACGGGTCGTCCGGAAATAAGATTTCCTAGGCCTCCTCTTGCTCTAGCTCTTAAATCGACCGCTCTTCGACAGCTATCGCTTTAGCCGCCTTAGAGTCTAACAGGTCCATCTGTTAACGAAGACGCTATTCTTTCGCACGGGCCGTACGAAGACTCTTAAGAAGTCTCTCTTAGGAAGCGAGAGCTTCGTCTATTCCCTTACGCAACTTTTCCTTCTTAGAAATCAGACGACGAAACTCTAACTAAGTGACCCGAACATCGCACCGCTAATTGCGACGGTTACACTCTCTACACCGGCCTAATTTGACATGGACCCGACACACCCGGTTATGCCGCACACAAGTACTACATTTCTAAACCATCTCTTCTCCGAATTGGTCGATAAGTTTGGTAAGGTTATGTCGACGAATAGTGCTTGCCTTCGGCATAGTAGGCCATAATAATGAAAGATGGAGAGAGTGGATTACAAGGTTAAAGCTTAGAGGACTAAGCTAGGACGGGAAGGGAATGGTGTTACGAACACGTGAAATAGGGAACTTGATTGGCTAGGATGAGACAGACGCTAGCGGAATGGACAAGGCTAAGCGGAGACACATCCTAAAGAATCACGAGGAACAGAGCACCTTCGGTTACGTGAGCAGAGCGCTCTATAATCCGTAGGCACAGAGCGACAGAGCGCTCTATAATCTGTAAGAACAGAGCAACGGAGCACGTTGCATAAAGACACGAATCTCTTATATATATAACTAGGCACGTTTCTTACTAGGAGTTCGTGTGTTTAACTTATGTTGCAATCCGACTGTTAGGTAGAGAACCAACAGCCTTGTTACAATTAGTTATCCTACAACCTAGTTGTCTTAACACATTTGTTCTAAAGAGCTCTAAACCCGTGACACTACTTCGTAGGGTCGCAACACCTAGCTTATCTTCTTCGTCGTTAAGGTGTTTAGTAACATAGGGTTTTATCTAGTGCTAAGCCCTCCTACGTAGGTAGGTGCTAGCAAACAAAGTTTAATCCTTCGTAATCTCGTTAAACTTAAAGTATAGAGACATCTAGTTAAGCTAATCTTCGAGTTTGTTGCGATCTCTATAGTAGAGGTCTAGCTTAGCTACCTTAGATGCTCTATCGTTTCCTTTGTCGTTACGGCTTGTCGAACTACTAACTTTACTTAGGGCGGGAGTCCCCGTATTCCTACTTAATTAACTTATCCTTAAGGGTGTTTAAAGTTACTATAACCTATCTTATAGATAGGTTTAGGTAATCTAGGGTTACGTAGTTTAGTCTCTAGCGGAGAGGAGTGTTAAGACAAGAGTGTAAAGTAATATTACTCTTTCTAATTAGTAAGTTAGAACAATAAGTTAAACACAAATCTCTATCTACGAGGGAATCCTGTCCTACTATATATATACGAGATTCGTGTCTTTATACAACATGCTCTGTTGCTCTATTATAATCTCTCGAGAGACTAAGAGATTAGTAGAGAGCGCTCTATTAGAGATTATAGAGAGCGCTCTATTACGTGCGAGGCTTCGTACTCTATTACGTAACTGCCTAGTAGGTTCTAGCTTGTTATTCCTTCGCTTGCTACCTAATCACTTCTTGTGTTCGTAACAAACGAGTCCTCCGATAGAAGACATTATAGATAAGACCCCTAACCCTAACCCTAAATTAGTATAATAATTCTAAAATGATTTGTAAATAGGAGATTTGTGTACAAGTAGTAGCGAGGTAGTAGTATAGGTAGATAAGTTATAGATGTAAGTAGGACATCTAAACAAAAAAGCTAACAATGTAGTTAAATAGCGTGCTTAAAGGCAGGAGCGTTATAAAAGGTAGGAACGTTATATATAATCCCGAACCTTAGTTCTAGCGATGTAGCTAACATCTCTAGGAAGTATGTAGTCGTTCGGTAATACGGTATAGGAATTTGCTATTCTTTACCCTTAGTCGAATCCATCTTGCATGACTTTCCACTCGCTATAGGGTTTGTCCACGACCATCTCTTTCACAGTCGGCAGAGTCGTCCTACCCTCTCCGAAAGCTATTGCATCCCTCATAATCTCCCTCCATCGCAGTCCCGGTGCAATCTTGCCGGAGATTGTATTCGGTGTTAGGCTATCACTGTTGATTGGTACTAGCGCCGCCCTGCCCAGCACAGCTTCCAGCCCTTGCTGAGCGAACGAAACAGCCTCCTTCGCGTCCGATGGCACTCCTGTCTCGTCTAGCGCTCTGATACTCGCCATGGGCAATTGCTTCTTGAGGTACTTGATGATGCTGGGGTTGCGCGCTCCGCCACCACACATGTAAATCTCATCAATCTTATCGACATCAATATTGAAGGGCGGCAGGAACTGTCGATACTGCTTGACGATGTTCTGCGCCGTGATACGCGTGATCGTAGCGAGGGTGTCGTACTTGTTGCAGCCGGCCTCGAGGCAATCATCAATAATAGCTTGCCCTTCGTTGTCACCAAATGTCTCGCGACCGGTCGTTTTTGGAGGCTTGCGATTGCAATATTTGTGAGTGTCGAGGAATTTGTCGACGATGTGTTGATTGACGGTGCCGCGGGCGCTCCATAAACCGTCCTTATCGTACTCCATATTGCCGTCGGTGAAGTATCGCATGGCATTATCGATGAACATATTGCCCGGACCGCAGTCCCTGGGTCATACTTGTCAGCATCTACACTGAAACGTAAATGCGAAGATTGCTAACATACCAGTCGACCATGGCATCAACACCGCCTGCGGTGTCGGGCGGAACAACGCACAAGTTCGCAATACCGCCGATGTTCTGACAAATCCTCCACTTGGTCGGGTGGCGGAGTAGCAGTCCATCGATCAATGCCACCAAAGGCGCTCCCTGCCTGCCTACTGCCTGTTCGGCCATCCTGAAGTCTGTTACGGTCGTTATGCCCGTGATGGCACTGATTACTGTTCCTTCGCCTACCCTCAATCCTTCAAAGAATCCGGGGCGGATTCCATGATAATGCGTGGGGGGCACGGGCCACCGAATTCGCCGGAGGGGGCAGATTCCATGAAAAACCGGGGGCAGAAGGAATGAAAAGTACCGGTCGGAATCGTTTCAAACTCGGTGAGTTTCCAATCCGTAGGCACTTTACTCGTGAGTTTTCAACATCGGAGCGGGAGACCCGCGTGGTGAATTGTTATCGCGGTTCGAAAATCCCGACATTCTGTGTGAAGTTCCGCTCGCAAAGGCTTAGGGTTAGGGTCGGCGGGCGTAACGGCGGTTCGGCTGGAATTGAGGGACCGCCGGAAGCGCAGGCTGGACGCTCGCGAAGAGGTAGGGTAGATAGAAATACACCAACAAAGGTGCAGAAAAGCACCCAGCAAGACCACCGACTCTTGTAGCATGTAGCTAACGTTCAACCCCATTATGTGTGACCGCGCCATCGCGACAGGGATCGCGAAAATTCTGTGACAGGGGGCGGTGCAGCTGAGCCTAGGCGAGGCCGCCGACCGAAACATTAGAACAGACACGTTGCTCGACAGCTAATACACCATGGACGCTTTTGAGAGTCTGTTCGTACACTTCCAGAATTTTCAAATCATCGTTTGTAGAGATTGCAAGTTTGCAGTGGTTCTAGACCAAATCAAGGCGCATCTCAGCCAAAGTCACTAGACGCTAACAGTGAGCACTAGGAAAGGAATAATCGAACAAGTGGAAAAACTCGACCACGTCGCTTATAGGTCAGAAGACGTCGTGTACCCCGCCGCCGAACAGGAAGCGATCTAGGAGCTCGGCCCGGTCATCGAGCAATGCTCACAGTGCAAAGCGTGCGGGTTGCTAAGGGAGAGTAAAAAGGGGATCGAGGCGCACTGTAGAAAGGAACACGGCTGGAACAGCGCCAAAAGCAGAGGAGGTCGAGGGAGTTTAAGGAGTCGACCCGCCGCAAACTAGCCGTTCACGGAAGGTCACTGCTGTCAGAGATTCTTCAAGTATGCGCAGTGGACTAAGCTCTTTAAAGTGCTACCGCCAGCGCCACGGATGCTAGGAGGCGGTCATGGCTGCGAGCCCGAGGACAGGGCGCAGAAGTTGACAGATGAGGTAGCCGATGGACTCAAGAGGAAGCTGCGGGAGGCGCACCATCACAGGAAGGTGAACGTCAGCAATGTTAGGTCTGAAATGGATCCATGGCTAGAACACACCAGCTGGGCTTACCATCTGGCTAGGTTTGAGAAAGAAGAGCTACGGGCTAGTCTAAGTACGGCGCCAAAGCTTGAGGCGGACGAGCGGGGGATAGAGAGCGTAGATGAAGAAGAGGAGGCGATCGAGAGAGCTTGCAGAGCGACCGGCAGGGTGATCAAGAAGGCCATGGACGTTAGCAGTCCGCGGACGATCCCAAGGTCCGCTCTTTACTACGTGAACAGGAAGGAAACCGGGGCCGCGAACAACGAGACTCTATTCTATAGCAAACACGAGGCTAGTACGAAGAAGAAATACTCCAGGGTCTGGGTATTAATGCTAAGATATCTTTGGAGGAGTTAGACATAGGAGAACAAGCCAGACTACACGTTGACGGATGGGCAAGCGAGGAGGCTGGGAGCAATGCAAAGTCTCGCTAGACGAGAGACCGCCGCTCTAGACAAGGGAGCTAGAAAGGTCTGCGAAGACGAGTTACAATGGTCCATCGTTCTTTTCTGGGCCAGCATGCTCGACCAGGAGCTGCTAGACGACGAGTTCCAAAGCGGCTTTCTGTCCGCATTGGCAGTTCTCGGCTTGGACACCGAAGACGCAGGATGGGTAAGCGTGTTCAACTTCACGCCGAAGCTAGCGGCCATCGTCACGGTCTGTAAGGCTCTGGTGGTGTTCATGGCTTACAAGTAGAGGCAAGACGACATCGACCGGCTAATCGGAGCCGGGATAGGTAAGAGTGAGGCGAGAAAAGAAGCGGTCAGCATTGTAGAAGGGGTGCACGATATGGTGCCCAGGCTGTTGTGTCTTCAGGAATACGGGGGACCAGCGAGCCCGATGGACAGGGTCTTACACATGAAGACTTTTGGAATGAGGATTAGGTTCACGGAGAAAGCCGGGGCACGGGTCACTTGGATGAACAGATGCCAACAGGTCGCCATCGACAAGATTAGCTTCAGCATAGGAGATCTCAGAGATGCACTACACTCGCTGTGGGAAAGGTGTCTGGGGAGGCTCACGAAGCGGTTGATGTTCTTACAGCAAGAGGAGGAACTGCCGATCTTGCATCTAGACAGACTGTTCGACAACCCAAGCGATCTTACCGAGGGTTGGAGCTTCTTGGACGATGAGAGAAACGATGAAGTCTTGGGCAGAGTCAGGAGGCCGGACGGGAAAGACGTGGAGAGCAGGAAGTGGTTGTGGAGCCGGGCCATGAGAGAGGACCGAATAACCAAGTACTTTCTACAAAATATCGACATAAGTGAAGTGAGGGACAGGAGTGAGCTAAAGTGGAACACGACCAAGGTGGAGCAGTACTTCCGGGAGGTGACTCTGTTCAAGGAGGAGCTAATAGTGTTGTGTCACATAGCAGGGGGAGCTCCAGCTAGAGGGACGGAAGTTGTCAGCATTAGGACCGAGAACGGAGAGAGTACGCGAGCGCAGAGGGGTGTTTTTGTTGACAATGGCATGGTCGAGCTGGTGACGGGCTACCACAAAGGCTACAGCAAGAGCGGCGAAGCGAAGATAATCCACAGGTATCTGCCGCAAGAGGTAGGAAAGCTGTTGGTGTACCATTTGTGGCTAGTGGAACCGTTCGTGCACATGCTCAGGTGGGAAGTTAGGGGCGAGTTCGACTTTAGCAAATATCTGTGGGAGCCGGAGCCGGAAAAGAAATGGGAAGGCGAGGTCGACGGAGTTAGGGAGGAGGAGGAGAGTAGGAGCGAAGAAGGAGGAAGGGAAAGCGACGGGGAAGAGGGCAGTTCAGGAAGCGAGAGCGAATCGAGCACAAGCCCGAGCAGTGAAAGCGAGGCGGATGGAGGTGATGACGAAGGAACGGCAGGAGATCGGATGGTTAGTAGGAGGGAGGCGCGAAGCAGGCCGAGGAATGGAGGAAAAGCGAAAGAGGGCAAGCTGCAGGCACTCAGCATAGACGGCTTCTGGAACACAGAGAGGCTAAAGAGGGTGATGAAGAGGGAGCTATCAAAATGCCAGGCCGGATTCTTTGTAACGCCGTCGACATAGAGGCAGCTATACCTAGCCATCCAAAGGGTACACTGCCCAGAGGAAGAAGTGACAAAACAGCTCGATCGGTTGTACGAAGGAGTAACAACAGAAGATAGGCAGATGCAATCCGGACACAGTAAAAGGATGGAAGAGTTGATCTACGGGATCTTAACGACAGAGAACCCGTTTAGCACGCAGTCCGAGCAGGCATCGTTTAGAAAGGTGAGCGTGTCATGGCACCACTTCATTAGGTGGCCGTCTACTGCGACAGGTAATGGAAAGCCGACGATCGATCTGGAGAAATACAGGAAGATGGTAGAAGAAGAGAGGTGGGCGAAGTTGAGGAGGGCAGACTTGAACGTGAGTCTAAGGGAAATGCTAGGGCCGAACGCTTCATTTAGAGGCTCACAACTGGAAGGGCTAAAGGCAATCGTATCGGGCGAGCCGAAGGTAGTAATGGTCATGAGGACCGGAGGAGGCAAGAGTCTAATGTTCATGCTACCGGCATTCTGCTTAGTCGGAGGGGTGACGGTGGTAGTAGTGCCGTTGATATCGCTAAGGAGCGATCTAGAGAGGAGATGCAAGGAGATCGGACTCAACGCCGGGAGATGGCCCGACCAGAGCGCCAGGCACGCGAGGATCGTGCTAGTAACACCCGAGAGCGCAGTAACGAAGGCGTTCAATAGGTTCATCAACGACAAGCTAGCTACCGGAGAGCTAGACAGGATAGTAGTCGACGAGAGCCACATCGTTCTGGACTCGACAGAGACATAGAGGCCGAAAGTGCTCGAGCTAGCGGAGTTCGCCAGGAAGGGATGCCAGATGGTATATCTCACGGCAACGTTGCTACCGAAGGAAGAGTCGAGCTAGCTCGAAGCGATGGGCTTGGAGAAGAGGACGGTACGGATAATAAGAGACTCGACGACGAGGAGGAACATCGCTTACTAGGTGGTCGAGTACGACCGGCGAGAAGAAGAGGAGAGGGTAGCGGAGTTGGTAAGAAAGAAACTAGAAGAACACGAGGAGGGACAGATTATAGTGTACTACCGGAGGGTAGAGCAGTGCAAGAAGATTAGAGAAGTGCTAAGGTGTCCAGTGTACTACAGGAGGGTCGGAGACGAAGAAATGAAAAGGAAGATTCTGGAACAGCTAGTTAAGGGGACGTACAGAGTGTTCGCGGCGACGACAGCGATAGGAATGGGGGTGGATGCACCACACATTAGGGTAGTAGTACACGTGGGAGTGAAGGAATTGGTGAGGGATTACGCATAGGAAAGTGGAAGGGCAGGAAGAGATGGAGAGGCAAGCGAGGCGATCTTAATGAGAGGCTACAACACAGTAGGGGGTCGGAAAATCTTGGAGAAGGGATTCGTAATGGAAAGGGGGATGCACGGGTGCTGTTCAGGGAACAAACCAAGTTACGTTTAACCTT
>JBAOKB010000091.1:0-66711 GCA_037044905.1 Hortaea werneckii | reverse complement strand
GAGGGTCTAGCCAAGGATTAGGGGCCGCTGGAGAATGCGGAGAAGTAGGGGTGGGTGGGTGGGTGCGCCTCGTCAGGGTCTGGGATCCGCTGCCTCCATTTCCTCGCACGCAACGGCACGCAAAAGCGATCGGAACACGCCATGCTGCATGTCTGTGGGCTCTTCTGGTCGCGCAGCCGTCACGAGATCTGCCAGGAGCAGGGGAACAGCTGGCAGATCCATACGTAAACTCTGCACATAGGAGCCCAATCACGAAAGGCTGCATCCACATTGTCCAAAGTGACCATGCCCGGGGACCCTCGTACCCTATCAGGCAGTCAAGCCTAAATGACATGAGCCCGTTTCGCTCGTCAAAACGTACCGACGGCAGGCAAGACGGTTCGAACAAGCGTGCCACCATGTCGGACAGAAAGCTCCGCTAAACGACGCCTATGGTACGTACATAAGGACTGGCCCCATCGCGCATCGCCATTGGCCGGGCGACAGCCAAGCGCAGGATGCGCGGGACGCTGGACGTGTTTCCCGTCAGACGGCTAGGAAGAAGCGGACGACGCTCTCAAATCACACGACCCTCATAACCAAACATTAAGAAGGGTGGAGAAGCTGGCCGCAATGAGCCATGAGCTCGCGGTAAACCGAGCACAAACTTGGGCCGAAATGCCCGGCCAGGCACGGAACATATGCAGCCCTGGTAGCGTTGCGCTTTGTTGTACCGATCGTGGCAATGCACCTGTATCACACACATGGTCCTCGGCTCAGTTTCTCCGCACTCCCTCTTTCCTTTAAAGGTCCATGGCACCACTTACAAGCGAGCCGAATAACTTGTTTCCCACGCGGTTGGAGAAGCATTGGTCGTCTTTTGCCGCGCCTTTTGCTCATCTCACCACTCATTTGGAGTATCCATTAGCGGATGATCGAAGATCCACCACACAAGCTTTGACACCCGCTATAGTGGCCGCCAGGTTGATCCTGTACCGAATGCACTGTACACACGCCAACCCAAACAAGGTCGGGCTACAATAATCATCGCTGCTGTGGACGTTGTCGGAGTGACCATGTCTAACGCCATGAACCTCAACGACCATCACGACACAGTACGACGTGCACAGGGCCAACATGGCTCGCCCGTTCCGGCTCGATTCTAACACAATGGTCATCCCATCTCAAAATGGGGCCATGATTGGCTGCAACCGGTCTCGCCAGCATCTCAAATCGACAGGATTCCTTCATAAACGAACGGGCTGTCGTGCTTGCGGGGTGCGCGTGCAGTGTATCCAATCCTCTCCTCTTCCCCATGCTGTAGCTGCATGGCAGCCCACAGCTCGCGTCATGTGTCCTTTTATGTGTCCACTTCACATAGCTCTTTTGCTCGGAAAGCCCAGGGCGCATGCTCCTCCCTCACGCGAGATCATGGCATTTCTGCCGTCGCGGGCATACTTTCAGCCCAAATTGAGGGATTTGTGCATGACGCTGGGTGGATGTTTCGAGCGCATTCGACTCAAAGGAATGTCGTTCGCCGACGATCGCTGGCGGACGATGATCTAGAAGCCCTGTGATGATCTAGAAGTCAGTCGCCATGCGGCCGACGGCATCGAGAGAACAGGCGCATGGTCTCGCTGCCTTATTAACAACCTCAAGTCGTCCGCGCGCATACCCGAGGCGTTCTTCCTGTCATATACAGGTCCAGATCTGGTGGCGCTTGTATGCAGACAAATGCCATAGCTTGTCCTTGGTCAAACAGCTTTAAGCTGAACCCTTTTGAGCGGCAAATATTGCCAGCGCGAAATAGCCGTGGCATGCTCTCACGAGCGCAGTCTCATCAGTCTAGCCGGTGATAATCACAGAGTATTGATCACGCCGAGGCAAAATCGCTGTGATGCTCGCCAGTCTCTGTCCTGTAGGATCCATCGCTATCGACAGCGCCACAGAGCCCTTTAGCCGTTCTGGCAGGCCGGCGCGCAGATACTGGCGCCTCGACTGATCTGCAGAGGATCTTCCACTGCAACCGTATTAGCAATCGAGCATGGAGCGGCAAAGTCTCAATCAGCTCCATCCGCGTTTCTTGCCAAGCAATAAGGCAGTTGAGGCAGGCTGATCGCCCAGCTCGTAGACACGGCGTAGTTCTTTTCCACCATGGCGGGCATGATCTCGATCGCTGCTTTGTCAGGGGTTGGTATTACCACCATGCGCAGCTCACGTGCGATGGCTTGGATGTGTGGACGCGCAAGGACTGCTCGCGCTGCCAGTGCTATTTATACGCAGATGTGTTTGGTATCACTATCCCCCAGTCCCCCCTCGCCGTTTAGGCTCCAATGCATCTGTGTCGAGGGACAACGCCTTGATCTGTATGTGCTCAAGGCAAAGGGGGTCGAAGAAGTACGAGGACGCTATTCCCTTGATGACGCCCACGCGCTCGTTGAAAGCCGTCGAGTGTCGCATGTTGTGGTCGAGGTAGCTCACGCTTCTGTCGAGGAAGTAGGCGCATGGCGCTTTGATGGCTATTTGTGATTGTAAGAAACTGCTCGAGCAGTGCTAGAATTTCGTCGTGGATATCTTTGAGTGTGCAAGTGAAGCCCAGAGGCCTCCCGACTACGGCTGTGGGTGTCGTTGCAACGCCACATGGCTGCCCAGGCCGGAGGAAGTCTTTCGCAGCCTTGAAGACATGGCGCCGGCTACGTGAAGATGCTGTTATGGCAGGACCATTCTGTGGAGTTTGGGTCCATTGAAGAGGTGATCACGCTATCGTTTTTGAGCACAGTTTCGGTCGAATGCGTGTGGTTGTTGACTCGATTGTGCCGGCAGCTGCAGGCCGCAGTGGCGGGCTTTCACCTGCAACGCCCCCGAGCAGCCTCAGACAATCCAAGCTGGATCTAACGTGTGGCGGATAGTCAAGACATGTGTCGATTTTCCACGGGATACTGCACTTCGACCTGGACTGTTGCGCGAAGGCTCCTACATCCTGTAGAACGTCGTAAGGGCATCAAGGCGCTTTATACCTGCGCTCCTCGTTCTTCCGCAGAGCAAAAGCACAAAGCTATAGCACGGTGCGATGCGAAGACAGAAAAGCCTTGGCAGATGCAAGGAATATCAGCATTCCTGTGTCAACATCACGACCTCCTTTTCCCCATACACCCTACTTGCTGGCCAGACAACATTTATCACTCGCGCAGCCCAAAATTGAAGGCTCTGCTCATGGAAACTCGAGACCAGAGCCTGAGATTGAATCGCAAGCAGGCACATTACCATTACGCATCAGTGGGACCGTAATGAAAGACGAGGAGCAACAAAGCAGAGAGACACCCTCGAATACCCAGTTCAATCTAAATATTTCCGTCCTCATTCGTTGCGCAAGATGATCAAGGGTATGGAGCGCCATATGGGCACAACAGGCTCTTCGGCAGGATTCGGAGAATCTCCAGTTTCTGCTATCTAGGGACACCGAGTAGACACAACAATACCAAGTCTCCTTGACCGCTCACGCATCTCCGAAGCAATCTTGATGAAGCACGAGTTCTCCCTCTTACGGACATGAACATCCGGCTAGACTCAACTCTTGCAATCCCCGTGACGATTCTCTTGTCTGCACTACTCTACGGCAAAGAATCCATCCACCTCGTTTTACGCTGAATTAGTCCCTCAATGCAGTCAAATTGATTGTCTTGGGATCCATATTCGAGCCCCGTGTCATCATTCTTGCAACTTGGCGCTTGGCAGCAGAACACCCATCACCAACTGCGCGCAAAGGTACAGCGTTCCAGCGCAACAGTGGGCAGAAAGGGTCATATGGGATGGAGCGGGTGATGAGGGGCGCAAGAGACTGTGAGAGGTAGTTCAGGCACACTACCACTTTTTGCCGGCCTACAATACAGTTGCGCAGAGATTTCCTGTCTTTCAAGATATTTCAAAAAAGGACAGAGGCCGGTCAGGTAAAGATAAGAGGAAAAAGAAGAAGCAAAAATCATCGTAAGGATACATTTTCGTGACTATGAAACGGCATTCAGAACCTCAAAGTACTAGTGCAGCTTGCTGAGAGCGCCCAAAGGCAATTGAGGCATGGAAGCAGTAAGATCTTGATGGGAAAACTAATAATAGTAGACTAGCGTCTAAAATCCCCTGCTCCGAAGGATCTATGGAAAGAGGCGCATAAGAAGGAAACAGTGTGGGTGATTGCTTCTTTGAAGGGGCGATGTATGGCCTTTGGACTCGATGAAGCGGAAGAGAATAGGACACTGAGATACCCTTAATTCTGGACCCGTTTTTCCTCTGTCTATACGTATTAGTACTTCATCTCACTCAAACGACATCCGTACGGGATAGCGATTCCGCTGCTCCCCCAGATGAAGTGTGTGTCAATGAGAGAAGAGAAAGATCCAAACTGAGGCTTATAGCAAGCCTCACCGAGTCAGCAAATCAACAGTATATCAATGGCAAAAAGGGGGATAAAAGGACACTCTTAATCGTAAACCTCCTAGATAGCAAGACAAGGACTCCTTATCCCCTTCTGTATCTCTAGGTACGAAGTCAGTCCAAGACATAGATCGATTCCAGTTCCAGGAAGTCAATATGTCGAGGTCGGTCTTCGACTTTTGATGATCCTTACGCTCTTTTGAGAGTTAGCTCGTCTAAAGGAAGGACCTATCTGAGGGAAACACCGGATGAAAATCTGAGGAGCATGTCATATTCAGGGTCCCTTCTTTACCTTTTCCCCCTCTTTCTCTCTCTTTTTGACAGCCCTTTTTCTACCCTCTTGCCGAACTCTTCCTCTCTCTCATTTCTCTCTTCTTCTTTTTTAAAAAGCACAAAATACCCAGTCCAACCAATTAGAAAGCTAGCGGCAAACGAAATGCCCAGCGCACCATTACACCCCTTCCTTTCCCTTCCCTTTAGAGCAAACTTTTCCTTTCTCTTTTCTTCTCAATGATCCTCATATTCTCCGATCTCACGAATTCAAATCCAGGAGACTCAATGCACCATAACCTACTCCACTGCGGTGCTTCGGTCTCGTCTTCCAGTGTTCTGACTATCTGCCCTTCTAGACCATTTCATGATATATACACATTATCCGTCATCCCTCATCAATTTCCCTCCAAGAATGATGGATCAAAAAGAGTTTACACCTATGGACAACATAGAAGAGGCGAGGCAGTATTGGACTTGATTGATTTATTTCCCCCTTCTCCGAAAAGAACAGACGGAAAAGTATAGACAAACACCACCTATTCACGCTATGCACATCAGACAATAGAAAGCAGCAACAGCAAAAGCTCAATCATCAGCGAAAAAGGCCAAATATCCCAGCAGAAGCGATTCACTCCCACCTTCACTCCCCATTACCACATTCTCCCCCCTTCGTCCCCAAATCCCCCAAGAATACCCCATAAAGCCTTCTTCAGATCCATCAGTCCACACACCACCCTCCCCCTCTTCCTATCCCACCTCATGCTTAAAACAGGATCCCAAATCGGCGTAAGCGAGACAGAAGCATGTGGCGGTTTCCCAGACAGAACGGAATAACCGCGATCGTGAAAGGTATGAGCGGCGGCAACTCCGGTGGACGGTGAAGGCCGGCGGTGACGGCCAGACAGGAAGGAAGGGTCGTACAGGTCCCACCCACCTACTCACCCACCCACCTACCCACTCAACCCTAGACCAAGAACCAGAAGCCTGTACACACCAATTCTGAGGACCTTGTGTCTGGCGGTGGTAGCGGCAGTCGTGGTCAAAGGAAAGCCCCGGACTTGTTTTTTTCCTTCACGTGCCTCGCTCGCTCGCTCTTCTCCGGCCGTGTGCGTACGCATGTGTGACTTGGCTCATCACTGCGTCCCGTCCAATAGAAAGATTTCCGTGATTACTTCGGAATTGTGAAGGATTGGGATGTTGGGAATGGGATGAGACAAAGACGTAGCGACGGGTGGGTGGCGAAGAAGGGGCAGATCCCCAATCTCCAATCCCCCATCCATACCCGCACCCATGTAATAGTAGTAGTACGCACACAGACGCACAAACTAAAGCGTAAGGGGGAGAGCACCACCAACCACAGTTCATTCCAACCCCTCGACGCGGCCACTCCGGCCACTCTGCCATTGGACCATAGAGACACAAACACACAGACCATATAATCCAGCTTTCCATGCAAGGGGTGGAAAGGGTGCAACAGTAACGGATCGAGCGCCAAAAGGATATATATTAAAAAAAAAATTAAAAAATAAAGAAAGAAGGAACAAAAGAAAAAGAAGGAGTCGAAAGAAGGAGGAATAAAATTCTTCACTTCGCCACCGTTTTCCACTCTTTCCATGCTATACCATGCCATGCATACGATCTCTCAAAGACATGAATTTTTGAAAAAAAAAAAAAAAGAATTATAGAACAGAGGCTCAAACAGCGAAAAGAAATCCCATAATCCCACACAAACCCTCTCCTTCCCCCTCCCATATGAAAGATCCACACACGGAAAATAAAATCTCATACACAACCCACTTCCCCCCTCCTCTTCACAACAACAACAACAAGCAAAAGCCTCCGAGCTCCAAAAACCCCTCCTATCACCCCCTCTTCCCCCCTCTCTTCCCCCAACTCTCCACCTCAGGATGCACGACGCGCATATGTCTCGTCAGGGCATCATTCCTCGAGAACGTCTTCTCCTCGCGACACATAGGACAGCGGACCTTCTGTTTCCGATTATTATGGATCGTATCCTCATGGCGGGTGAGATCGTAGGGGCGGGAGAAGATAGTATTGCAGGGTTTGTTGGTGGAAGGGTTGATGCGGGTGCATTTGTGGGGTCCCGTTTGGGAGTTGCGGGCGGCGAGGGCGGCGGAGGTGAGGCCGGAGGTGGGGTCGATGGCGTCCGGGTCGGCGTCGTCGAGCGGGGGGTCGGAGGCGTCGTCGGCGGGGCCGGTGCGGTCTTCGGAGTTGCGGGGGGAGGAGGTGGAAGCGGCGGAGGAGGTGCCGCCGGTAGTGGCAGTGCCGCCGCCGCCGGCGCTGGCGCTGACTTCGCGGGAGTGCTGCGCGGCGACGCGGTGGGATTCCCGCTTGTGGCGGGAGAGCTCGGTGTAGGATCCGAAACGTTGCGTGCAGCCGTGGTAGGTACAGGTGAAGGTGCCGGTGCCGGCGCGGGTGTCGGTCGGCCGTTGTATTGGCACGGTACCCGGATCGCTGCCCTGAGATCCCGGGGGAGCGTGATCGCTTGCGGAGGATTCCATTGATGTGAGCTGGGCGGGGAATTGCGGATTGGCGTCTAAATGCGTCTCTGTCCTTGGGAAAGAAAAATTGCCAAAGGACCCGCCGTTGGGTATTTGTGCTGGAGGATCCGGGTGAGGTGGCAAAGATTGGAAGTGGTTCATGCTATCGCCTCCTCCGGTGTAACCATCAGCTGAAGTGGCGCGGAAATTGCCCCATTGCTGAGCACCACCGGGTAAAGACCCAAATGTGACACCTGGTTGACTGCCGTAGAAGGAAGAGTTGTTGTTTTGCCACTGCTCCGTCGTCGCACCCGTATGCTGCTTGTATCCGGGTGGTATACTGTCGCTGAATAGTGGCACCTGCTGCTCCTGCTCGTTGTAATCCAGCAATGCATCTTTCGGTGATATCGTCTTTGTTGGCTCTCGTTTTAATTGCGGCCTGTGTTGTGCGAGCTCGGCTTGATCTGCTTGTTCCTTCTGTTGCTGTCTCATGCCTGCTGCTGTGCCAACCTGTCCTGCAGGTGACCTCCATGCGCCGGCAGGTGCTAAAGGTGAGCCATCTCTAAACGGTGATCGTTCTCGTGATACTGCGGAGGTAGGCGATTGTGACCGTGCGATGTTTGCTGTATTGAGTCGTTCGGACACCAAATTTCGATGTGGAGAGAGCAGATTTGAGGATGTTTTGGTCGTTGCTGGCGTAGAGTTGTAGGTGGTCGTAGGTGGGTTGTACAGCTCATCCTGATATGCCTGCGATTCTGTCCGGAAAAGCTGCACATTCGGATTTGAGGGTCGGTAGTCTGTATAATCAAAGCGTAAGCGGTCGTTCTCCTAAACCTTCCGCCTGTGGCCAAACTCACCATTTTGCGGCATACTATACTGGCCGTTCTGCGATACGCTGTCACCCGAACCCGACTGTGGCGTGGTCGGCGACTCATGCCCGTTGCTCGACATGCTGTACGCGAGTTCAGGGCCGAAATCTTCTCCGTTGTGATAGTCGATCGCGAAGCCTTTCATCGCCTGGTGGGCACCTCCGCCGGTATGCGCAGCCGCACTCGGCACGTAGCCGGCGCTGAGGTATGCAGTGTCGATCGGAAACTGGGCAGGCGGCGCGAGACGCTGCTTGCCAAAGCTGCCGTAGTTGGCCTGATCGGCGAAATCGGCTGGCGAATGCGGCGCGAAGTCGGTACTCGCGATCTGGGGATATGCCCAATTCTGCGCGTAGGGCGATGCTGGGCCGTTGGAGGCGACGGTGGATGCGGACGGGGTACGCTGGTGGCTCCCCCCTCGTCGTCGGAGTGCTTGGAAGTTGTGTGCGGCAGGACTGTGCATGCCCGGTTGGGACATCCACCCGGGGTGCGGCGGAGCGGTGTGACCGCCGGGGGTGGAGAAACGCTGCTGCTCGTCCGGGTCGGATGGCAGCGGCGTGTGGGCGGAGGTGGTGTGGGGGAGAATTCTGGCGGTGTTGGTCGCGGGCGGTGGCAGCTGTTCGATACTAGCGTGGAGATTCGGAGGCTCGAGCTGGTTTAATAGCGCGAGGGCGTCGGCAAAGGCGGCCGCGGCGAGGTCGGATGTATGGTGGATGCGAGCGGCAGGCGGTAATGCTGACACAGGCGTGTACAGATGGTCGTGGATGAGATTGGAGAGTTGCGATGGTGGGTGAGGATGTTGTTGGACCTCATGTAATTGATGATAATATCCATCGCCTTGACCTCCGGAGGGAGTAAACGTCATCCTTCAAGGTCGACTGGACGCCAAGGCCGGGAGGTCGCGCTTTGGGTTCGGCTAGATCGCCCGAGAATTGCTCATCCGAGAAGATCAATAATACTCCCGAAAGTCGATGATGATGGAAGACGGCGGAAGATGCTGCTGCTGGACTGTGGACTTTCTGTCGTTGCACACAGGATGGACAATCACAGCCGAGGGTAGCGACTGGCGTAGACACCCTCCTAGTATAATAATGGGCAGACCTGGGCCATCTTCTATATGAAGCCTAGAGCTCGGATGCCATACGACCCATCCCGCCCTAGCGCATCGGCGACGAGGCTGAGCCACTGGACCTGCAGCGAGGCCTGGGTTGCCTGCATCAGTTACCAGTAGTACTATAGTAGTCCCCCTCCAGTCGCAGCCCAGAAGCAAATCGTCGCCCATGCACAAATCTGGTGCGCCCGGGTCTGATGCACTCTGCCGGCTGGTATATCGGCGCACCGGCCATGCTGTTTGGCTGCTGGCCGTGAGTCTCCGCACCACCCTGTCGGGCCCGACGACGCTACGTACATAGTACCCGGATACATGTGCCACATGATCGTCGTCGCCGAAAATATACAGCAATGAGCGTCGTACGCATAGCTTGCTCCGAGGAGCCTACCGTATCCCATTCCTGATGCCTAGGACTTGTCTGTAGGACGTACGTGTCAGTGGATAGGTCCTGACACACTGCTCTGTCAATCCCACCAAAATCTTACGATACCTGGTGACAGATCGACACGTACCTGCGCTCAGCCTTCAAGATCGTCGACGAAAAAAAATAAGTTGGACGGCATGTCTGAGTAGCAGGTCTACTTGATTCACGTGCGATCGACCGACTCGTGTTAAATCGTCACATGTGCATTATCTTCCTCCCCTCAATCAGCATAATTAATCCGCTTATACCGTCAACGGGTTGGTATCACCTGCTCCAATTGCCCAACGCCTGTCAACCCCTCTCAACTCCAAAAGTCCCACCGCATTCTCCTCTCTTCGCATACAACAGCCATATTAGGAACAATGTAACCCTGTCCTATCACGGCGGGATGCGGTTCTACGTCGCGCCGACACTTTGGTACCTCACACCTGTCAATCCACGTACATGCCCGACCACACGTCGGCCACCCCATATGCAACCCAAGTGAAGTGCCAAGAACTATCCATACTGCCCCACGAACAAATCCATCGCACATCTCCATTGAGAAAGTGCATCCCACGATCCTGGTTCACCTTGACTGAGCAATTTAACCAGACTTCTCCGCTGCACAGAACAACCCCAGCACGCTGTGCTTGTCCTGCAGGCGAAAAGCAGCAGCAGCGAACCCTGCCCAACCCTACTGTGCCACAGTCGCCACACCCAAGCGCGGCTGATAGCTTACTAAATCTGTTGTTTCCGGTCTCTGATTCGCTGCGGTCGGGCTGATTCGTGGCGGCACATGGCGTCACGGTGGCGCTACTCGGCGTGGCTGCCGTTCTTCTAGAAGGACGACCCCCACTGTTTCGGCTTTGACCGAGAGGACGACCAGCCCAGTAGCATCGGAACTTCGGCTTCCGGCGACCGCGGAACCACGCTTTCGAGGATGGATGAACACGGCTCTTGGTGTCCAACGAAGTTCACAGACATGCAGTACAATACATCCTGGTATAGGGAATTCTCCATTGACATTTGCCCCTTGTGCTGCTACTCCTCCGGCAGTAGTCTCTCTGGGAAGTATATCACAACCACATCGTTCCTCTGCACTTGTCCCAACCACCCATTCCATTCAAAACAAATTATGGAAGCGCTCAGGACCAAGATAGTAATAGCCAATTATGCTATCATGCTGTCGACGGCTATTTACCTCTCTCTTGGCGGGTATATGAGCCAATTCGTCTGGGGCGCATGCGTGGGCTCGATGGTAACGCTTAGCGGGTTGAATTTCTACCTTTATTATTCCATTCCTGCTGCCTCTTCTTCTGCTGCTGCTGGGGCAGAGAAGAAAGGGTAGAAGTTCGACTCAACTTTGTTGGGAGAGGGACGGGGACGGCAACGGAGATGGGGATCGATAGGAAATGAGGTACAATGGCGACGGGACCGGGCGTCTTGGAGAACCCGTTTGCATAGCGCGCTCGCTATTGTGCGTGATATGTCCGGAAGTGAAATGGACGGAGAAAGGAGCCAGCAGAGAAAGAGCGCGAGGGAGCGAAACGGAAGCAAGGGTATGAGGCGAGTGGCGAAGTAGAATCGCCCTCCTACCCCGCTCCTGGAAGGGTTTTGATTTGACTACATACCCATTCCTCCCTTCTTACCCAGCAACGGCCTCAGAAGGCGAAGCCGCAGGAGGTGACTCGACACCCACCCCACTCGCTTTCCTCGCGCCCCCACCACCACTCCCTACACCCCTCGCGAGGACCTCCAACCGCGAAGCCTGGATCCGATGTTTCCTCATAATCTGGATCCACTCCTCCTCATCCTCTTCCTGTCCCTCTTCCCCTTCCTCAACCCCTGCATCCTCAACCCCTGCATCCTCAACCCCTGCATCCTCATCTTCACTTTCATCCTCCGAACCAAGAATCTCCGCAACCACCATCCCGAAATCGGCCCCCAGACGGCCTAAACTGCTCGCGCAGTAGAGGACCTGCGTGAGCAGCGATTCGCGGGAGGATTTCTCCGTTAGGTTCGGGAGGTAGAGTGATAACGTCTCTTTGAGTAAAGAGGTTAAATGGAGGGAGAAAGATGAGAGAGGGGAGGGGAGGGGATGGAGGGGATCTGTCCACTGGTTTCCTGCTTCTTGGGGTTGCGGAGCGGTGGCATTGGGAGTTGGGTTCTCGATGCCGGGTTTGGAGGGAGAGGTGGTTGTTGCTGCTGCTGCTGTTGTTGTTGTTGACGATGATGATGGGCCGGGCAGATTCCCGGGAAAGATGGACTTGTACATACTCACGATGCCGAAGCTCTGCTCGCGGAAGATCTCCAGGTAGCGTTTGAGGTAGCGTTCCGTTTGGCTTCCGCCTTCCCCACTGCCCCCTGCTCCTCCTCGCTGCTGTGGATAGCTTTGAGACGATGATGAAGACTGCTTCCCGCCAGATTTCCCACCCTTCATCTTCCCACCTCCCTCTTCCTGCTGTCGTTGCTTCCGTGCCGTCGTCTCCTGATCCGCCAGCTCCCTCAGCGGCTCCAACGCTTCCAGCGTGCGGTATAAAGTCTGTAATCTACAGACAAGGAAAAGCGATCCAAGCGCTCCATCCGTTTCAGTAACTTTAGAAGCAACACCTGAACTTCCTTTGACGTTGGAAGAAGCATTGTTCGTGCTAGAAGCCACGGAAGTAGAATACTCTGGCCTCTCATCCTCCGCCAGATCCGGAGCAACCCGTCTCAACCACCCAATCGTCCGCATCGCCGCCGCCAATTTCAGATTCTGGCTCTGCAGGGAGGTAATCAGGATAGAAGTGAGATTCTCAATCTCCTGCGCAGCCTCGGTGGAAATGGTAGAAATCAATTCCGAGTCCGGATACAGCGCCCTGAGGCGTTTGATATGGGCGTGGAGATCGAGGGCGGAAGCGTAAGAAGTCGAGGAGAGGCTTGCAGTGGACGTTTGCTGGTTTGAGGATGCGGAGGCGGCGGACACGGTCGAGGAGAGTAGAGTGGGTAAGTCCATCATATCCCCCACCCGGTCCACGTTCCGCGACAGCAGCATCGCGCGTTTTCTCCTGTCCAGGACGGCGTTCTCTGTACTCCGGTCGTATTTCTGGGCGAACTCGGTCGCGGCCGTTTCCAACTGCGGGAGCTCATTGTGTAGGGCGGTGGACTGTTGTTCGACTGTTGGGAGCAGGGTGGAGAGTTCTGAGAGGTGGGTGGATGAGGTGATGACGGCTTTGTGGGAGCGTTTGGAGAGGGCCTGGAGGTTGCGGAGGTGGGATTGCGCGGCGTGGAGTAGAGAGGCGGGCTCGGTGGATGTCAGGTCGGAGAGCGAGAGGGTGGTGAGACGGTTCAGGTAGGTTGTTGTCGTTTGGACATGGTCGGGGTTCGGCCGAGACAGGGGAGTTGAAGGCGATTCGGAGGCGTCTATGGAAGGCGCCAATAGCTCGTAGAGATCCGACATGCTGCCTTGAGTGGGCGATGTAGGCCTCAGACTTCAGGAATATTAAGATATCATTGGGTAGAGTTGAAGGGGGTGGAGTGAATGAATGTTTGGATGTAGTGCCTGCCGTTTCAATGGCAGCCCGGCGTCGAGAGCGAGCGGAAGCAAAGCCGCCGTCCGTCCCACTTTCACATGCTGGCTGGCCAAACTTTCTTCGCCATCTGCCACAATCCCGAATCCTTTTGCAATCTTATGTTACGATTGATGCCCAAGAATCGCTACACACACGCCTCATCGCTACCCTTGTTGCTTCAAGGAAATAAGATTGGATTAATATCCGCCTTCCGGGGATATTCTTCCCGACATCGCCACCCATTGTATCAGAAAAATAACAAATCCCCGAATCTCAGTCCATGGCTCCCACATTTTATACCGATGACATCGTAGCCAAAGTCAACAATGGAAACCACCTGGGCGTAGTAGAGCGTACCTACAACGACATCACAACTCACGAACCCCACCCGGAGCGAACCCAACCCGCGCCCATCAAGCGCGATGCCGACATCCCTTACGAGCAATGGAACCAATTTAGAAGGGACGGGATCCCTCCGCGAGGAACCGTCTTCGTCCGATGGGAAACGATGAACAACGCCTCTTTGATCCGGGAAAGCAAGCTCCAACTCCTCGACCGCTCCCTATTAATCGGGGATATCGTCCGACGCTCAGAGCAAGACGCCACGAGCGGAGTCATCATCAACACTTTCACCAAATGCCGCTTGCAAGGCGTCCATGACGTGCGGTATCGCGATAATCATGTGATCAAAGGTCTCGTTCCTCCGGGAAACCTAGAACCGGGATTTGAAGCGACCCCAGCACCGAAACCTCCAGTGTTGGTAGACATTCCCGCCGAGGAGTTGATGGCAGCTTCGCGAACCGCGGACGGCGCGTCTGCCGAGGAAGATCTAGTGATCTACAAGGATTGGATCGGACGCGTTCTCGCCGTAACGGAGAAAATCGCCCTCCTCCTCTCAGACGGATGTGTAGTTGAGATAGACGATGAGCGGGCCTCGCAGGCCGATGGACAGCTGGACGTGTTCGAAGTCGGAGACGTCGCGATGACGAAGAAGGGCAATCTCCGCACGGGGAAATGGATCTTTGGCCAGTATAATGCTAATACGCCGCCCGTCGGCACGGTAGTGCACACGAGACCTGTACTCGTTGAAGTCCAATGGTTACAGAGACGCATCGGGGCGGGAGTCTCCGACAGAGAACCTCCGAGTACGTTGGAGAGAGATGAATTGGAGTCGGAGGCTTTCCAGGTCTACGATCGAACAAGGAGACCTGCTGGATTCTACGCAGACGTCGCCAACTCCACCATCTCCAACTCAGAGATCGACATCCAACTCGGCTCGCGCGTACGGTTCCGCGACCTAGCAGGAGCCTGTGTGAAATACGCCGGCAGCCGATCTTCACAACACCCGGACAATCAACTCTCCCGAATCCCACGCCAGGACACACGGGGCTACGACCTAAACGTCTTCGACGTCGTGCGGTTCGAGACTGACGTAATGGTCCAGTGGCAGGACCTCTCCATAACGCGGGAGAAGAGCGTGCATCTCGTGCCGGATTCCTCGATCGATGACGAACATGCCGCCTGGCCGGGCGAGATCGCGCATACCCTTGACGTCCGACCGGTGGAAGGGATGGAGAGGATCGAACAACCCGGTCGGGTGGGCGTGGTACAGACGGTTGATTCGGAGGAGAGGATGGCGAAGGTGCGGTGGGCGGACGATGCGGTTGTCCAGTATACGACTGCTGAGGAGGATGGGGAGGGGGCTCCGCGGACGCTTTTGACTGGTGCGGTTGGTGTTGCGAGAGGGGAGGAGGCGGAGGTCAGTTTGTATGATGTGGAAGCGCCCGGGGCTATGAATGTGAGGAGAGGTGATATTGTGCTCATTGCGCGGAAGACGTGGACGGGGACTGAAAGTGCTCCGGCGCGAGAGGGTGGCGAGTGGTTGGGTGAGATTGTGGATACTTGTCTTGACGGGACGTTGATTGTGCGACTGGGTGCTGCACAAACGGTGATGGATGTTGTCGTGAAGAGGGAAGATGTTGTGGTTGCTATCCGATCTGATGGCACTGACGACGTCGATGGGTGGGGAGGTCTTGAAGAGGAGGAAGATGCTTTTGGTATGCCCGAGCGAGATGCTGAACAGCTCGAGGCTCTATTTGGCGATCCTTATGGAATTCGGAATGAATGGGATTACGGTATGGAAGTTGGAGACGAAGTATGGGGTAGAAGCGAGATGGACGAGAGTGATAATGACGATGACGAAGATGGCGAAGAACGAGCAATTTATGAAGATGAGAACGGACAGCCAATGGATCTGGACGAATACGAAAACGAAGACTGGGAATCTGATGACGAAGACGACAACGACGAGACGATGCAGGATGCCGACAAGCATCAGCAAACACCACCCACATCAACTTCTCCAACGCCCTCAAACCCAACCCAACCGACTACAGATCCAACATCCCAACCTACCACTGAAGACGACCACGAACCACCTCCCCAATACCTCATCCTCTCGGGCCCACCCCCACCCACGCACCACTTCGCCCAAACCCCGTCCCCCTCCACCACCAACCCCACCCACCTCAAACGCACAACAAAAGAACACACCATCCTGCGCAAACCCTCCGTCCTACCCAACGGAATCTACATCCGCACCTGGGAAACCCGACTCGACCTCCTGCGCGTCCTGATCCTCGGCCCAACCGGAACCCCCTACACCCACGCCCCAATCCAAATCGACTTCCACCTGCCCGCCACCTTCCCCACCTCCCCACCCCAAGCCTTCTTCCACTCGTGGCCCACCCCCCAAACCCTGCACGGCTCCGGGGGCGTGGGGCGAATCAACCCCAACCTCTACGAAGACGGCACCATCTGCCTTTCCCTGCTCGGCACGTGGGAGAGCGGGAAGACGGAACGCTGGAACCCGGCCTCTAGCACGCTTCTACAGGTTGTAGTAAGTTTGTTGGGGCTGGTGTTGGTGCGGGAACCGTATTTTAATGAGGCCGGGTATGAAGGGTTGCAGGGGCAAGAGGGGTCGAGGAGGGCGAGTGGGTTGTATTCGGAACGGGTTTTTCTTAGGACGAGGGGGTTTGTGGTTGGGGCTTTGGAGAGGGTTGGAAGGGAGAGGAAGGAAGAGAAGGAGGTGGTGGGGGAAGGGCCAGGGAGTGGGTTGGAGGGGTTGGAGGATGTGGTGAGGTGGGTTTACTGGGATCCCAGGGGTCCGGGGTTGTTGGGGGAGGTTATTAGGGATTTGGAAGGGGTTTTGAGGCGGAGTGAGCAGAGAAGTGGCGAGGAGGTGGGTAGGGAGGAGGAGGATGGGTTGACGGTTGTAAGTAAAGGGGTTTGTATCCCGCTGAGGAGGGCGTTGGAGAGGTTGAGGGAGTTGATGTAGCGTTTCCGCTCTCTCCAAGAGATGGAAGGCAAGGAGGGTATCCTACTTTTCTCCTCTCTGCAACCCCCGTCGAAGATGGGCATTTCGGAGACAGTGCCATATCGGGGCTAAACAAGCACAAACGCTCCTCCTCCCGGGCCCAGTGCGCTTACGATCTGTGAATTCTTTCCACTTACTCTCCTCCATACACAACCAAAAAAAGACCTTTCTGCTCGACAAACCTCACACATCTCATTTGCCTACCTACACAAGTATATGGTGTCTTATTCCATCCCACGCGCAAGCGAAAATGGACGAGACAGACAAGGGGGTTAAGGGAAGGGAGGAAGAGGGAGAAGACAACTAGTAAGGATCCTCGTTTGCTTTCCTAGGGTCGTATCACTTCATATCATTCTAATTCCCCCGCTTTCTCTCGTAAGAACATTACGCACACGTCTGTGTTCCTTCTCCCGCGTATAAGTCTTTCCCCGTTCTCTACACTCTCCTTTCCACTTGCCACCAACAGATCGAGCTCTCTT
This sequence comes from Hortaea werneckii, assembly GCA_037044905.1. Classification (NCBI taxonomy): domain Eukaryota; kingdom Fungi; phylum Ascomycota; class Dothideomycetes; order Mycosphaerellales; family Teratosphaeriaceae; genus Hortaea; species Hortaea werneckii. Next base: position 49,741 of record JBAOKB010000091.1, on the reverse strand, counting down.
TGTTAACTGTTAACAAAAGCCCAGCCTTGAGAGCGGAGGGAAGCCGGGGGATTAAGAGGAGGATTGGGGGAAAGATGAAGAAAAATCAATAAACCGACTCCCTTACCCCCCGTTCCCTCCTCTCTTCTTCTTCTTCAATCTCCGTCTTCACCCTCTCCGCCCTCTCCTCCTCTCTCAACCTCACACTCTCCTCCGCCACCCTCTCAGCCTCCGCCTCCCTTCTCAAAACCTCTTCTGCCTCTAGCACCTCCTGGCGGACTTTGCCGGGGATAACCTGCGCCCCGCCCTCATCCTCCAACTCCCTCTCCTCTTCTTCTTCGGGAATCCTGTCCTCTTCTTGTTCCCCGTTACGACTTCCCGGTCCACTCCCACTGCCCTCAGCATTCGGGTGGAGGAGCGCAAGTTCGGGTTCGTCGCCTAGGGCGTCCGCATGCCGGCCCCGTCCCATCCCGCTCTCGCGCACCCAGCGCTCGATGTCCTCCGGGAGAGTAGGTTTCCTCTGCGGCACGGTCCGTGGCTGCCTTCCCTCGGAATCGTGTTTCTGCGCTAGAGCATTCTGCAGGGCGGCGGGACGCACTCCGCCTGTTTCCCCGGTGGGACGGCGGAAGTACTCGGTGTCCGGAGCGGCGGTGCCGGCGTTGGTGGCGGGCGGCGTGAAGGTGGCGTCGGTGTTGGTGGAGGCCAGGATGTCGGACTCGTTGCGTTCGTGTGGGGTGTTGGTTCCGCTGGAGGAGCCGCCGCCGTCGCGACCCGGGTGCAGGAGGTAGGAGGCCATGGTTGCGGGGGAGGGGCGTTGGGGAAGGGGAATGTTTTCAGGGGGTCGGTGATGTTCGGTGGGGGTATCATTGTTGCTGATTGAGGGATGGGAGGGTTCGGCTTTCGAGGCGTCATCGGTGGCGGTGGTATGGTTTACGGATGAGGCGGTGGTTTTGGTTTCACGAGAAGATTGTCTGTCATTAGTTCCGTCTCCGGGGAGGTCGTGCGATGTTGGTGCTGGGGTGGCGTTCGCAGCCGGAGGCAATTCTACGGCGGGCACGGCGTTCGCTCGTTCTGCCTGCTCCTGCGCCACCTTCCGCCGAGGATACTTCCCATGATCGTGATCGCAGCCGCCGACACATCCTCCCCATTTTCTTGGTGGGATCCCCGGACTGACCTGTTCCTGCTTCATGAAAGCCGAGAGGGTATTCCGCCGTAACGGATCCTGAATATTCCGATCTTCCTTCGCCTCCAGCGCTCGTTGCCGCTTAAGCTCGCTCCATGTCCGTAGGTTGCTCTCCATCATGTATTTGCCCTGCCCCGCGCCTTCCTCGTCTTTCCGCCGCATCACGACAAACTCGCAGTGTCCGACATTCCGCAGATCTTCAAAGTATTCGACACTCCAGTGATACCACTTCATGAGAAAGACGCGTGTCATGAGACCGTGTGTCACGAGCACGCAGACAGAAGGAAATGACTCGTCGCCAAACTGTCGCCACAGGGACTCGTTGAAGCCGGAGATGCGATCGTAGGCGTCGGCGGCACTTTCGCCGTTCGGGATGCGGTAGAAGAAGTGGCCATAATCAGCACGTTCCGCCCACATGCGTTCCATCTCGGCGCTGCAGGGCTGGAAGTTGCCAAAGTCCTGCTCTCGTATCCGGGGCTCTTCATAGACGGCTTTGACGTGGGACTTGTCGAAGTGGGAAGGTGAGCCGTCTCGGAGATCGTTAGGGTCGGTCAAGGTCGATAGGAGGCCCTCAGTGGTTTCGCGGGTACGTCGGTAGGGGGAGGTGTAAATCTGGAGGGTATCGTCCGGGGTCAAGAGGGTGCGGAGACGACGGCCGGCTTCTTCTGCCTTGGGTTGTTAGACGTCAGGCGGGTTGTCAATCACCATAGAACACACGCAGCTTCTTACCTGTCGCCACCCTTCTTCCGTGAGTTTGACCCGGTGATCCGGGATCATCTGGTGGATCTCGCGGTTTCGGTTCCCCTCGGATTGTGCATGCCGGATGAGGATGATCAGGCGTGGTTTACCCATCTTGACGTGGGGTTGATAAGCAGGAGGAAAGGGTATGGATTAGGTGGCAAAGAAGGGAAGACACATGTAAGGCGATGCGGGTTGTACAGTAAAGTATGTGAGTATGTACAGGATGTAAGTCAGTCAGTCTCTACCCGTTTGTCAGTGAATGTCCCGCGCTTTTCTGACGTCGCCCCCGCCCCATCCGTCGGCCTTTCCACCCAACGAGATGCCGATACATCCCCACCCTCGAGTCAAATCGCTGAGTAAGTCATCTGGAACCTGAATCGCGCCCCGGATTCTCTCATCCGTCCTTCATACGTACCTAGGTAGGTACTCGAAGTCCTCATTTCACAACACTTCACTCTCACCCCTGGTCAACTACCACCCACATAACCCGAACACAAAAAGAAAGGGAAAAGAAAAGGGGGTTAAAAAAAAAATCATGCCCGAACCAACCCTCGACCACCGCTCCCACCGCCCGATCAAAAAATCCCGCCCCAACACCAACGACCCGCACACCCAACACCAAGCACACATCTCGACCCTCTTCGCGCACCCCGACCGCGAAATCCACATCCCCTCCTCCACCTCCCCAAACCCCACCACCGGCGGCCCCCCCGCACCCCCCGAAATCGTCACCAATGTGCAAGGATCCTCCGCGGGCGCGGGATCAGGCGAATTCCACGTCTACAAAGCCTCGCGACGGCGGGAGAATGAGCGGCTGAAGGCTATGGACGAGGAGAATGAGCGGGAAGTCCGGGATCGGGAGTTTGAGGACCGGGTTGGGGAGATGCGGCGCAGGGATGAGGAGGTTTTGAGGCGGAATCGGGAGAAGAGGGAGAAGGCTAGGGCGCGGAAGAGGAAGGGTGGGAAAGGTGGTGGTGGGGGAGGAATAGGGGAAGGGGAAGTTGGTGGGGATGGTGGGGCGACGAAGAGGAAGTTGGGTCCTGCGAGGGTTGTTGGGGCGGGAGGGCAGGATGGGGAGGCGGAGGTTGATGGGAGGACGGGTCAGAAGGAGGGGGAGCGGAATACAGGCGAAGGAGGTGAGGATGGTACGGAGGGAGGAGAAGGAGGAGGGATCACCATCCATGACGACGATTGAAAGGATCTTCACAACCGCGATTTTTTTTTTTTTTTTGGAAAGGCAGGGAATAGATTCGCGCCCATGTATGCGATGATAGGCGCCGTTGATTGAGAGTGAAGCATGTAACGAGATACCCCCACAGAAGAAAAGAAAGAAACGGTGAAAGCAAACTAAGGCTTGAATGTCCTTTGAAACTTGCCTCCCGTCCAACAACTGCCTTTCCCAGCCCCTTCCCCTACACGTGTCCGTAGCTTCGCTCCGGAACAGTCGAGAGCCGAACAGGGCTCAATATTCGAGCGCTACATATATCTACCCCTAGCGAAGTCACCGGATGCAGGGAGAAAAAACCAGCAACAGGGAGAACTAGAAAGGGAGAGGAAGGGAGTGTAGAAAAAGTCAGGAGCGGACTATGAAGGAAAGAGTCTTCCCTCTCGAACCTCCCCTTCGTCCCGAACGTCTACATTTGTACGATATGAGATGTGGTATTTACTTTAAGGAGCTCTCTGTCGACTAGACTAAATGAAGGGAGTGAGGGGTTTAATGGTGTTACAATCTGATATGGATCCCATTTTCAAGCTCTTTCCCTTTCTTTTTTTCTTCCAAGGTAAGGCAATCCGATTAGCGCCTGTGAATGATTTGCACAAAACACCTGATAGAGACAAAAAGAAAAACACACCCCCAAAAGTCTTCCTATCAATTCAAAAAAGACCGGAACAAACATCTCGAATCCATCTTCTTCAAGACTAGACCTCAGAGAAGAATGTGGCAGTAGTAATTCCTCAGAAATCTATTGCGGCACACCCCCCTCCGACTTCTGCGCCTCCCGAACCACCTCCCCGAGCGCCTTGACCATCTCCCCAATCCGCTCCCCACCAATCAGGTACATCTCGGCAAGCACGACATGGAACCCGACGAACGCGACAGCCAGCTGCGCCATGACCATCTTGACGTACAACTTCACCAGCCGCAGCCGCGCAGCGCTGTCGAAGGATCGCCAGGCTTGGACGAAGAGCGCACGGCTGGCGCCGCGGACGGAGGGGTTGATTTCGTCGGAAACGATGGCTTCGCGGTCGAAGGGGACGAGGGGGGTTTCGTCTTCGGGGAGGAGGGTGGCTTCCAGACGGGTCAGGGTGACGGAGGCCGGGAGGAGGACGGCGAGGGCGACGAAGAGGGCGGTGGTGGGGACGGCCAGGAGGCGGAGGAGGTTCAGCATCATGGCGCAGCCTTGCTTGTGCGGGGATGCGTCGTCGGAGATGCTGTCCGGGTGGCCGTGGGGCTGGGCGGCCATCATGTCGGGGCCTAGGCCCATGGCGATGGCGACGGCCAGGGGGAGGATGAAGGTGGCTTGTTGGGCGACGGCGTGGACGAGGGTCGGGAGGAGGAGGACGCGGCATTGCTTCCTAGGCACGAACCGGGCGAAGAGGGATTTGTTGGTCGGGTGCGCGATCATGCTGTGGGTCCAGAGCATGTGGACTCTCATGAGCGCCAGGCTGGTGAAGATGTAGCAGAGCGCGTTGCCGAAGATGCCGAAGCCGAGGAAGGATGCGAGCAGGTTGGTTACGAAGCCGTGGAGGGCGTGGTAGAGGATGCTGGCTCCGAGGCCTCTCCAGCGAGCGCGGAAGCCACCGACGCTGTGGAGAAGGCCGATGGTGGAACGGATGGAAGCCGTGACGGGCTTGTGGTCGATGACGGTGATTTCGACATCCTCGTTGTCGGCGGGTTGAGCGGGTTGGTCCCTTGCCATAGCCTCAGAAGGCAGGAGACCTTCCTTCTCGTCCTTGCGTGGCGCGCCTGGCTCGTCTGCATATGCTTCCTCGCTGTACGCCGGCGGTGGTAGATCGTCCTTGGATGCAGGTTCGATGATGGCGGTAGTCGATGGGGACTCAATCATAGCCAAGCTCGCCATGACTTCGCCCACCGTGTAGCGGATGGAGGCGATGATGAGCAGGGTGATGAAGCCTGTAATCAGAATGGGCAACATCTCCCCGGGCTTGATGTCCATCTTCGGGGTGTCATGCTGCTCGAAAGCGGCGGCGCCGTCCTGGGATGGTGGTGGTTGGGCGAAGTGAACCTGGGCGTGGTGGAGGCCGCGACGGGCGAGGTGCCCGACGGCAGCGTTCATTGACATGTTGGTGGGGTCGCTGCGAATACAGCAGTCAATATGTGGGTGATGAACAAAGGGAACAAGAAGTCGTGGTAGAAGGAGAACAAGAAACAAGGAGAGATGATGAATGAAGTGGGATACTAGGTAGTAGTAGGGTGAGGACGTCACCCCAAGTGGTTGCCTAAGTTGCAGGCGCCTGAGGCTGTTGCGTGGCTGAGCCGATGGGCGGGCTGAGCGGGAGGCGCCTCGGATCCTTCAGCCGATCGTGCGAGTCTCCATCTAATCCAACTGGTTGTAATCTATTCTCGGCTTCCAGGTTAACTCCAATCTCCGAGACGGGCCCAGGCTCGGCTCAACTGCCCCGGGGCGCCCATGGGCGTGGGACAAGCTGATAATGGAGATGGGACATGGTGAACAAAAACATCCATCCCTTTCTCCCACCGAGACATGAATCACACGAGTTACGAGAGACTGCAGCAATGACATCGTGATATCCGCCTCTACCTTCTTCCCGTAAATCCTCATCATCGCCATCATGGCCGCCGCAGCAGCATCCACCCAACCCTTTGATCTCTCCAAGTCCGCCAGCTTCCCCATCCGGCTTGGAAACAGCATTACTCAGTCGCCCGAGGCAGTCGATCCATACGTGAATCTCCGCTACAATTATAAGCCCAACTCACTCGCTCAAGACGCATCCGGTCGTATAAAATCCATTCGATCGCGTCAAAATGAGGCCATTAAGCTTGACATCCAAGATGGGCAATGGTCCTATGATGGAAGGCCAGCACAAGATGTCGGAGACAACTATGTCCTTCTGTTGCGTGGTGAAGGATCGAAGAAAGAGGCAGTGCTGGAGAGAATACACACGGGATATGAATTCAACCTGACCAGTGCACCTAATGAGGCAGACAGCGAGGCACTAAGGAAACAGCACCCACACCTGGAGGATGCAGGACAAGCAGCCGACGGGGAGGATCTGTTCGGCGACGAAGCCAACGACGAGGAGCCATTGGATCCCAGCAATCCGTTCGACTACCGCCATCACCTCAACACCGCCCTCGCAGACCACCACAACAAACAACACGAACCACCACCCAGCTCAAAACCAACCCCTCGCTCTCAACCTACTCGCCCAGCATCCTCCACCCCGCTCGCCCGGCCCACGCACAAACGCCAACCGAGCAGTAACCTCTTCACCCAACAACCCAAGAAACGCAAACCCCCTACATCCGACGCCCCTACACCTTCCCAAACCAAAGAACCCAGCACCAAGAAACCCAAATCCGACTCCCAGCAACCAAAAACCTCCCCATCGATATCATCCCGTACCAAACAACCTCCATCCACAACCCGCAAACCCCCCGAGATCCGTCTCGATCGCCAAGCCTCCTCCGCGCACCAGCACACTCTCTCCTCCTCGTCCCCTCACCAGCACGAAGCAGAAGACTCCGCCTCCGCCTCGGACGAATCCGGCGGGGAATTGATCCTAGAGAACGACGAGTCCAGCTCAACCTCTTATTCCCGAAGGAATCCTCCCCTGCATGACCAGCATCATGGAGGGAGCAAAGGCCAAGCGAGGAACGCAGGCGCCATGTCGCTCGCCCTCTCGGGCCAACTTGGCGGAGTCGAGCAGGGAGGTAATGGTGGGGGAGGAGGGGGGCCGATAAGTCTCCGCTCTGCCGCTTCGAGTCCGGCGTCGAGGATGGATTCCCCGGCAAACACTACTTCCGCTGGTAGAGGGATGGGGAGGCAGCCGGATGGTCGTGGGACCGAGATCGATCTCGGTGGCGATGATGATGGGGAGGAGGAAGACGGGGGACGGGGAGGTGGTGGATGGGAGGGAGAGGGACGGGGACATGTTACTGGTGGTGGGGAGGAGAATGGGGACGAAGATGACGATGCGGATGTGGAGGATTTGGAATTGCCTAGTCCGGCGAATGGAACGGGTCAGGATGAGAGGGGTGGTGGTGGGGAGGGAGGGGATGGAATGGTGGAGCAGGAAGAAGAGGAGGAGGATGATTTGGATGCGCAGCTTGCGGCTGCTATGGCGCAGGATGATGGTGGAGGTGGGCAGGGTGAGCAGTTCGTACAGGAGGAGGAAGAGGAGGAGAGTGAGGAGGAGTAAGTAGGTGGAGGTTTATGATCTGGTGAAACCTTGCCAGCCCCCAAACCCATTGCTCAAGGTTAAAGAATGAGTGGGCAGCACATCATTTGGTTTGAAGCTGCTTGACGAGGTTTGCGATATCTTTTGTGCTCTAGCTATGAAATTTCGCTTTTGGGACATGCGCGGGTAGCGCTGGCGTTTTTGGGTGGGTCTCTACGTGGACAGATGTTCAAGCGGATGGCATTTGACATTGTTCTGAGGCTGGTTAGGACTTCATGGGTTATGATTCCCAGGAGCCATGCTTCTTTGCGGTCCTTCTGAGGCCGATGCTCCCCATTGTAGTGACAAGATAGGCGATTTCCTTGGATATCAACCTTTCCATACACGTAGACAACCCTAGACAACCCTAAGCCTTCTCATCCTCCACCGCAACTTCCTCGCTCTCTTGCGCTCGCAGAGAAGGCCTGCACTTATTGGTCGTCAGATAGAAGCTCCCGACGATTGCGAGAGCAACCAAGGCTCCCGCATAGACGACATCCGTCAATGTTACGCCATCCATGCCAGTCTTGCAAGGGTCTCCGATCGAAGTGTAGATGTCCGAGAGCATTGAATAGCTACGTGTGTATCCGACTGTAGCAACGGAGAATGGACCCGTGCCAATGAGGTAGCGTAGACTTATGAGGGATGCGATGAGCCAAGTCAAAGTACAGATGTAGAGCTTGCTGATCGGCGAGGCGCATACGTAACGTTCCAGTAGGCCTTGTGTGTAGATAAGGACAAAAAGGAAAACAAAGGCCGGCAGCAATTCCCGCCAGAACAACATTCTTAGGCTGACGCGGCGATTCGGCATTGTATTCAGGATTGCAAAATATGGTGATGGGGTCTTCACCAGAGAAACGATAGGCAGGCATTAACAAAGTTGGAAGCAAATACATTTCTCGAATGCCCTAGTCACTTGTTCCGTTACATCATAACGGGTTGCAGAGGCGGTTAATCGGCACAGCCACCTATATTTTCCTCCGAGAAGCATGGCTGTCCTAGGGGCAAGCAGCAAGGCTGTGATCTATGTACAGACGACAAGCTCATTTCCATTCCAAGAGAGTGCGTCTCGTCGCGAAATGCTTCCAGCGAATGTGCAATGGGAACACTTTTTACCCGATTCGGAAGGTGACATGTCCCAAATAACCCTAGCCAACCCTAAGTCTTCTCCGCTTCTCTGCTCTCATCCTCTGCCGGCAGAGCTGGCGAGTAGTCCATCCGGACACGAGTCGCGAGGATATAGCAGCTTGTCGCAACAGCTACAATGGTGAAGAGCCCCGCATATACCACGTCTGCCAGCCTAAGACTCGCCTCCGTCCCGTTCGCCTTCTTGTAGAGATCCCAAAGCATCAATACACTCTGCATCCATCCAGATCCAGCCACGTAGAATGGTCCATGTCTGTAGAGGCAGCGTAGACTAAAAAGGGACAGAGTAAACCAGATAGCGGTCCAGACGTAGAGGGTACCGAGCGGGGAGAACCATTGGGAAGATTCGAGGTAGCCCAATGTCAAAAAAACAACGTAGACGAAGCCGCCAACTGGCAGAGCCTCTTCCCAGAGTGCTTGCGAGAAAATGATACGGCGATTCGACGCCATGACGAGCTTTGTTTAATAGAGTGAGTGTCTGCTAGGGATGTGCAAAGTTGGAGGTCGGGAGAGTAAGTGAATGCTTTGTTACATCATACGAGGATATAGACGGGAGGCCTCTTAAGCGGCACAGCCACCTGCATATTCCTTCGAGACGGGCGTCCGATGCAAAATCCAGCAGCCTACCTAGTAACACTGACTTCTCGTACAAGATGCGACACGACATCATCTCGAGGCTACAAGCTCTACCTAAGCTTTCCTCCATACATTGGCCGTTATCGTCAGATTGTCATGTCTCATACGGAAGCTTTGTGCTTCATTCTATCATAGAGGGTTACAGATAGGTATTCGTACTTCGAAGTACAAGAAAAATAATATATAGGATAGAGTGACTACCCTTGTACTTTCTGGCTCCTACCTAAGGTAAGTTTGGTATACCACACAATTTTTTAGACCAAAAAAATAGCAAATAAAATGGTTCCAGAATGCAAAAGAAATGCTTCCGTAACAGGGAATCTATAATACAGTTAGTTTTGGATCATATTACTTGCGCAACTTATTAAACAGTGCTTACCGAACCCTGGCCTTGTCGGGCCTCTTCCTTCAGGGAGTGAGAGCGACAAATCCTAGCCACTAGACCATTACGGATTTGATGAGTGCCGACGAATTCTGTAAACATATATACTTTCGTTGAAGCTCCCGAGCTTTTCGCGGCTGGACTTGAGGTCCTTGGCGATCCAACTTCCATTCTCCATCGACTGCGTGCCAGATACCGCATGTCCGGCATTTTCCCTGCCAAATAACCCACTTGACAGCCTCCCTAAGGCTTATACGCCATTCATAATCTGATACTCTCGAAATCCAGGCATGGTGCTAGGGACATAGGACTTCCGTACTCCAACAGACGGCATTCGTGGAAGGCATTGGCGCTGTCTTTGAGGCTGGTCCAACGGGTATTGATGAAAGGCAATTGGAATTTGAACCAACGATTAAGAGTATATTGAAACATTTATTTGCTTCGTCTTTTGGAATGTTAAACAATGCTCAGGTACCTAGGTATCATCTCACGTGGTGTTACCCAATGGCGGTCGCAAGCACAAGTCGGCGACTGTGGTCGGGCTTTGCCCATTCTGTTCGTTCCGCGTCGGAATTCAGCCGCTGTGACCTCCATTCCCTCCACCTCACATCTAGTCAGGACGACAAGGTTCTCGTACACCTCCGGTGGATCACCAGTGCATACCAGCCTCATGCCGGAGCTTTGCCATGATCCAAATGAACTTTAAGTCCACATGGCGCTGCATGGTTCCCATCGCCAAGACCATCTCCTCACGCGGCAGATGGAGTCGGACTCCACTGATCTGCAGCGGGTAGACAATGCGGCGAGAACGGTACAATGGCTAGCGAGAGTGAAGTATATAAATCAAAAGCCATGAGAATGTCTTGTTTTGCTTCGCAGGTATTCGCTCCTGCAATACAGGTAGGATGGCAAAGCTCCTTAGTGTTCTTGGAGCACTGCTCCCTCTCCTTCATCAGGCAGATGCAGTAGGCTATACCAATGTATCTGAAGTGCCTTACTACGGCCTTAGCCCGCCAGTCTATCCAACACGTGAGTATCATGTCCGTCGACTCTGACGTGATAACTGCTAACGCCATTTTCAACTCAGCCGAAGGCAATGGTGGCAACTCGTCCTCGTGGCAAGCCGCCTACGCGCGTGCATATTCCCTCATCTCCCAGATGACTCTCGAGGAGAAGGTCAACGTAACTCACGGGCACGAAGGACAATGTGTCGGCAACAGCGGCGCTGTACCGCGATTGGGCGTGCCACAACTTTGCTTCGCCGACGCTCCTGACGGCATCCGCGGACAGGAGTTTGTTTCATCTTTCCCGGCTCAGATCATGGTAGGCGCTAGCTTTGACCGAGACTTGATGTACCGCTACGGCAAAGCTCTTGGAGAGGAATACCGCGGGAAGGGGATCAATGCTGCTTTGTTGCCTGTAGCTGGTCCGCTGGGAAGGGTGGCGAGAGGAGGAAGGAACTGGGAAGGTAAGACATCTCGATTAATTGCATAGTATAACAAGGGGCTGATTGGATTTTTTAAGGCTTCGGCGCTGACCCTTATCTCTCTGGCGCTGGCATGGAGAACGTTGTGCTTGGGCTGCAAGACCAGGGCGTCATTGGAACAGCGAAGCATTTCCTTCTCAACGAAGAAGAATTTCGACGTAACCCTGGCGAGCTCGGTGAAGCCATGTCGAGCAATGTGGACGATAGGACCATCCATGAACTATATGCCTTCCCTTTCATGGATGCTCTGCACGCGGGCGTGGCGAGCATTATGTACGCAGAAAAAAATCTTCTCTGGATGAGATAATTGCTGAAACTCTTTGCAGGTGTTCGTACCAGCGAGCAAACAACAGCTATGCGTGCCAGAACAGCAAGCTTATGAACGGCATACTAAAGTCTGAACTTGGCTTCCAAGGCTACGTCGTCTCCGACTGGGGTGGACAGCATGCTGGCGTCGCTTCAGCCAATGCTGGTCTGGATCTCGTCATGCCTGATGCTGGCTACTGGGGTGGCAACTTGACACAAGCGGTCAACAACGGCTCTGTCAGTGACACCCGACTGGACGACATGGTGGCCCGGATTCTAGCCGCATACTACTATCTGAACCAGGATCAAGGCTACCCAGAACCTGGCGTCTATCCCTACAACGTAGAACACGAAATCATCGACGTTCGCGGTGACCACGCTTCGCTGATCCGCGAGATTGGCGCCGCCGGCACAGTACTTGTCAAGAACGTCAACAACACTCTCCCACTCAAGAATCCAAGATACCTTGACATCTTTGGTTACGATGCAAAGCTGCCAGCCTCTCCATGGACAAACCCATCTCGCTTCGGTGGAGGCTACGAGGTCAACTTCGGCTGGAACACTCTGAATGGCACATTGATTACCGGTGGTGGGTCTGGATCTAGCACGCCTCCATACGTGATCTCGCCCTTCCAAGCTCTGCAGGATCGGGTCTTGAAGGACCGCGGTACTGTGAGATGGGACTTTGATGCTGAGAACCCCATCGTCTTCGCCAATGCCGAAGCATGCATCGTATTCATCAATGCCTACGCTTCAGAGTCGTTCGACCGCACAACGTTGCAGGACGATTTCAGTGACAGACTGGTGCAGAATGTCGCCGCGAACTGCTCGAATACTATCGTCATCATGCATGATGCTGGCATCAGAGTGGTGGATAGCTGGATTGATCATCCCAACATCACCGCCGTGCTATACGCAATGTTGCCAGGTCAGGAGAGTGGCAACGCTATTGCCGACGTGCTCTACGGCGATGTCTCCCCGTCCGGACGCCTCCCCTTCACAGTCGCCAAGAAGGAATCGGATTACGGTAGTCTTCTCAACTCTACCATCAGCTTCGAACCCTTCCCGCAGTCCAACTTCACAGAGGGTCTATACATCGACTACCGCTATTTCGACAAGCACAACATCACGCCACGCTATGAGTTTGGCTATGGACTTTCTTACTCAAGCTTTGACTACTCCGACATTTCTGTGGAGTGCCACGATGATACCGCTCCTGAGTACGTGCCTTCAACTACCAACACGACAACACAAGGCGGCGACTCGGCCTTGTGGGAGGCTCTCTACACCGTCAAAGCAAGCATCACCAACTCTGGCCAGGTCGCTGCGCATGAAGTCCCACAGCTCTATCTAGGCGTGCCAAATGCCCCAGAGAGGCAGCTTAGAGGATTCGAGCGGGTCTTCGTGAAGCCTGGCGAGACGCAAGAAGTGGAATTCAAGGTGACGAGGAGAGATCTTAGTATTTGGGATGTCGTCAAGCAGGACTGGCAGCTACAGAAGGGGAGGTATAGCGTTGATGTTGGAGCGAGCAGTCGAGATATTAGACTGCAGGATCAGATTTACAGGAAGTAAAGTACGCTAGGAATTTGTCTGTCCTGAATGCAAAAAATACAATGGGTTCAAAACCATTTCAATCCGCAGAAATACTCAAAGGCAGATCGCTTTTCAATGAAAGCAAATTGTCCATCACCTCCGTCCCCGCCGAAATCGCCGCATCAATCTTATCCGCTGTCTCCTCCACTTTCTCCGCCATCCTACAAGCCGCCTTACTCGCTTTCATGACTGAATTTATGATCGGACCAATAACCGGTATGCATGCCAGTACCGTCCCAGCAATATCCATCCCTAACATCACTTTCTCGCAAATCTCCACCGTCATGTCCGCCCCGCCTTCATGGTCCTGAAAGCTGAAGGAGAGGAAGAGTCGCGTGTTTGGTCCATCGGTTCGATTGCCAGAGTAGTACTCTATCAGCATCAGGCCTGCCATATTGCAAAGCAAGACTTCTTCAGTCTTGATCGGATGCACCATCGGCGGCGGCACTAGCGGTGCTGGCTCAGCATCTCTAGTTCCAATGGCCTTGCTATGCTCGAAACACATTTCCGTGCTGGAAGCATTGGCTAACATGGCAGCCAGCGTGAACGTCAGATTCCGCACACCTCCGTCCTTGGTGTATAAGTGCCCATCGTGAATCGTAACGACCAACTCGCCCTCTTTCATATCACCATGAGAACCGGGATATACGATCCCGGGTATTGTAGCGTTGGGCTGACACTCTTCTTCGGGACAGGCGACGCTCAAGGCTGAATACAAAGCTGATGAGAGCGCTGTTGCGGTCAAGTTGCCAACGTATGCGCTCGAGTCCACGGGGGCTTTGACGTAGACGTATGGAGTTGGAGACGGTGTACTGAGGATTGCCCATCGGGCATCACCTGTTGTTACGCACTAGCGGATGTCAACATTTGAGCTTGATCTGTTGCCCTTGTAGAGAAGTCTTTCATACCCTCGGAGCATCTGTGATGGGAATGTTCATCCCAACTGTCGCTTCGCATGCAATCAGTGTGCCATTTATTTCTTCGTCCCCGTTTTGACCGAGGGTAGTAGTCCAGACCCAGGGGTCGGCTGTTACTGTTACGGTTGAGGCTGCGAAGGATGACGTGCTTAATGGTAGGGTTGCGGTGGGAGAAGTGATGGGAGCGTTGCTGGTCAAAGGCGGATTGTAAAGCTCGGAAGTCTGACCATTGGTGTTGATATTGGTAGCTGCTGGGACAGTCGTGTTCATGTTTGAGCTGCTTGGAGCAGTGGCGTTGCTGTCCAAGATTGCATTCATCTCTGCGCTCGAGCTCCTTCGTTTGTCGTACTGATGGATCTCAACGCCCCTGGAAGTAGAAGCTTGGAGAGAATACGTAGAGTTGCTGTAATGTACGTTTGAAACTTCAAAGGATCGTCTGAGAAACCATTTTCATTAGATATGTTCACACCTATCTACTCCTTGCAGGAATTAAGGACCTACCTACTCCTGGTCGAAATATTCCTCCTCGAAAGCTGCCGCCCCATTGCCTTGTTCGTCCCCATCAGTATTCTCGGCATGGGTAGCATGTTGCTCTAAGCTGGCACTTCCAGTCTCTTCAGCACCAGAAGCCTGCCTGGTAGAGGGCACATCGGCGAAATCATGCACCCATCGCTGGCCCAGTACCGCCGAAGCCAAGTGCACAGAATGAGGTCTCGTTTCCGGACTGCTACCGTCTTGAGAAGGCGCAGGTGAAGTGCCATGTGATGCCATACGAGACTGACTCTCAATTGCCGGTCCATTGCGAGCAGATATTGGTCCGATTGGTCCCTTTCTAAGCGGAAGTACTGAAGAATTGATGACTCCAGTAACGCTATCGGTCGAGGAATTATTGCCAGCAGCCTGGCTTGGATAGGAGACAGAAATATTGCTTGAAAGCGGCTCACTACAGGCTGGGCCATCAACACTGATATTTGGAAGCGCTGAACCTGTACCATTGCTTGAGTAGGCAGACGCAGCCATTCGCGAGCGTATCGAACTGTTGCTCCCAGAACCCGCATAGGTCTTGTCGACGATAAAGGGACCGCCATCGCGGGGTTTCGGGTTTCGGGCGCTGAGATTTGCAGCTGAACCAGCGTTGGTAGACTTGATGATCGAGTAGGAAGTCGCTGTGCCGTTGGGGAAGAAGGCAGAATCTCCTGCTGAGATAGCAGCATTCCCAGTGGCGAAAGACCCATCGCTAGCTGCAGTCGAATTTGACGAGTCGCAAATCTCATCTCTTGCGGTAACGACATCTTCATTGCACACGAAAGTGCTGGTGAACGTTGAGCCGGAAGAGATGACTGTAGGAGAGCAAATACTCACTGCCCTCAGTCGAAGAACATCCCTCTTCTGCTTGCACTCGGACGGTGTGCCAACGGGTAGAGCAATGTCGGGATCATCATCACCCTGCATCTCATCGGGGCTCACATCGCCATGAACAGGGCACGCGGGACCATCGTCTCCGTCGGCGCCAGATGCCGTAGCGTTTCCCAAGGGATTGCTTGGAGCACTGCCAGATGGCGAGGCACCGCCGGCGTCTGTAGAGGTACCATTCCAATTCAAGGCAGGTGAGACGGCCTTGCTCGAGGAAACTCTCTTCGGGCGAATGTGAGATGCGGGCTGATTGTGAGGAGCGGGGCTGGGAAAGTTATTGTTATCGTCAGATCCAGCGTCTTGTGCAACGTCCTTATGAGCGGCGCCGCTCTGTGCACTGCCAGGCGGAACGGCATTGTTTTGCATGCCCTGACTTCCCCCGTTTCCAGCCTGAATAACGGCTGCAGTGCTTGGATTTCCTTGGTCAGAAACACCATTGAGAGAGTCGTCTCCGCCGTTGTCCATGGTTCTGCCACTCTGTTGACTTGCTCCACCTTTCTGCTGGTTACCATTGCCCATCATGACATTCTGCCCTGCCTTCCCCGAGGGACTGCCATTTTCTTGCCCGACCCGTCCGGCATCCTGACTATCCCCTTGTGTGGCAGTACCATCAAGACCGTCGCCATCGCCAACATTCTCAGCTCCACCGTCCACGCTAGCTCCGCCTTGAGCCACACCAGCCTGCCCATCGTCAACCCCCGATTGCTCGTCCTCATACGTAGAAGGATCAACCTCAGTGGCCCCCTGAGCAGCCCGACTCTCCTCCGCCTGCTCCACCTGCACCGGATCAACCTGCACCAGATCCGCAGCCGAAACATCCTGACCCTTCACAGGAATCAAATGGTTGAATTTATCCCTGATAGGTTGACCATAGCGATCAACGGCGAATTGTCCTGCTTGACCGGCGACATGACCGGCGTGTGGTTTGGCGACTTCCCAGGCTTTGCTCCAAAAGCTACCGTCTGAGTTTTCATTCGCGTTTTGCATGGGGAGCATAGCGGATAGTGGCGGGACTGTGGTGTAGGGGCATGGTGGGCTCGGGGTCTTGGATGCACTGGCTTTGATGCCTTCGGGACAGATGCAGATTGTTGTCTTGAGGAGGTTTTTCTTTGAGGTTGTTGGGGTGCAGTGTTGAGTGTTCGTCGTAGATGCTGAGGTAATGGATGATGTTGGAGAGACAATTCCAGATGATGGGTGGGAGACTGGTGTGGTGCTTACGGCGTTTGAGATCGAAGATATGCTGGTAAATGTCCTTAGAGATGAAGCAAAAAGAGGAGATGAGGAGGTCCTAGCCACACTGCTGCTGGAACTCATCAAGGAGCTCCGTCTTGTACTGGACGACGAAGTTGTCGCTACCAACGAAGTAGTCTTCAAACCAGTTACGCTGGTAACTTTACTCTGCGTCGTAACTTGGGAAGCAGACTTCGTAGCTCTGTTGGGACTTAGCGTAGCCTTCCCAGTCGCCTTAGAAGTAGCTTTGGTTGACTTGGAGCGTCCGGCGGCAGACTTTGGCTTTGGCTTGCTCTTGCCGAAGATCGCATTGCGAGCATCAAAAGACTCAGAAGCATCGTCTTCGATCATTGATTCCTCGGCAAGAGACAGGCAGACGCACAACCCGAACAAGGCCACCAGCAGGACAGTGAGACGCATCTTGATGTGATACTGCCTTGGATGGAGTAGAGGAAGTATCTGGTAAACAGACGAGAGATGGAGGTTTGACTGTTGATATAGTTCACAATATCGTTGATGCCGGATCAAAGACTGATGAAAAGAGTATCGTATGATCGTTGTTCTTGTCAGATCAGATTGGTGTCGCAGGTTAAATTGAAAGCAGAAGAGAATGCCCTCTTATCTGCTCCCAGACGGAAAGTCCTAGTCCGACCACGTGCTGGAGTTTCTTAACCTCGTGTCAGAAGCTTCCAGGAAGAAGCTTGTGATGGTAGGAGGTGAAGCCGTGATCTTGATGTCTGTTATAAGGCGGGAAGACGTGTGATGGTACCTCGTTGTGCTCAAACAGGGTGACTGTGCCTTAGATAGGTACCAGCAAGTTTGAGATGCCAGATAGTATAGACGAGAGCCGTATAGTGAAGTTGGTGTAGATATGCAGTCAAACTTCCACCCGCCCCAAAAACAGACCTCTTTTTAATCCCTCCGCCAGGGAGCTGCAAGCAAGACGGAACCTTTCAGTAAAAGCACACGCGCAATCCCTCCCGTCCCAGAGAGAAAACGGAAAGACAGCATGTGCTTAGCTAGTGATGCACTAAGTGAGTCAGATCTAGTGTGGACGAGATCCTACAACCCCCACCCCCTGCAAGCAAGAAAGCAGGAATTGGAGAAGGGTTTGACGACCAGATGAAACATTCGAGATCGTATCTCACTCGGGACAGATCTGTATCAGAACCGAACGTGCCGTACCGTCCAAGGACGGGAATGGGATGGGGCAAAATCACAGAATCCTAGGATTAATTGTTTCGCGAAAAGCTGTCCACGAGCTCGCTTTCGTTCTCCTTGCTGCGAGCTGAAGCGACCTTATACGTGAAGGCTCCCGTCCCCATAAGCTGCTTTAAAACCCCCGACAAGGGCGGAGGATAAAAAAACACAACCACTTTTTTCGATGCAGGAAAGGAAAAACACCGAAGAAATCCCATTGGAGGCAGGAACAGACATTTTTCTTTGCATTTAGACGGGACCCCTATTCTCTTGAGAAAGACGTTCAAGGTTTCCCCGTCCCAACCCCACCCCCCAAAAAGACTGAAACCCATCCATTCCATCAGCATCACCCGCCCCTTCGGATTCGGGAATAGAACAATCGCCTTCCCCTCCCCTCTCTCCCCTCAATCTCAAGTAACAGTAAACGTCCCATTAACCCTCAAATCCCCACTACCTCCACCCACCATAACCACAAAATCCCCCTTCTCAACCACCCACCGCATCTTCCCGGGCCTCCCCTGCCAAACCCCACAATCCCCCACCTCAAGCGGAATCTCCACCTGCACCGTCTCACCCGGTTGCAGGAAAACCTTCTCGAACCCCTTGAGCAACATATTCGGCCCGTCGACGCTCGCCAACAGGTCCTTGACATAGAGCTGCACGACCTCTGCACCGGGTCGGGAACCGGAATTCGTCAACGACACTGTCGCGATCAGGGAATCGCTCGCAGACACGTTGGTCTTGCTGAGTGAGAAGTTCCCGTAAGTGAAATTCGTATACGAAAGCCCATACCCGAAAGGGAACCAGGGTTCCGGCGTCCCGAGGACGTACTGGTGGCCGAAATACAAATTGTTATCCGCGCCGACGAAACCCGGGTCCAGCGCGCGGCCGGAGTTGTAGTAATCGTAGTTTACCGGTAAATCGCCTACGGAGTGAGGGAAGGAGACGGAGAGTTTCCCGCTCGGGTTGACGTCGCCGAAGAGGATATCCGAAAGGGCGTGCCCGCCTTCCTGGGAGGGATAGAATTGTTGCACCAGCGAGGCGGTGGTGTTGGAGAGCCAGGGTTCGGTGATGGGTTTGCCGGACTGGAAGACGACGACGGTGGGTTTGCCGGTGGCGATGATGGTGCGGAGGAGTGGGCGCATGGCGCCCACGAGGGAGAGGTCGTTCACGTCGACGTGCTCGCCCGTCGTGGCGTTTAGGCCTTCCCAGAGTTCGCGTTGGTCGCGGGACCAGGTCCCTACGACTACGACGGCGACGTCGGCGGAGTTGGCGGCGGCGATGGCTTCGGAGAAGCCGGACTCGTCGTTCGACCACCGTTCGCAGCCTTGGGCGTAGCTGACTGAATCGTTGCCGATGGCGGAGCGGATGCCGGCTAAGGGGGTGACGCCGCGGTACTGTGAACGGTAGACGACGTAGTCGCCGTAGTTCATGAAGCCGTCTGCCATGGGCCCGATGACAGCGACTTTCTTGTCCTTGCTGATGGGGAGGGTTTGGGCGTCGTTCTTGAGGAGGACGATGGAGTCGCGGTCGATTTCGCGGGCGAGAGATTTGGCGTAGTCGTTGTTGATGATGTCTTCCCACTCGGAAGCCGGTGCGGCGGGGTATGGGTTTTCGAACAGGCCCATGGTGAACTTGGAGCGGAGGAGGCGGGTGACGGCAGTGTTCACCGTGTCTTCACTCAGTCGGCCGCTGGCCACGAGCTCCGGGATCGAGCGGTAGTTGAAGGAGCCACCGCCCATCTCCACATCACCTCCGGCTGGGAGGGCGTTCATGGCCACACACTCGTTGCCTTCCGTGATAGGGCTGTTGTAATCGTTCAGTGGAAGTGGGCAGACGTAGAAGTTCTTCGCCAGTCTGTCTGTGCCGCCTGCATCAGACATGACAAAGAACTCATAACCCCATTCGTCCCTCAAAATCTCCGTCAGGGTGAAATGGTCGCTCACAGCTGGCACGCCATCCTGGCTGTGGTAGGCGGACATGATAGCCCAAGCGCCGCCCTCTGTGACCGCCTTGTGGTAGCTAGGCAGCCATGTCGTTCTCAGAGCTCTCTCTCCGAAATGCTGTGGACCGGTATTCAAACCTTGGTCTGGATCACCAAATGCGGCGTAGTGCTTCAACATCGCACTTACATTAAGGCTCTGCAAGCCGTGGATGTACGATTTGGCAGTCTCGCCGGCAAGATAGCCATCTTCGCCAAACGTCTCTTCCACACGACCGAATCGCAATTCGCGGGCGAGATCGGCGAGTGGTGCGAAGATCTGGTTTACTCCTAGCGCTTTAGCCTCTCGGGCAATCTGTTCGGCCATCAATTGCGTTTGAGTGCGGTTGAAGGTGCATGCGTATCCGATGGGAGAGTTGAAGAGGGTGGCGTTTCCGATCAAAAACCCGTGGATGCTCTCGGTTTGGACGATAGTCGGGATGCCCAGTCTGGTTTCATTGACGGCGTAATCTTGACCTCGTTTGATGTTCGTAGCAAGCCAGTCCCATGAGATGGGATAGCCCACATAGAACATGCCGGCCTTCTGGTCGAAGTTCACCGCCAGACCTGTTTCGTTGAATTCACCGGAAGTCGTGTTGAGCCAGTTGGAGATGTCGCCTTGCATTAGCTGAGCGGCCTTCTCCTCGATGGTCATCCGGCCAAGGAGGTCTGTTATTCTGTCCTCGATGGCAACCGAAGGATCTTTGTAAGGTGCATTGGCGAGGGAAGAGTCGGAAGAATGGCCCTTGTCGTGGCCATGACCCCATTGGGCGTTTGCGAGGGTGAGAGCGCTGGCTAACGAGACGGCCAAGCTCTTGAAAACGACCATGTTGCCTAAGTGCTTTGGACAAGGCCGCTAACAGTGACTCCGAATAAAAAGCAGAGAGAATGTGGATGCAAAGACCAAGGAGACTTATAAAACCCAACCTACCTCGCCTGTCCTGGCTCGTGTCAACGTGCATGAACGAGACGGCTTTTCGATGCGTATGATCTCCAAACGCTCGCCAAAACCATCCCATTCCCGGCTCCACCTAGGGTTGCCTACATGTTCGCGATGGTCGAAGAGGGAAGGCAATTGATCAAGACGAAAGCAGAGAGGCGGAGAAATATGCATAAATATGCATGCGTGTGAGGAGGCTTTAGGCCCCGCAGTTGCAGTGCGTGTGGTACCTGGTATTGCGGGTCTCCGGATCGAGGTACCGGATAAATAGAACATGGGTGAGATGAAGGTCTACAGTGACCTATGGTGTGCATGCTGGGCGGTGAAATCAGGTCCGTTCTCACCATCGTACTGACGGGTCGATGCGGTAGATGTAGTGGATGTGGTTGTCCAGTACCTCCAAGGTATCGCTTGATGAAGTGAAGATGACAATGCCGTGTGGGAGCCGAGGGGTGAAGTTCCAGGGACCGACGGGTTTATCCGCAGCTATACCGCATGTGGGTATGACGAAGCTCGGCGATTGGAGCGACGAAAGGCCGAGCCATCGATGGGATTGGATGGGCAGGGCAGTTCACCGAGTCGAGCAGAAGTCGTCTGTCTCTTACTACGACGACAACGCCTTACACACCGTACGGTACATTCACTTGCGCAATCAGACATGCTCTCACTGCAGTCGCAACGACGCTTGCTTTGATTGAGTCTATCTCTAATCCTAATCAATCCAACCAACCAATCCATTCACGTCCGGTTGTCAAGCTGTAAAGCGCTATCCATCTTCCTCGACAACCATTCGCACGAGACACCCTCCACTGATCGGCTCCAACACCTTTTCAACCTCTCTTCACCTAATCTATTAGCCTCACTCTTTATCAACCGACCATGGCTCGTCCGCACACCCCCGCTCTCGACCAATCCCCTTCGCCTCCTCCCGCCGCCGCCATCACCACCCAACAACCCATGACCAAGCGCGATGTCCGGCGCAATCGGATCATGGAGCGCCTGAACCAGATGATGGATTCCTTCTCCAGCAATCAACATGCCCACTATCGCGCACAGCTGCAGGCCGTCCAGGTCGACATGACCCTGGTGTTGCGCGCCGATCCATACGAGAGTGGCCCGCTGGCCGATAGCGGCGATGAGGTCAAAGCCTTGATTGAAGAGGTCACGGGCGGCGGTGCAGGTCTGGGTGGAGAAGGCGGTGAGGCAGCGGAACGAGATTTTGCTGCCATGGCTGGAAGGCGGTATAAGGAATTTGCAGGCGAGGTCAACGATTGCCTGGAGAAGAGGGACGCTGAATTGACCTCTTTACACGTGAGTCGGCCTGCCGATGTAGACTTGAAAATGTCTTTGTTCGTTCACGCCACATGCTGACAAGCTCCCTTGCAATCACAGGATCACTACCACGCTTCCCTTCGCTCCCTCGAATCTCTCACCCAGCACAAGCTGCACCAAGCTTCCGAAGAGCATGCCGCCCTCTCCGCAACGATCCGACAGCGCCTGATTGCGTCTTTGACCAAAAAGCGACAAAATCTGCTGAGAGACAAAGAGCAATTAGACATTGCAGACTCTAATGCGCTGCTTCTGCACCCAAGCCACTTCAGCATCCACAACCCCGGATCGCCCGGTGGAACAGCGCAGCAGAACAGAAAGACAAGGCATCTACGACATAGAGCAGGCTCGCCTGCCCCAGGCGACATCGGTGCAGACAAGGGTGGTGAAGGCAATGGCGGCAAGAAGAAGAGAAAGGCAGGCGCGATGGAAGACGAGAATGGCAACGGAAACGAATCTCCCGCTCCATCACACCAACCTTTCCGCCTTCCCCCTCCCCCCGATGCGTTAGGAGGTGGACGATCTCCATTTAAGGATGCGAGGGACAAGAGCGGATACGCGCAATTCGAGGCTCCAGCTTACAGTCTTGAGAGGATATTTACGGAAAAGGAGCTAGCAATGGCCACGGCTACGGCTCAGCATGCTACATATCGATACTTCCACACCCCACAAGCTCAGAAGGACACTGCAACCGAAGGGCAAACCGGATCTGGTAGCAACGGAACTGCCGTGCCATCCGTAGACGGTCAGGAAGGCATGCTCCCCGACGCCGCCACCACAGAAGGCCAACAGACAGGCGAAGACGGCACAACCGGCGCCCACCCAACCACCGAGAACGTCGGCACCCCACCCCCCTCCCACCCCACCCCCGCCCCCGCCGCTCAGGAAATGGAACGCAGCACCTCGCACCAAGTCCTCACGCGCGGCACCGCCCGGGCCAACCCGCTCGCCGCCCTCTCCGACCTCGCCGCCGCCGCCGCCACCCACTCCCAGGGCGGTGGCCCCTCGACCCTGACGCGCGAAAACCCCTTCGCGCCCGTGATCCCCTCCTACCACGCCGTCAGCCGCTCGGACAAGAGCTTCGCGGGCGCCCCGACCCCCTCCGGCGTAGGCCTGGTGGAAGGCGAGAACGATTTCGAAATGATGCGGCGATCGGGCCCCCATCATGTCCAACCCAACGGGTACCAGCACGCAGCAGTAGACCCGGAGGACCTCCCCGACGCCCCCGGCCCCGCCGATACCGCAGACGACGCAGCCCTCGGCGGCGCCGAAATGCGTCGTCAGCTCCTCGACCAAGCCCTCGGGCTCCCCTCTATCACGCAACCGTATCGTTTACCGCTCATCGAAACGGGACCCGCGGTCATTGGGAAGGGCGTCGATCGACCTAATTGGACCGGGTTTAGTGATGTAAGGGTGTATGAGCAGCAGCGGATGAGGCAGCAGATTTCGAATTTTGGGGCTGGTGGGAAAGAGAGTGGTGGGGGTAGTGGTGGGGGTGCAGGAGGAGTAGGGACGGGAGGGAGTGGGAGTGGGAGTTTGGCTGCGGCGTTGCAGGGGAGGGTTGCAGGGGGTGGTGGGGAGGCGATGTCGAGGACCACTTCGACGGGTGGTGGGAGTGAGATTGGGGAGCTGGGTACGGGTACGGCTGCCACGACGAGGAGGGGTGGGAGGGGGAGACTGGTGTGATGATGGATTTTATCTTTTAAATTTTTGGGGGTCAAGGGCGACCAGGGTTCGAGTGGTCCGAGTCCCTCTCTGTGTATTATTTTCCTTCTTTTATTCCCTCGAGATATCGTCTCTTTCCTTTCTTTTTTTTTTTTTAAACAAAAAACTCTCGATCGTTTTAAGGGATGACCGGATACCATTCCAGCGCACTTTTCTATTGTGGCGGGAGGAAGCCATCATAGTAAGGGAACAAGAGCTTTTTTCTTTTTTTTCCCCGCTCTCTTCCTTTCTTGTTCGTTTTGTTTCCTCTCTCATCGATACTTTAGGTCTCCAAAAAGAAAAAAAAGAGAAAAAAGGGGGGTTTGGAGGGGGAAGGGAGGTCCATGGATACCCGTTATGAGTATATCACTCTGGATTGACCTTTCCCCCCCTCAAAGTCCCCGGGGAAAATTTCTTTGGTGAAAAGGTCATATACCTCGATATAAGCGAGCTGTACGACTCACCGTTCAGTGGTGGTTTTGGACGGTATGGCAATTAAGGGGCGGAAGGTCTTCTACCCAGGCGAGAAGGTGGTTGCAATGGACGATACGCAGGCATCTGGACCCATGACCATCCCTCCCCTTCCCGCTCGCACCTTCCCTTAACCGCCCGAAAACAGAGCTGAACCACGGAGCGTCTAGTCTTTGTCACGATGGACACTAAGTGGAGAAAATTAGCTTTGTGTGGGAATCGTTTACGACAGGGTTTCCTGTGCCTTTGTTTGGTTCAGGGGAGAAAAGGAAATTGAAAAAGTGATAATTGAAATCTAGAAGACGGGGAAATCAATTTTATATTCATTATCAACCCAGGATTACAAGGCAGCGAAATAAACTGAATCTCCTGATAAACATCCCGTTGATGCTCGAAAGAAAACGCCTACTCCAAAGAGCACAAGAATCTCCGAAAAGACATCCACAACCTCAAAGCCAGAACAAGAGGTCAAAACCCCATCACACTTCCAGCTCCTCCACCGCCCTACTCGCCCGCCTCACCCTAATACTTGCCACCGCGACCTCCTCCTGCGCCTGCACAACCTCCTCCGCGGCCCTTTCAAACTCCCTCAGCGCCAATTTCTGCGCGCGCTTCAGCGCCTTGAAACGTTTGATCTGGCCTTCCGTCATCCCCTCTGTTCCCTCGCCATCGACCCATCTACTTCCGTCGGGGATTGCTCGAGCTTTACCTCTCGACGAACGCGAGGTAGCAGGCTTCTGGGGCGGCCCGGCTTTGAAGTCCAGGAGTTGGGTGGAAGCGGTGATGTTGGCTTTGTCTGCGAGGCAGAAAGTTGCTGATGCGGTGGCAAGACGGGCTTGGGCTGTGGTTTTTTGGGTTAGAGCTGTGTTGAGCTGGTTTTGGCGTGTTTGTTGGAGTCTGGTCAGGAGAGGAGAGGGGGCTGCGTCGGGCATGGGGATGTCCATCTTTATAGGGATGGGTGGGTGGGACTAGAGGGCATTAGTTGTTACCCAGGGACTGAGGACGTACCTTATGGACGTTTGGTTTCCTAGGTGTTGTTTCAATCCAGTCGAGACGATACCTAAGAGCGTTTGTCAAAGGGTACGAGAGGAGTTTTGCTAGCAGCACAAAGGTAGGATGCGTTCTTGGCCATAGAGTTACGAAAAAACCGATGAGACAATGGAATTGTGCTTCTTTTTGCTCACAAGACAAAGGCTGCTGAGCAGTGTTTGGCACTTTTTTCTTTTTATGTTGGAAGCTGTTTGATTCACTAGGAAGACAAAGCGCTTCAAGCCTGTCTTGGAGCTGCCGATTATTCACCGGGGTCCCGGCGGGTGTTGGTGTTCCGCCTTCGTCGATGGCGTTTTGGGGGGGGGGGGGGGGGGGGAGCATTCAGCATATTCAAAGAGCAGTGTATACTATATCGACCGCACCGTATCTAGCTAGACTTGCCGTCAGGAGTACACGTCGTTCTCGGCGCAGCTAAAAGTAAGTCATAAATCACGAGTTTGCTCCATCGACGACCACATAGCATTCGGTCTTTGAAGCCATGGAATACTAGGCTCCGGGGCGATGACCCCCATCCGATCTTGTGAATCAGATTTCAATTCCCGAAATCGTATCTCCTCCTAATATACTTCATTCCTTAAAACTCCATCTGATCAATGAGAAAACTCGAACCACACTCAATGACAGAGGGCGTAAAGCCGTAAAGCAAATGATTGGGTTTGAAGAGATCTCCGGCATTGATTCCGTTGCAGACCAAATCGTCCGAAAAACAGATATCACGAACCTTGCCCGTCTCGTACCATGGGTCCGGTACGTCGAGCCCAAGTCCAACCAAGGCCCCAGTGGCACCAGCTGTTGAGTTGCCGCAGTCCTCGTCTCTATTGCCTTGTCTGAGAGGCTGATGATAGGGGTTTCCGATTAAAAGGAAAGCTTCGATAGCCTGCCCCTCGACGCTTGTGGGCTCGTACTTTTGCAGGACCTCGTTGGTAACCGTGGCACCTGCGCTTTGTATTAGGACAGGATATTTTCTGGTGATTGTGGACAATTTAGCTTGCCTTGAGAGTAACCAAGTAAAGAATAAAGTTGGTTTGGGCAGTCTTTAAGACCTTGCTGTATCGTCTGCTCGATGTCGTAGGCGCCCACCAGCGTTGTCAACTGGGTAACGTCCGGAGCGGCAGGGTAGATGGTATCGTGTACACCAACGTTTGGCACGCTCTCTTTGACTTGATCAATGATTGCGGCAAAACCGATGGAGGTGCCTTGCAACTCGCCCGTGCCCCGGGTGTCGATGATGAGATGGTCGTAGCATGTGGCGCCTGCAACGACAGAAACCATTGCTGCGCCTTGTAAAGCGACCAGAAAGGACGGATTCATCTTGTTTATGAGTAATGGGAAGGTACGGGCATTCTTTGCTGACAACAGGAGATACTCGTAAAGCACATGCGCATCGAAGGAGCCTATATATTTGAGAGATTCAAGATCAATTGGAAAGCTAAAGAAAGGCTACCTGGGCAATTGGGTATCAATGAGGAGAAACCTTCTCATCATGAATGGATACAATAAAGCCTTGGGGTCACATGCTTTAATTTGGGCCGAGTTTTCCCGCAAAATCCACTGGAATGAGACTCTGTTATAGACACGATGTGATGATCAGTGAACCTTTTACTAGGGCCCTCCATGAGACGATGCTTTTGGTGCAAACTTTGGATGAACTTCATCCGGCCTCTGTTGGCGTAAACTAGATCAATATTGGTACTGACTACTTTGGGTGCGCAAATCCGGGGACCTCGTAACATGGGGTGGAGATACTGCTCCTCAGTCCACATTGAAGTCCTGGTGATGTTCTGCACCCTTGACAATGCACTAATTGAGGAAATGCTGGCGAACGGCTTCACGTCAATTTGATCATCTGCGAGGCAACCCGACCAGAATGCAGCCTGATGATAGCCTCACCGTCCATCAGGCCTTGCACATAGCATGCTGAGACGACCTTGTAGCCCCTTGCTGTCGATCGCAGTAGTATAGGGCAACTACATCCAAGGAAGACAGCGACTCGGTCCCCAGCTCGCGCCTTAAATGGCAAAACCGCCATGTATCCACCAACCGTGGTCGCTAGTCGTCGTGCGTACAAGAACTCCTTGCATCGTCGGACAGCTGCAACGTAAGGTCTCGCAGCACTACCAGGATCTGTGTGTCCCCAGGAAGGATCCATCGCCTCAGGAAGACTGACCGGACTCGAAAAATATTCTTCCAGTGGCCTGCCTGCAATCGTGAACGTAGAATGTTTCGACAGAAAGTTATGGAGCTCAAAGGCATGCCCTGCCATGGTGCCAGCCCTGGCTATCTTGAGGGGCTGGAAATCTGGATCGAAGATGGCCAAATGCAGAATGCTGCTGAATCGTTCATCAGGTGTGTTGCCCGCTAAGTCTCGATTGCCTAGTAGCGCCCTCCAGAAACTCTCACGCGATGCTGTAAAGTCGCCATAGACAGAAGTGTGGCATGTCGAAGGGGACAGATCGTCCGGAATTTGGTCGAAGGAATTGCTGAGTTGTCCGCTCACTCCATCAATCGTGTCGAAAACGATGCCTTCTGCGTACAGCACTTTGCCATCGTCACTCCATTCTAGATGCGATTGAGTACCGCTGTGCGCGTTGTATTCCGGTTCGTCATTGCCTCTGTAATGTCTCTGCTCATACCGAAGGTCAGGGACCCATGATGGCATCCCGGCATTCTCGACTTGCAGGTCTTCCTCCTGGCCACTCTCTAGCAATATCTTGAGCCCATCTGATGTCTCAGCATAAGCACGAGCGAACATGCAATAGACCGAAGTAAATGGCAGAGTATAATCGACTACGATCTTCGAACGGATGTCTTTCTCAAGCAGGCCGAGGATTCCGTAGACTTTGTCTTGAGCAAGTGCGCATTCAACCCTTCGGACGCGGTGGAGCAGTAGAGTTGTATTGCAGCACGCTTGTGAGGCCATTTGCTCCTGCATACTCTGCAGAAGATCGCATTTCTCCCATTCCCAATAGCGGACGTGCTCTCGATAAGAGTCCTGTACGCGTGCATCAGCTTCTTGTAGAACATCTTGGAACACCAATGACAGGTCACTAGGCTGAGTGTGTCGGTATGACCGGAAACTCGAGTACGTCAGGAGAAAGTCACTCCATAATGTAGATTTCCTCCCACAAAGCACGAGCGTGTCTGCGTTACCACACGCGACCTCTTGGATGATCCAAGTCCGTCCCCAATACGAGCGCGAGATCAATCTCGTTAAAGCACGAAATAGTTCAACGCCTTTGCGAGGTATGATGTCGCAGAGATAGGCTTGTGCTTCTCGAAGACCACGACCCCATGCATGCGCGACGCCACAGATGAAATCGAACGCAAGGTCACTTCCATCCGATGCTTCACCAAGCCAGATCACAATGTTGGTAGAAGCTCTGTAGACATCACGCATACGAGCAACCTCGCGGTTCCGTTCCTGTAGATTCGCTTGATCGATGCAAATGGCGTCGGCCCAGACTTTGTACACATCACGAATGATGGGACTTGCTTCCAGTGCCTCAAGGCCACTATTCAGATTGCCCGTTACTTCGATCGATTCTCCATTCACCGACACTTGCCGTCGCTGGCTATCCTGGGCCCATGCATAGCTCAAGGCCAAGAAACCTGGCAAGATTGCCCCATGTGCAGCCAGGCTTCTCCTTCGTTCATTGCCCGATGTCGGAGGGTTAAAGGAGAAATTATCGAGGTTGCATTTTAGTCTCGGATCGCGTTCTCGCTGCTCTGCCCTGTCATACTGTTCTTGTACGTGTCGATTGCGCAGAGTCAGCAGGCGGATCTTGCTGCCATCTTCAAGAAGAGGTTCATGTATCATCTTCGTACTGCAGATCGTCACATCTAGCTGAAGGTAGAGTATCCCAGGGAATGTAAGTGGATGTCGGACGAGAATCGAGATATGCGCACAGAATTTTGCAGGAGGAAAGAGGTCCTGCTAGAAGCACTCTTCGTGCGAACGTGAATGGAATGGTGCAAGCCACCCATGATACCCAACACAATACCTTCGTGGATGCCCACCATCGCAAGGAAGGCGGCCATTAAGGAGCGCCTTCGACAAGTCACTGGGACCTCGCTTGGGGCACTCAGGGCTGCAAGCTCTCTTCAGCTGAGGTCTTATCGGCTTAGCCATTGCAGTGTCTCTGCGAGCTCTCAAGCGAGACCAGTGATGGGCCGGGATTCAACATACTTTGCCTTGTCATGTGCTCGATACTCTTCGTATTCGTAGACCAGAAGTTGTGCAGTACGCAAAAGCTCAGGTCTGGCCACCTCTGCATGTCGATGTAGGGATGCTCATCCCATCAAGGCCTGATTGGATTCCATAACTTCTCGTCAACTTTAGGCTGGAGATCTGCTGGAACCACCGCATCATATTGAAAGAACGCTCTTCTTCGATTTGAGCGATGTCCAGTTCTGTCGTCCGCAGTCAATCGGGCGATGAAAACAAAGAACGGAAGAGACATGTCCGTCAGCCGGATACTGTCACAGGTTAGGTACCAACGGATTGACCAGAGCTACGACCATTACACCGAGTGGAACAGCTCATATGACATGCTACTTTCTCCCAGCCTCCTTGTACGATTAGTAAAATCCGATAGCTATGGTCAACTACTGTATCGACTGTTTCGCGACAAGTGAAGCTGGCGTGGACCTCGGCTCGGCAGTCGGCAGAGTGTTGACTGCATCGACTGCCTCTCCTTCGAGCTCCAACAAAGCATTCCCCGACTTCGACAGTGTAGCCTGGATATTCAATATCATATCGAATTCAAGAATGGCATCCAAGGAATTCAACGTCATCGCCATCTTGCATCCGAAGAAGGGCAAGACAGACATCGTACGTGCCTTCCAAGTTTCTATGGATCACCACAAATCACTAATCCTACAACCGCAATACCAGGTGCTTCGCCAATTAAATGAAGTAGCAGAATACGTGCAAAAGAACGAACCAGGCGTACTCTCCTACTCTATCAACCGATCCCTCCGACCATCCAAAGATGGCGAAGAGGAGATCATCATGTTGGAAAGGTACGTAGGCCTCTCAAAACCAAGCACCCGAGTACCGTCCTTCCCTTCAAAGCAGGCAGCTAATATCCCGGATTTGGTGCAGGTATAAGGACCAGGCAGCCTTGAAAGAACACGGATCCAGCCAGACATTTACAGCTTTCAACAAGAAGCTCGCTGAGCAGGATCTGATGCGGGCGCCTATGGTTTTGAAGATGGTTGGGGAGCAGGGTGGCTTTAGATCGAGGCTGTAGACCTGTCAATCGACTCCTTAATCCTCCTCATACTTCTCCGTTCGCTGATCGTTGTCGCCAAGGTGGATAAGTTGGTTGCCAAAAGACAGACAGCCGAACACAAGGCCTGTCTTGGAACCGCTTGCCTCGTCACCCTCCCTATGGAATTTCCTCCGTAAGCCTAGCGCAGTTCGAACGGAGGGTTTTGAGCAGTCCAGTTCCAAGTCCCCAAGGTTGAAGATCTTTTGAGGCGAAGTAAACCTGTTAGGGTTCTTTGCAGCACGCCACGCTCCGAGGTCAAAAGTCCATTAACCAAGCACTTCCACTCTGACTTCCCGCCTTGGACCTCTTGAGAGCACTCACAGACGAGCACAAGACGGTCTCGACTCCCTGCAGCTCACCTCTCACTCCCTCTTCCCCCACCCCAAAACCCTCCGACCATCTCAAAGGTAACAATTTCTTCTTACGATCGGAAGCTCAGGTAAAGACTCCAAAGATCCATTCCTCCGAATCTTCCTGAAAGTGCTAGGGACTTGGGGGGAAAGTCCTCGCAGGCTGGCTGCGGCGATAGGGTAGTTATGATTCCTCCGTGAACCCAAACCTGTCAGGAAGGGCCCTGCTTGCCTGCCTGAGGGGACAAGTGGAGGGACATTTGCAGCGGGAGATAGCCTTGAACCTGAGCGCCAAGAGGAAAGGAAAAAAAAAAAAAAGAGACAAAAAGGGAAAACGAAAAGATAAAGAGGGTAAGAGACACGTCGACGCAATGTCTCGTCTACGGAGCAATAAACCAAAGAGTAGGAACACAACCAGCGGCACAGAGGAATAAACATACACAAGTCCTTTTCGCATACATCTATATGAGCATGCAGACAATAGAAAACAGGCAAGGAATTTTACACCGTGTGTCATCACTATACATTCCCTTCTTTTTTCTCCCGATAGTAAAAAAAGCCAGCAGGACACCTTGGAAAAATACGCTCAACCCCCTTCCTTACACGCCAGAAATGAACGCCGTCGGATTTGCGAGAGAGAGAAAGGGAGACAGAGAGAGAGATAGCAGGAAAAGGGAGCTAAAACACCCCCCCCCCCCCCCCCCCCCCCCCCCCCCCAGAATCAAGCTCCCTCTAAGAGCTCGACTTCTTCTTCTTCTTCTTGGGCTCCTCAGTCCCATCCTCATCCCCCTTGCGCTTCTTATCGCCCTTACTCGCCCGCCTCTCAGCACGTTCGGCCTTCCTCGCCGCCTTCTCAGCCTTGAGTTTCTTCTTCTCCTCCTTGGCCGCCTTCTTCGCGGCCTTGTCTCCACCGTCAATATCGGCCGAGGCGGGCTTCGCGGCGTTGGGCGCGGCGGCCTTGGAGGGGTCGGCGCGCTCGGCGGTGCCGTTGAGGTTGGTCTTGGTCACGAGGTTGCCGTCGCCTTCGTCGGCCATGTCCTCGTCGGAGTCCGAGTCGTCGCTTGATGAGGCCGCGGCGGCGGCGGCGGCCTTGGCGGCCTTCTTCGATGAGGGCGCGTCGTCGACTTCCTCGACCATCTTCCTCTTCTTGCTGCCGGCCTTGGTTGGCGCCTCCACCTCGCCGTTCGTCATGGGTTTCGCGTCTGCTGAGAGGCCATCTGCGTCGGGGTTGTACTTCCTCGCCTCCTTGATCTCCCATTTGCCTGCCTGAGCGTCGGCCTTCTGTCCGCCAGGTCCGATGGCAACACCACTGGGCTTCAATGGCTTGCCCTCCATGCCTCTCAGTCGTCTCTCCAGCGCAATACGTCCCTGGACACCAGTGGCGCTCTTCTCCTCTTCGGTTGGCTCGTCCTTGGCTGAGCCCTCGCCTGCGGTACCCCATTCGCTCAGGGCATCGACACGGAGACCAAGAGCGGTCTTGGTGGCAAGCATACGAGCGATCTTACCCTTGTTCTTGCCAGACGCTTGACCGATGAGGGAGGCGTGGTAGATGAGACCGTACTTGGGCGTGTCGTGCTTGGTCTTCAGAGCACGGAAAAGAGCCTTCTCAGCCCCGAGAATCTGGATGGTCGAAGCAGGAGACTTGGCAAGGTTCATGAGCGAGCCGGCGTGAGCAATAAGACGCGCACCAACCAGTTCGCCAACGAGAGCTGTAAGGTTGGGAGCAATGGCTTGCATACGGGCAGAGAGGTAGGAAGAGAGCTGCTGGCGGTACTCGGTGAAGCCGACAACTTGCTCGGCAAGGGCTTGAATGTTCTCCAGATCCTCATCGGTGATTTCAGTACCCATGGAGATCTCCGCAGCAGCCTTGACGGCGCCTTCAATCTCCTCGGGAAGGACATCAGAGAGATCGGTGTTGGCGGCGTTGTTGCGCATGCCCATTGCCAGAATGACACGCGAGTAGGCAAGGTTGTCGTTGATGATGCGGGCCATTTCGGGGAAGTGCCAGCCGTACCACTCCTTGACACGCATAGCGTAGGTGTTCAGCTCCTTGTCCAAGTCGTCCAACAGAGCAATGGCCTGAATGATCATGGTGTCGACTTTGTCCGGGCTGAACTTGAGCTTGTGTCTGCTCAAGCTGTGACTGAGACCCAAGCTCATGGTGCTGATCTCCTGCGGCATCAAGCCGGGGATGAGAGAGGGCAGATGTTCACGGATCGCGCGGTAGAGGTCGGCGGTGGTGCTGTCGGCAACAGGCGAGATGGAGAGACCTGGAAGCTTGGCGATGGCCGTGCCCAACTTGGGGTCGGCAACCGCTAGGGTAGCCTTCTTCTCTTCCTTCAGGTCGTCGAGCAGGCTGCTGAGCATAGGCGTGACCTACGGCGGACTGGTCAGCTCTCGTCCTATTCATCTAGCTCGCCGTCGCTGGCACAATGCCAACGCCGAACGTCCCGCCGACAAGCGCAATGGACGACATACCTTGCTCTCCGTCAATGCAGCCGCTTCCTCGAGCGCGCTGCTAGCGCTGTCAAACTTCTTGAACTGCTTCAGCTTCAAGAGCGAGCACACGCCCTCGGCGCTGGCGGCCTCCTCAGCCAGATCATCGCGCTTCAACAACTTCTTGTCCTTGGCCTTCAACAGGGCATAACCCGCCGACGTCTCGGTCAAGATGAACAGGGTCATGGTGAATCGCTACTGCGCTCACGCAATGCAAGCACGGGGCGCGTGCGCCTTCCAGATGCAGGGATTGAGTAGGAGGGTGGAGCGAGTCGGACCTGCCCAGTGAGTGTCGCTCGTGTGCTGGCGGAATCAAGGGGAGGGGCGGTGGGCGTGGTGTGGTCGTCGTGCCTGCAGGCCTTGTTCGGGGACTTTGGGAAAGCTTCACGCAGAAATTCTTGCCCGCCCAGAGGGAGCTTGGACCATCCCGACTGAAGTCTTGGCGAACCCCGGGGACGGCGGCGGTTTCCCAATGCGAAGCTAACGCGACCGCATCCCTCCCACGCGCCTGCCCCCAATCGCCCAAGATGTGACCGCTTTCCATGCTGTCGGCCGTGCGCCTTATTATACCGTAAGTCTACTGTATCGAGGGCGTGATAGCCACCATGGCTTCCGCCCCGTCCCCTCCACCGCCCCCGCCGTCTCGCGGCATCTCCTCCGACTACTTCAACTCCCGCCCCGCTCCGCGCGTTCGCCAGACTTCCTCCTCCGGCCACCAAACTTCCCTCGAATCCCGGCCCAAAGTAGGCGCGCCCGGATCGCCCCGGACACCTCTCTTTAGTCGGAGCATCTCCTCCCAATTTGGCTCGCCCAGCTCATTCCGCACCGAAAATGACGAAGTCGTCGTCTACGAGCTCGGCGCACGGCACCTGAGCGCCGGGTTTGCCGGCGAAGGGTGGCCAAGGTGTGTCTACAACTTTACTCCGGGGAAGGGTGGAAGACCTGGCGACTGGAGGCAATTCGATCCAACATTCGCCAAGAACAAACGAGACAAGGAGAAAGTCAGGAATGAAAGCAAGGATGAAGGCGAGAGGTGGAGTCGGGATCATGAGCTGTACAGGACGGATCTGAGGAGCGGCGTAAATATGGAGCTGGTTGAAGATAAGCTCTCAAGGGCGGTCAGAGAGATTCATACCGAACACCTGCAACTCGACACCAAACCGCGGAAGGCTTGTCTGGCTGTTCCATCGCTGCTGCCTACCCCCTTGTTGGAGCTGGTACTCCGAGTACTATTCGAGCACTGGCAGCAGCCGCATTCAATAATGATCCTCACCACTCCAATACTCGCGACTGTTGGCGCGGGTCTGAGATGTGCATTGGTGATTGATGTGGGGTGGGAGGAAACTGTTGTGACTGGGATTGGCGAATACAGAGAAGTCGCGCAACGTAGGAGTGTCAGGGCGGGTAGAGACCTATTAAGAGAGATGAGAAAAGTGCTAGAGGATGCGAGGGACCCAAGTGAAAGCAAGGGAAAGGAGAGCACGAGGGTAACTTTCGCAGAGGCCGAAGAAGTATTGCAGAGGATGGGATGGTGTCGACCACAGTCCGATGGACGATCCAATCAAGATGCCAGCAGCGATTCCACCGTAAAGAAGCGCATCCCGTTGCCCTCAGGCACCCTCGAAGTCCCTTTCTCTCGCCTCTCAGATCCGGCAGATTCCACCCTCTTCGCCACCAATTCCAGCACAGATCAACTAGACGCGCACGAGTTACCTCTACCCCTCCTTGCATACAAAGCCCTGCTCGCCCTCCCCCTCGACCTCCGCAGCCTCTGCATCTCCCGCGTCGTCCTCACAGGCGGCCTCAGCCACCTCCCCGGCCTCAAAACCCGCCTACTCAACGAGCTACAACATCTAATCTCCACCCGCGGCTGGGACGCCGTAAACAGCTACGGCAGCGCACAACAGCACCACGACCGCATCCTCCAAGAACGCTCAGCCAACGCCCCACCACCAACCAACACTCACAAACCCCCTCCCCACTCATCATCATCATCATCCGAAGATCCCGCCCCCCACTCCCCCCCATCCATCCCTCTCTCCCCAACCAAAAAACCCCTCCAAGACTCCCTCCCCCACCACCAGCGCGTACACGACGATATCAAGGACCCCATCACCCTGAAAGCCGAACGGCACACCCTCGCCAGCAAAGAACTTCGCGAGGCGATCGCGCGCGGTAGGGTGCGAGGTGTCGAGACGCTAGGTCCCTGGACGGGAGCTAGTCTCGTGGTCGGCACGATGCGGGTGAAGGGGGTGCATGAAGTTGAGCGGGAGGAGTTTTTGAGGTTTGGGGTTCGGGAGGGTGGAGGTGGTGGTGGAGGGTCGGTGTATTAGATTCGCGGAGAGAGCCAGGAGGGAGGGGGGGAGATTGTGGGATTGTAGGGTCGATCTGGAGATTTGGTAGAGTGACATGTAAGGTTTGGAGTATCCTCGTGTCGTCGATCCCGATGGGGCTCTGTCAAAAGCTAGGTACTGGTAAAGAGAAGATCGAATCACGCTCTATTAGACTCTTGAGCTGAGGTGCTCACTTCCATCATCCTTCTTCTACTTCTGTATGGACCTACCCCTCTAGAGCTTGTATCCTTTTTGCCGCAGCCTCGAGAACGTTTTGAAGGGATGTAGCTAATGGTACCGGAACCCGGCACATCTCCCGGATGTATCCGTCGGTTTGACCGAGAATCCCGTTGGGCGAATAATCCCCGAGGCTTGCTGTGCCGCCTATGAGCGAACCAAACGCCCCAAACGGGCGATTTTGGACAACGGACGGTCCTTTGCGTGCTGTGGAAGGATGAACGGTGTTGCTTTAGTCTCATGAAGGGAGGGATATATGCGGTAGGCAGTGCAATGGATATCAGTCCTCCTTTATGAGGTTTCTTCTTTCTCTTATCTTTCCTCTCTTCTACTTGTCGGACTTCTTCTCTTCTATCGGCTAGTACTGGCTTGAATTACCAGCAGAAGCTCGAACCGGAATAATCAACTATGCATCCGTCTGTCGACCGCCTGTGGCGCATATCCGATGACTATGGCCGGAACGGTGGGACCTGGATGCGGGCCTTCATAATGATCCAATGCGCCAACATGGGAAACGGCGTACTATGGGACGAACCCCAGACGCACGAGAAACCGCATCGACAGCTGATCAAGGCCGAGCTTCATGAGCGGGCATGGCTGCTGCAAGGTGTCAATCTCCTCACTATCCTGCCGTTTATGGTGGTCTGGCTAGTCAGCTTGTTGTCCTACGCATGCCATCCCAGGTCCCGGCATTGGTCCCTAGGTGGCGCACTGGCTACTTATCTTGTCCTGATAGGTCTCGACTCGGCTGTGACGTGGACATTCACAGGCGAGATCAACACGGGACTTTGGAAAAACTTGGCCATTGTGTCCCATCTAGGCCTCGCTGCAGGATGCCGTCTCTCTAAGACATCGATGGCGAAACGTCTGGTGCCCCCTCACTCCCATGAAGAAGAATCGTTCCCGTCCGGAGAGCCGAGGACGTCTCTGGAATTCAGCAAGAACAATGCTGCAAACGATGAGGAAAGCAAACTCGTTGAGGAAGCAAAGACCGAAGCGAAAGCTTCCGAAAAGGAATTACCGCCAACCTTCCATCTCCCGACCGCATGGCACGCCGCATTCATGATCTGGATAGCAGCCGTCCTCGTCACCTTAATCGTCAACCACGACCTACCCCTATTATCTTCCATGCAACATCCGCGATCGGGCTCGGACAAATTCGATTTCGCCGTCGATGCTATATTCTCGATCGGCTCGCTGGGGATCTATACTTATGTAGCGTACGATTATCCAAAGCGCACCACTCACCTGCCGCGCGAGGTTGCTGTTGGGATGCTTTTTGCGGTCTCCAGCTTAGCGACTCTCCGGATGACTTCGTCGATTGATACGTGGCAGTCCCGGACGATTGACGGGCTGCTTGCGTTTCTAGGGTTTAACTTTGGGATCTTTGCGGGATATCGCTCCCGACTCGGTTCTTCGCTCTGAATTGTGAAGCGTAAGAATCTCAAGCTCCTTTACCATGTCGGGCGTAAGAAGAACCAATGGCGGTGGACCTTGGCGGAACGTGTGCTGCTTAAGAGAACGGCGCATCAATGAGCTGTGGACACGCTTCTATGTCAAGCCGTGATCTTCTCAAGATCGTGGAGACGCAAGTCTCTTTCGTAAGGACGAGGAAAGGACGCAAAACGCTTTGGCGCATCGGGAAGGATTCTCCTCTCGATCTGAGGATTTGACACGCCGGAAAACAGGTGTTGGATTGCTGGTGGACGAATGAGAAGTAGTCACAGGCCTGTGGCTATCTTGACTGATCGATTTTCCACGTATCACTCTTACACTTGGTCAGACGCCATGCTGTAGTGAGCTTGAATCGATTCTAGATCTCTTTGCGGTTGGCCACTGACAGTGTCCAATGTCAAGTCCATGATGGAGGCTAGGCATGTCTTTGGCGGCTGTTCATTCGGTAGCGCAATGTCGTGGCCAGGCAGTACTCTCATCGCAAAGCCTGAGCTAGATTGGATAGAAATAGCCAAGCAGCATAGCGGGCCGTTAGCTGATTGCCACGTCGATCACAGCGGGGGGAAGTGGTGGTGGCAGTCTCCTGGCTGTGACCTATTAGTTTATGTTGTTGTAACAATGATGGGCTGGTTAGGGATTGCTAGCCGTTAGTCGATTGCCACGTCAACCACACCTGAGGGATGGGGTGATAGTAGTCACTCACGTCTGGCCGATTAGCTCATGATGTTGGTTGCCTCGCTGACCACCAAGGATCGCTAGAGCAAAGACGGTCTGATCTTGTATCGAAGTAGCTTCAATGCCTACCAAGGGCCTGGACATACAATGCATAGCCTGGTTCGATCGATACCTTTAATCCTCGCAGTATCCTATCCTCCTATTAGTCTTTATGGTCTTGTCAAACGAGAGCAGAACGACGCTGACCCGTTTCGTTGATTTTTGAATCTGTGATCTTGACGAAAAGTAATATCACCTGATAGCGGCAGCAAATCGGCTTCGAAATCAATATGCCTTCGCATTACCGAGCAATGGAGTTGGTATGCAGAGATTTGCAAGCTTCGCCGCTGTCTGCAATCGCAAGGAGATCGGAAATCTCTGCCGGCAAGGGCAAGTCACTGCCAGGGTATTTGTCTCCTAGTGCCTACGCAGCAGGATCGAAAAAGATCTCGTTGCCGGCAACGGTCAGTCACTGGGCTATGCGTATCGAGGTATGCCATCGAAAGAAACTCGTAACAGCTCTTGACGCTTTTACTAATATCTTTGGGCCGCAGAAAAAGCCTGGAAAAGGCAGAGAAAACGACATTCGGACTTGGACGTACTTCGGGCTCGCTAATCCAGATGGCAAGAAGTGTGAACTCGATGAGACAGAGTGGGAGGTGCTTTATTCCCCGGAATCCCGAATCTGTGGTAGCTCGAACGAGAACGACAACAAGATTCGATACATGGCCTTATCCGCGATGGCCAAATTCGGCGACTACGATCTAATGACCAACAACTGTCAGGATTTCGCGCTGTACCTGTTCCTCACAGTCGCCAATCTCATAGAGCATCCGCAACGGCTCTTGAAATTGGCTTCGGATAGGCGAATGGCGACTCAGCCGCTGCTTACAGTCCAAAGAATTCGGCGGGAGCAACAGTTCAGCGCAGGTTCGGGAGTGACGCAAATATTTGACGAAATCGTCGCGGATGACCGAAAAGGGCAGCGCATTTTCACATGGCTCATCGCCACTGATTTTGCGTTCGAAGATGACATGTACGGCGAGAAAGAATTGAACTTTTCTTTGGCATACCCGGGCCTCAGATCAGAACCGAATATGCCCTACCGCCGACGGAATGTGGTTTACGATTTCGACTGATTTTTATCTGCATCCCGACTCAGTCTGTACATCTGTCTGACTTACTTCCAGCTAAGAGGCTTCTGAAAAGAAAGAAAAAAAAAAACAAAAAAGACTCAGACCAGTCATGCCAGAGCTTGAGGCTTAGGGGCCGCCTTCTCACAAGAATCTGTTATGTAGTCACACTGTATAAATTTTCAGCATAGGCAACGATCGTATTATGTCTGCTTTAGCTCGCAAGCATTTCAATGGATCCGACGGCGGGGAGAATGTTACGGGGTGCAACGATGCCTGAACAGCTATCGAATTGTATGCTTGACCAGGGCCGTCTGCCAGATCGATCTGCTAACCCAGCTTTTAATCATAGTATACCACGATTCCATAGACGAGCGTGCCCCGCAATAGACTTCTAACTCTCCTCAATAATACTGCAACCTCTCACTCGTCCACCCAGGCCTCAGATATCCCGTCCCCGCGCTCGGGTCCAGACTAGACTGGTATACGCCTAACACGCTAGTCTTCACACTCACGCTCGCTCCGGCATCATCCTGTGCCCAGATATTCAAGCCGATGGTGTTATCGCCGTGGTAATCGAGGATACCTGGGAAGACAGGGAACTCGATCTGGTTGCCCACGTGAGGGATGAATTTGCCGAACTGGGGAGGGAAACGACATATTAGCATGATCTCCGGGAGTGAGGGATCGAGGAGAGAAGGGGAATGAAAGGATAGGCTTACCATATACCCGTTCACATATAGCTGCGCCCTCACTTTCGAGCCCTCGGGGGCATTGAGTTCGAAAGCCAGACTAGCATCGATTCCCTCAGGTAGATCAAGCGGGAGGTTCGTGCGGTAGAACTTTGCGCCTGCCTCTGTGAGTCCATCTTGAGGGGAGCCGGATTCCCAGGCACTATCGTCGAAGCCCGGGAGATGCCAGCCGAGGCGCTCAGCGTGCAGGCCGCCTTCGTTAATCGGACCCCTGACTGGGTCGATATTCGCTTGACCGCCTGCGTTACCGGCGACTTTCCATGACGTGAAGTCGCTCGCTTCGCCACCGATGAGCGTAGCGTTCAAGATACCGCGAGGGTTTAACACGCCGACCGTCTGATCGTGGCCCATATGATCCTGGATAACGAAGAGGACGTTCTCGCCTTCCTGGGTGGCGTTTCCAAACGAAAGCGTGGCATTGGTCTCAGCGAGTGAAATGTTCCCGTAGGTGGAGCCGAGGAAGTGGCCATTGAGCCAGGCACTCCAACCGCTCGCTGCGCCTCCGATGACGTTCAGATACACGCCAGTAGCTTCGCTGGAGAAGCGGCCGCGCCATAGAAGGTTCTGGTAGTGAAATCCGTACTCATCCCCGTATAGTACTGGGTACGTCTCTGGTTTCCATGGGTTTAGAGTGGTGTTTTTATCTGCCATGCGCCAGCCAGCGCCGCTGTCATTGTAAGAAGCATAACGCTCTGGAAGCGCGTCCTGGACTTTCCAATCTGTAAGCTCTGGAATGGTAACTTGAACCGATTCTACGGAAACATTCGGCGCGGACAGAGAGCCGAGAAGGCTGCCGTATTTTGTCTGGCGCATCGCAACAGGCTTGCCGTTGAAACGGACCATTCTGCTTGCACCGACCTTTCGATGATGGTGGGAAAAGCTGCTATGCCAATCTTCTTCGTCCAGCGGTGCAAAGACCTCCAGATCGCCGGCTCCACTATAATCGCCCGTAAGGCAGATAACCCCATCTTCCACAGCGGCACTGCGAACAAGGTAGGGACCTTTCACAAGCATGGTATCATTCATCGGCGCCTGAGGATTATTCGATAGTGTCGGCTGCCACATATTATATGCCGTGCTACGATCAGCAATCACTGCCCTTACGCCATTATCAAACTCAAGAACACTCATCCCCTGGTTCTGCATGAACTCGACGATGACACCTTCGTCAGCGTAGTGGAACCCTACATT
The DNA here is from genome assembly GCA_037044905.1 of Hortaea werneckii. Lineage (NCBI taxonomy): Eukaryota > Fungi > Ascomycota > Dothideomycetes > Mycosphaerellales > Teratosphaeriaceae > Hortaea > Hortaea werneckii. The sequence goes on along the minus strand of JBAOKB010000091.1, from coordinate 8,696 downwards.
AGCACATCCCTCGCATCGAGACACGGAGCCGTACTTCGCGCCTTTAAGGTAGAACTCCCCGCTTTCGCCAGTCGGCACCCAGAAAACGATGATTGGCTTGCCATTCTGAACCGAGAACGTGAGGATTTCAGCGGTGGAATAGATCAGTGTCTCGTCACCGGCGGCAAAGTCTGCGACGAGGACCTTGGCTTGACGGCCATCGATTGCGATTTCGGGGGCGTACTGAGGGACCTGCATCGGTCCGAGAGAGGTCGTCACGTTAAGCTTGAAAGTCAGGTTGGACGTCAACGTCGTATTCTTGTGCTTCGTGACGTAAAAGTGGCTGCCGGTATCGACATTCCGCAACGCTTGAGCGAAGACAGCTGGGTTGTTGGTGAAGTTCGTAGTTCCGTTGCCTGCTTTTTCGATCTTGGTGAGATCTTTTGCGGCTCGTACAAAGTAACTCAGCAGTTTAGTCTCGGAGTACTTGTCAGTGAGCATTCTAGTCTCCGCAATAGGCGCCGAGTAGTCGTAGCTCGTGCCGACCAGAGGGAAAGGGATGCCTCCCCAGTTAGTCCCTGGAATGAATCAGCATATACTGTAGGTATTTCAAGAACTTCTTGGAGTGAATTACCGCCAAATGCCATGTAGATATTCTGCCCGGCGACCTTATTGCCAATATTGTTCCTGTAAAACACATTTACCCAGTTTGGACCAGTGTTGTTTCGACAACCCCCCTGGGGGCCATTCCAAGGGTTGTAACTGCCGCCTTGGAACTCAGCCAATATCGAGGGTTGAGTAGGCGCTGTCTCCTGGAAATTGGTGTAGTAGTCAAAAGTCGTGAACTCTGGCGGGAAGCCGTTCACGCTTGTGCACACAGACAGGTCACAGCTCCAACAACTTGGGTAGTTGTCAAGGCTGTATATATCGACGTCGCCGCCCACGTCGTTGATATCGTAGTCTTGAGACCAGCTTTTGCTGCCAAGGTTGGGATTGTTCGCTAGCGTAGGGGTGTCGATGCCATTGCGGCGAGCAGAAGCTTCGAGGAGCTCCATGTAGTCAATGGCTGTGTTGTTTGGTACTCGTTCATCCACGTCTGTCCATTGCTGGCCATATTCGTTCTCGATTTGATAGAGAATCACATTGCCACCGTTGGTTACAGCATGCTCGGCAGAGATTTGGGCCATAGCCGCCATATACGGAGTCCATGCCTCAGTGTATCTCGAATCATTGTTGCGAGTTGTGCCGTAGTCTCCAGTCAAGAGCCATCCGGGGAAACCGCCTAGGTGAAATTTAGCTAATCTGTTTTCTATATACCGTGAATTTGGAGGGGTATTACCACCAGTAGATTCAGCATTGATGTAAGGTCCAGGACGAACAATGACATACAGACCCAAATCTTTGGCGATGGTGAAGATGCGAGTAATGTTGTGAGCGCCACTTTCGAAGTCTAGCTCCCCGTCAGCAGCACTGTGGTAGCCCCAATGGCTATAGATCGAGAAGCCGTTGAAACCTGCTGCTTTGATCTTTTGAAAAATATCTGTCCCAGCCGCTTAGCGACACGAAAGATCGCTAGCAACGTTTATACTTACCGATCCACAGCTCTGGTACCGGGAGACGCCAGTAATGGAATTCGCCGCTCCAGAGGAAGACTCTCTCATTGTTGACGATTAGGGAGTAATGGTCCCACTGGACGACCTCATTCAGGCCATTGTCATGCAGAGGCCACTGCTGTGCTCCAGCTGTTGCTAGCAGTCCGGAGACCGCGGTAAAGATGGAAGAGAGACGCATTGCTGAAGAATGCTGTGAAGTGCCTGTTGGAAAGGAAAGACAGCAGACCATATATGACCTACCTGACATTCACGTTCCTGCATCTCTCTCCACGTGTGGAGATCGACATGCTGGTTGACGGCAGCGCTACTACTGCAAGCTACATGGACTCGGCATGTCAAGACGGACATGCAGGATGCGAGGGAAGTCTACTGCTGGGGTCCTGAGATGACGATGATGGGTATGGTCTGGTGTTGCGAGAGACGCCCGTAATTTTCCGGGACATGTTGTTCTCCGAAGCTCTTGACTGCATTCTTTAAATGATGAAGATGAGTCTCACGTCCATAGAACCAAGGAAACAAGACGAAGAGGTGCTTTCTGCCGTCAAGACAGCATCGGAAGGTGGAGAGGTTGTTCTTTGGCGACGCGGGGCAACGGGCGGGCGGTCAAACCGTCGGAGAATCTTGCCTCAGGCCTTCCTGCATGTCGAAGCTCAGGGCAAGCTGGAAATCTATCTGAACGATAAAAAGTAAAGACAACAAACTGATTTCTGATCACTAAGACCAAATACGTTGCCCTCATAGGCTCAAGCAGGCAGGGAGGGTACTGATAGCCAAAGCCCCGCGATCGTTCCTTCAGCAGCAATCATGAAGGTCCTCGACGCAGGGACAGAGACCCTCTCCAACGCCGACGTCCTAAACTGGATCAAAGAGAAGCGCAAACAGATAGCCGAAGAAGACAAAGCCGACAAGAAGTCCGGCAAGAAGCCCTCTCATCGTCCCGCGAACTTCCTAAGCGCGCTCACCAAGCACGAGCGGGAGCTGGACTCCGGGAAGTACCCTTTCCACAAGAACCCCGAGGTTTATGGGAACTACAACGGGCTGAACGAGTTCGAAGAGAAGGTTATGGAAGTGATCGTAAAGCCTTTTACGGAAACGAGGATGAGGGAGTTGAAGGAGCAGGGGGTCAGTGCCGAAGAGATTGAGGCTACGCTAGAGAAGGAACAGGAAGCGAAACTGTTGACGGAGACGGAGCAGCTGATGGTGTACAACCATGCGCCGCAGTGTGTTGAGATGCTGCAGCCGATGGTGGAGAATATCGAGGATCGGTTGACGGCTGAGGAGCAGGAGGCGATGGTACAGGTCATCATGGAGGTCTACAGGAAGCAGGAGGCTGGCGCTGGATCTGCAGAGGCTGGTGCGGAGGTAGCAGGGTGAAAGATTGAGCAGAAGGAATAGGATTAAGAACTCGCCCGATAGCAAGCAGTAGCTGCGCCGAGTAGTCGGGTTATCGGGTCAGGGAAGCATGGCTATCTTGAGGGGGTGGAATTGGGCACTCAGCAAAACAGAATGAGGAGGCCGCCGCGGGCGCCCTTGAGAAGCTGCCTTTCTCGAAGACACCATGAAGGATGCGAGCCCGACAAAAGCACTCTCATAGATGAAGCTCTAGGGGCGGGGCTCAGATTCTTGGGGACTGAACGAACCATGCGCCAGACAGATGCCTTGTTTGTACTTCCGCACGGATCCCGAGTCCAAGCATAGCTCAGAATCGCGCCACCCTGCGATCTCGAAGGAGGGAGACGACCGTTCAAGGTTCGTTGTGAAAAGGCAGGAGGTGAAACGTCGCAAGAATTGTACATTTATTGATAAGGACATGAAAGGATGCCTTCATCCTATGGTTGTGGTGAAATGCGTGACTACTTATACAGGGTATCATACTTCGTTTTGCTACATATCACACCGTCTCCATTACGCGCAAGGCTCCTTGATACCCTGACTGATCAGCCACCAATTGACCGGCATCGCCGTCCCAAACCCCAGCACCATCCCTATCTGCATCATCCACCAGTACGTCCAAGTCGCCATGCTGAGCTTATAGCCGAAAATGCCAACCTGAAACGCCACCATCCACCCAAAAGCACCGACTTCGAAGCTCGTCAAGCTGAGGATATCCGCCTTGGCCGCTCGCCAGACGCTCTTGGGACCCCAGACCCCGCTCATGGGTGCGATCGAGAAGTACTGGAAGACGATGCCGAAGAGGAGAGCGAAGGCGTAGTCGATGAGTAATTCGGGCCAGATCTTCTCGCCGTTGATTGTCGCGCCGGTGCCGTAGACCAACCATTCCCCCACCAGGTCGCCGAGCACACATCCCGCGCCGCAGTGGCTCACGCCGACCAGGACAGTGGCGTACATGGGTCGCGACGAGCCATGCATGTGGCAGTGTCCACCACCGCCTGCCTGCGCGGCCGCGGCTTCGTGGGCCGGTGCTGTGCTGTAGTCGTTGCCGTGTCCATCATCGGCACGGGGTTTACTCAGCTCGGCCTTCTCGGTCTCGGAGCTGGCTGAGAAATCGTCTCTAGGCTCGGATGCACAAGCCTGTGCATCCGAGTGTGCTGCCGGTGGGGCTGCTGGAGCAGAAGTTCCTGCCGCGTGTTCTGAAAATGTTGCTGCTGTCTCACCGCACGACTCGTGTCGGGGTCCACTGTTCCTGTCTGCAGAGCGGCCGTGCGTAGGGTTGGTCGCGTCGGTCGCTTGATTCGTGAACGGGGACGTTGAGCTCTGGGCTGAGTCGGGAAGGCTTGATTGTTCTGGAGCTTGTTTCTGTTCGGCACTTGCGCTCGCGTGGTGGCGGCAGCCCGAGGCCGCGCCCGCGTCCGGGCCCGCTTCCTTTGCAGGTTGGCTTTCCTTCGGCGGTGGTGAGGGTCGTCCGCATTTGAAGTAGACGAATAGCTCGATCGGAAGCATGTACGTCGCATTGATAATGTAGACCGGGATCATGATCCACATCATGCTCTGCCACCCTCGTCGCAACAGGATGTCGCCGGCTACGACTAGAGCACAAGCCGCGCCAAGTGCCAGGAACACGCCGCTGATGACGGTTAGGGCAAGCGGTGGACTGTAGGCGGTGTCCATATTTGTTTTCTGCTATCAGTCCACCGACAAGGTTCAACAATCTCACTGGATAGAAGATCGGCTGCTCCGGATATGCAGGTGAGAGATTGCATGCGATCAAATGTGATCCAAAGGGCATCGGGGTTTTGACTGTGTTTTTATCCAAGTGCGTCTTTTGTGCGTCTTTCCCTATCATTCGGTTGATGTTCCGTAGCAAGTGGCGGTGCAGCCAATCATGTTGCGTCGCTGGAAGGCGTCGACGGCGAGTACGATGTAGCTTTTTGCGTCAGGCGCGAAAGTCCCTCGCGGCAGCCCATCCCTTCCATTGTCATCATGATGACAGTGCTGGTGCGACCTGTCAGCTTCGAATGTATCGGCGTATCAACTGGTATCATGAATGGAAATGCACAGCGACGTATCTCTACATTTCTCACGTGGTGAAGTGTCGGCTATCACTACTACTGCTACTATCGACAGAGACAGCCTTTCCCTATATGGCAGGTGGCATATCTGACGAGCGATGCGCCAGCTCGCGCCACATGCAAACCAAATCTCAGGATCGACGGCCGAGCCCTGGCCTTCGGAGAACCTTCTGCGTCTTCCCCGAGAGCTTGGGAACTGCTTTTCTGAATCAGAGTGAGTCGAAATGACGTGCCTGCGCTAGTCGGGGCCGGGAGGTGAGACGCGTTTGGTCCACTCTCTGATGAACAATTATTCATCCACGGTGTATGGAATCCAGCATACCGCAAAATCCATTTAACTCCGATCAATGCATAAGCATCCATCGTATCCCCAATACCCATCCTCCTTTTGAGAGGCTTTAGCCTTCACTCACAATTTTTCTTTCTCTCTCTTTCTCTTTTCTCTCTACTCACAAGGCCAAGTGCTGCGCTTCACTCCTTTGCGCGACGGCAGAAGGGACCCGTAACCTGCGCCTGAGCGCATACCGCGAGGCGCTTTTCTCTTGACATCTCCAACTCTCCACTCTACCATTTGAAAGGATAACAGGCCTAGTAATAACACTCTTTTCCCTTTCCGATCGCCCAAAATGTGGGCCTCCGGCGTCAATGAAGATCATATTCGCCGCACCGACAGCAACGTCGGGGCCATGAACCAGTGGCACACTGTGGGCGACCCCGAACCAGATAGCGGAAGATTGCACGAGCCGCACCCGACGGAGGAAGTTGAGAGCAGTGAGAATGTCAACACAGAAGGGACCTGGGGGGAGAGAGATGTGGGCGGGTTTGACAGCCAGACGGCAACAGAGAACTATGAGGCTCTGAGGCGGGATTTGACACACCTCGAGAAGACGAAATCGAAAGAATCCCAGAGCCCTTCGCTGCTCCGAACCGTATCCGGCAAAAGCAGGAAAAGCCGGCCGAGAGAAGAACTAGCAGCTTCGGAGAAGGCTGAGTCCGAACCGGGAGACATTGAAGCTGCTGCACCCAAGGCGGGCGACGAGGATGAGTTCGCCCTGGAACCTTTTATGCGGGAGGGGCATTTCGAGAAGCGTAAAGACGGCAAGTCGGCGAAGAAGGTCGGCGTCATCTACAAGAACTTGACGGTCAAGGGCGTCGCTGCATCAGCTTCATTTGTTCGTACACTCCCAGACGCCATCATGGGCACTTTCGGTCCCGATCTCTACCACATACTTTGCCGCTTCTTTCCGTTCCTTTCTGTTGGATCCCCCAATACGCGTGATCTGATCCACGACTTCACCGGTTGCGTACGCGACGGCGAGATGATGCTGGTTCTCGGACGACCGGGCGCCGGCTGCTCGACTTTCTTGAAGGCCGTCGCAAACAACCGTCAGGGTTACGCAGGTGTCTCTGGCGATGTCACGTATGGTGGCATTCCGGCAGAAAAGCAAGCGAAGATGTATCGTGGCGAGGTCAACTACAACCCGGAAGACGACATTCACTTCGCCAACCTCAATGTCTGGCAGACCTTTACTTTCGCCTTGATGAACAAGACGAAGAAGAAGGCGCGTGAGGAGATCCCTATCATTGCGGATGCTCTGATGCGCATGTTCGGCATTGCTCACACCAAGTACACGCGCGTTGGTGACGAGTTCACCCGTGGTGTTTCTGGTGGCGAACGCAAGCGTGTATCCATTGCGGAAACGCTTGCCTCCAAATCGACCGTCATGTGCTGGGATAACTCCACCCGTGGTTTGGATGCCTCGACAGCTCTCGACTACGCTCGGTCATTACGTATCATGACCGATGTGTCCAACCGCACTACCCTCGTGACTCTTTACCAGGCCGGTGAGGGTATCTACGACCTGATGGACAAGGTCCTGGTCATCGACCAGGGTCGCGAGATCTTCATGGGAAGGAAAGAAGAAGCGCGTCAGTACTTCATCGATCTTGGCTTCCAGGCCCCTGAACGTCAGACCACAGCAGACTTCCTAACGGCCGTCACGGACCCGATCGAGCGTCGTTTCAGGCCAGGCTGTGAGCAGAGTACTCCGAAGACCCCAGAGGAGCTTGAAAAGGCTTTCAGAGAATCACCTCAATACCAGAAGGTCCTCGAGGACGTGCGTGACTATGAGGCCTCTCTTCAGCAGTCCGACTATGAAGCTGCTAAAGAGTTCGAGAGCGCTGTCCAAGAGGGGAAGTCCAAGCACGTCTCCAACAAATCCCCATACACTGTCAGCTTCTTCCAACAGGTCCTTGCCTGCTCCAAACGTGAATTCTGGCTCTTCTTCGGCGACACCACGACCCTCTACACCAAGGTCTTCATCATCATTTCAAACGGTCTTATCGTTGGCTCCCTCTTCTACGGCACTTCTGAAGGCACGGCTGGCGCTTTCCCTCGCGGCGGTGCTCTGTTCTTCTCCATTCTGTTTCTGGGTTGGCTTCAGCTTACGGAACTCATGAAAGCCGTCAGTGGTCGAGCAGTCGTTGCTCGACACAAGGACTACGCCTTCTACCGCCCCTCGGCTGTCAGTATGGCGCGTGTACTCACCGACTTCCCGATCATCGCCGTACAGGTCTGCCTCTTCAGTATCATCATGTACTTCATGTGCACCTTGGACATTGAAGCCGGCAAATTCTTCATCTACCTGCTCTTCGTCTACGTCACGACCATCTTGCTGACTGCACTTTACCGTATGTTCGCCAGCTTGAGTCCGGAAATCGATACCGCTGTACGATTCTCAGGCATTGCGTTGAACTTGCTGATTATCTACACTGGCTATGTGATTCCCAAGCCGCAACTACTGGGCGAGTATATCTGGTTTGGCTGGATCTACTGGGTCAACCCGCTTGGGTACTCTTTCGAGGCGGTGTTGACCAACGAGTTCAGTGGCCGCAATCTGCCATGTGACCCTGCTTACCTCGTTCCGCAAGGCCCTAATGTCGACCCTGCCTACCAAGGCTGTGCTATTTCCGGCGCGGGTGTCAACCAGCAATTCGTAACAGGCAGCGACTACCTCCAGACGACGTACAACTACTCTCGTAGCAATCTCTGGCGCAACTTCGGGGTTGTCATTGCTTGGATTGTGCTCTACATCCTCATCACTGTATTCGCGACTGAGCTGTTCAGCTTCGGCAACGGTGGCGGCGGCGCTTTGGTCTTCAAGAAGTCTAAGAGGGCCAAGCAGCAAGCGCAGACATCCGCAGCCCCCGCTGATGAAGAGAAAGCCGCTTCTCCTAGTAATAGCAGCGGCAGCTCTGCCAACAAGGAATCCAGCATGGGCGACTCGCCGGACGAGGACAGGGAGCAAGAAGCACTCGACCAGATCACCAAGAGCGAGTCTATCTTCACCTGGAAGGACGTTCAATATACAGTACCATACCTTGGTGGCGAGCGCAAGCTGTTGAACAACGTCAACGGATACGCAAAGCCTGGATACATGGTTGCTTTGATGGGTGCATCTGGTGCGGGTAAAACGACGCTGCTGAACACGCTTTCCCAACGCCAATACATGGGCGTTGTATCGGGTGAGATGCTCGTCGACGGCAGGCCTCTGGGCCCAGAATTCCAGAGGAACACTGGCTTCTGTTTGCAAGGTGATATCCACGATGGTACAGCGACTATCCGCGAAGCCCT
>JBAOKB010000090.1:0-127068 GCA_037044905.1 Hortaea werneckii | reverse complement strand
ACCTTGATGTCATTGTCCTTGGCAATGAACTGAATGTTGTACGGGCCAGTGACGTTGAGCGCATCACCAATCTTGCGGGTAGCGTCCTCGATCTTGCGAATGGTCTCAGGATCCAGGTCTTGAGGAGGCAGGATGAGAGTGGCATCACCCGAGTGGACACCAGCATTCTCGACGTGCTCCGAGATGAAATGACCAATAATCTTTCCGTTGTTGGCCACAGCGTCCATTTCGATTTCCTTAGCGTTTTCGATGTACTTCGTAATGACAACTGGGTATTCTTTGGAGACTGCAGCAGCTTGATCCAGGTAGTTGTGTAGGTCATGCTCCGAATACACGGTGTTCATAGCGGCACCCGAAAGTACGTATGAAGGCCTGACCAGGACAGGGTACTTGACCCGCTGGCAGAACTCCTTTGCCTCTTCGGTGCTGGTAAGCTCCTTCCACTGCGGCTGGTCAACGCCCAGTCTGTCGAGCATGCGGGAGAACTTGTATCGGTTCTCGGCCGTATCGATCATCTCAGGGGATGTACCGTAGATCTTGACGTTGGAGCGGTACAGCGGGAGGGCAATGTTGTTCGGAACTTGTCCACCCATAGAGATGATGACACCGCTCGAGCGCTCCAGCTCGTAGATGTCAAGAATTGTCTCTTGCGTGATGTTCTCGAAGTACAGGCGGTCGGCTTCGTCGTAATCTACCCACCATAGTTAGCCTTTGCTTCGACCACTGAAGGCCCCCACCTTTGCCGATATTTCTGGGAGTATTTCCGGGGATTACACACCTGTCGAGACAGTCTCGGGGTTGAACGTTTAGGAAGTTAGCATGGAAGTCCCATGTAGTAGTATTTGAATGAAGTTTTGGGCCCGGGAGGGGACTTACATTGACCATCACAGTCTTATGTCCGTTGGCCCGCAGCGTGCGAATGGCACGAACAGAGCACCAATCGAACTCCACAGAGGAACCAATACGGTAGACACCAGAGCCGAGCACCATAACACCCTGGTCGTTAAAGTGGATGTCGTGCTGGGCGCCATTGTAGGTGGTGTAGAGGTAGTTAGTGAAAGCGGGGAATTCGGCGGCGACAGTGTCAATCTGCTTGACCACCGGCATGATACCAGCGTCAACACGGACACGACGCACATGGGCTTCGTTGCTGTCCCAGAAAAGAGCCAGCTGGCGGTCCGAAAAGCCCAACTCCTTCGCCCGGCGGAAGGTCTTGATGGGCACGGAGTCGACCGAGTGCTCTTTCATGAGCGCTCCCATGTCCTTGCTGAAGTTCGATAGGCCCTTCAGGCGGTAGAGGAACCAGCGGTCGATCTTGGTCAACTCCCACACCTTCTCGGCAGAGTAACCATTGTGCATGGCATTGGCAATAGCGAACATGCGCTGGTCAGATGGGGTCTGCAACTCGGTGTCGATGTCGATGGACATCAGAGCTTTGGTCTCGTTGAATCCAAGGTTACTGGGGTCGACGGATCTGATAGCTTTTTGGATAGCTTCTTCGAACGTTCTGCCAATGGCCATGACCTCACCCACACTCTTCATAGAGGAGCCAAGCAGCGTAGAGACGCGCGTGAACTTCTTAAGATCCCAACGTGGAATCTTGACAACAACGTAGTCGAGAGATGGCTCGAAACAGGCGCAAGTCACCTTCGTGACTGTGTTCTTGATCTCGTTCAGTGGGATGTTGAGACCGAGCTTAGCCGCAACGAAGGCGAGAGGATAGCCGGTTGCCTTCGACGCCAGAGCTGAGGATCTCGAGAGACGAGCGTTAACCTCGATGATGCAGAACTCCCTACTCTCGGGGTTAAGAGCGTATTGGATGTTGCACTCGCCTACGACTCCAAGGTGACGAATGACCTTTACAGCCGTAGTCCGGAGCATGTTGTAGTCTTCATCCGACAGTGTCTGCGATGGCGCAACAACGACGGAATCACCAGTGTGGATACCCAGAGGATCGAAGTTCTCCATGTTACACACGGTGATACAGTTGTCGTGCGCATCACGGACAACCTCATACTCGACCTCTTTCCAGCCCTTCATACTCTTTTCGATGAGCACTTGCGGGCTAACAGCAAAGGCCTTGTTGCAAAGGTCGATCAGCTGCTCCTTGTTGTCTGCGAAACCACTTCCCAATCCGCCGAGCGCGTAAGCTGCTCGGCAAATAACGGGGTAGCCGATGCCATCGACCGCCTCGAGAGCCTCCTGCATGTTGTTGGCAGACTTGGAGTTGGCGCAAGGTGCATTGATGGACTCCATGCTCCTTGCGAAAAGCTCACGATCCTCGGTGGTAATGACTGTATCGATCGGCGTACCGAGCACTTTGACGCCAAGTGACTCAAACTCGTCCTTAAGCTGAATACCGACTTGCAGCGCGGTCTGCCCACCGAAGGTACAGTAGATCGCGTCTGGCTTTTCCTGCTTAATGACCTTGCGCACAAAGTCTGCGTTAACAGGCAGGAAGTAGACCTTGTCTGCCAGGCCTTGCGACGTTTGAATAGTCGCAATGTTAGGGTTGATGAGCACCGTGTAGATGCCTTCCTCCTTGAGGGCTTTGATGGCTTGGCTACCAGAGTAATCGAACTCTCCGGCCTGACCAATGCTGAGACCACCACTGCCGAGCACAAGGACCTTCTTTGGATGCAGGACAGGGTTCTTCGCGCGGTTCTCAGCAATGTCACCGCCAGGGAAGCTGACCGGTTGTTGCATCTTCTTGGAGTCCTTGAGGACGTCCATGATGGTCTGAATGAAGACGTCAAAAAGGAACTCGGTGTCGCGAGGTCCTGGTGCACTTTCTGGGTGGAATTGCACACTGAAGTATGGTCGGCTGACGTGGCGGATACCCTCGTTGCTGTGGTCGTTGGCATTGACGAACAGCTCGCTCCAATCCTTTGGCAAGGTGTCGGCATTGACAGCATATCCGTGGTTTTGAGAGGTGATGTAGCACTTGCCAGAGAGCAGGTTTGTGCAAGGGATATTGTGGCCACGGTTGCCAAACTTCATCTTCAAGGTATCAGCGCCAGCAGCGCGAGCCATGAGCTGATGACCCAAACAGATACCGAAGATCGGAATCCGAGCTTCCTCGATCGTCGCCTGGATGTGCTTGACGGTCGACTCCATGAAAGCCGGGTCACCAGGACCGTTGGAGATGAAGAGACCGTCGTACTCTTTGCCGGCAAGTTGGGCGAAATCGTAGTCCCATGGTACTACCTCAACCTCCACGCCGCGGTTGACCAGACATCGCAGCTGGTTGAATTTCAACCCAACATCAACACACACAACACGCACGGGTCTACCTGACGGATGCTTCAACGCACTGGACGCACTTGGGCTGTAAAGCTTGGGCTGAGGCGTTGAGACTATGGAAACGAATCAGATTCGATGTACTATGACTACTAGCAGGCAAGGCAAGCTTACCATCAGCGACTAGGTTCCTGATGTTCGGATCGTACCAATCGATCGTATCGTATGTTGCAATCTCCTTGTACTTCCGCTGGTTGAAGTAGCCATTGGCGCCGTTTGCCGTCAGCTTGCCGTTGACAGCATTCATGTTTGGCTCCATTGGCGTCTTAGCCGGTGTCATGGTGCCGTTTGGGGTCACTGCACCCGTGGGTGCAACGTCGGACACGCGCTCGCTGCCAGTCTGCATGAGCAGACGGCCCAGCATGCTTCCATTCTCCCGTATCCGCTTCGTCAAGGCTCGGGTGTCTACGCCGCATACGGCAGGAACGTTTTGCTCTTTCAACCACGAGCCGAGGGAAGACTTGGCTAGGTAGTGCGAGTACTCCTCGCCGGCGTAGGAGGCCACGACGAGACCCGCGATGTGAATCTCAGCGGCTTCGAAGTGCGCTGGGATGTCTTGGAGGACAGCGTCTCTGTCCTCCCGCGATGGCACACCGTAGTTGCCAACGAGTGGGAAGGTAATGACCAAGATCTGGCCTCTGTAGGAAGGATCCGTTATCGATTCAGGATAACCCACCATACCAGTCTGGAAGACCAGCTCTCCAGCAACGCTGCGGTGAGCTCCAAAGCTTCGACCCTCGGCGAAGCGAAGGGCGTTCTCGCCGTCCTTCACTTCCAGAGCCATCATGCTCTCCATCTCCTGGCCGGCCATCTTCGCTTGCAGCTGCTGCTTCAGCCTGTTGTTTTAAAGAGAGCAGAAGTGCGACCAGGAAAGAAAGCCTACAACTTCGGACGAAGACCTTTTCTGAGAAGAAAAGCTCACAGGCGCACAGACCATAGTGCGTCAACCGCCGGCTACATCCGTTTAGCGCGGAGTCTCCTGCAACGTCGATCACTCGGCATCGAAGGAATTTGGAAGGCAGTCGTGCCAATACCGTAGTCACAAATTATTAATGAGGAGCTACCCCAGGCCGGCTCTTTGAAAACAGTGGGATGGCGTGGGGTACAGTCAGCACCCACGTCCTGGATTATGACTGACTGATGGCACAGAATGAGGCAGCATAGCATGCTCCAGTCTCTTGATTTTGGCTCAGTTAGGTTCCAGGCCCCTCGGAGTGCTTAGCCGGCAACAACTCCATCCTGACACTACATCAACCGTCTCCCTCCGGCGCTCAAGGCTGTTCATTCTTTTCTCTTGCTTACTCTCGGCATTCCAGCCCAGCAAATGAGCATGACCACAAAGCTGGCAATGCACACCGGATGCAAAACGTAAGTACCCTCAGTCTGGGCGAGCAGCCCCGTAATAAGCGGAACTATTGCACCACCGCTCGATCCGGCGCTCGAGATGAAGCCCACCGAGGTTGTTTGTATGTTCGGCGTTAAAAGATGATTGAACAATGACCATGCACAAGGACACACTGGCCCGAGTAGGAGGCCAACGATTGCAACAGCAACTACACACAACACATCAGTCCAGAGTCACGCGGTGCATAACGAAGGTATTCCTACTTACCTGCATTTCCAATGACATCCGGAATCAACCAAGACATCAATTGAAAGATAAGAACTCCAGCCCCAAGGCCAAATACTAGCTTCTTCTCGCCGACCTTCCGAGACGCGTGTGTGATTACGAAGCGGCCAACCGTAATACCGGCCCAGAAACCTGCTGTTACATAGCCCACTTTCTGTGGATTCCCATTTCGATAATCAATCAGGTACGAGATGAACCAGCCAGACTCAGCAACTTCGGCTCCCTGGTACGTGAAGATGAAGAGCGCTCCAATTAGAGTAATCCTGTTTTGGAGGGCGCGTCCAAGAAGTCTCATCTTTGACGGCTGTCTGATGCCCGCTCCAGATGAGCAATCTGGAGCATCATTTGAACTGTGATGGAAATGACTGGTGGCTTCGGTCTCAAGACCCCAAAAGGCCCAGCCTGCAAACGCAAAGCAGATGAGTCTCACACCAATAGTGACCAAGTAAAAGCGGGACCATAGAATTCCGTTGGACGCCAAAGCTGTTGCCACAATCGGCCCCAAGATTCCGCCGATGCCGTATGAGCCATGCGCTGCTCCCAGGATGATTGTCGGATTTGCGAGATTGCCGCAGAAGACGTTGTTCATTGCGAGGTTAATTGCGTTGCCAAATCCAAGCAGCAAATACGCAATGACCACAGCAGGAAACGGGGGACTGCAAGCCGCAATTATGTATCCCGCAATCATGGAACACTCAGAACCCATCAAGGTGGTCGCCCGACCGAACCTCTCGCGAAGCACATCTGCGAAGAATGCTGCCAGTATGAAACCTACGGCATTGGTGACCCAAATTAGAGAGACTACAGCATACCCAATGTTGTAGTAATCTTCAATGTATGGAATCAAGGCTCCAGGCGCGCTATCGTTCATCCCGTTGCCGAAGTAGATCAAGCACGCTGCCAGGACTCTCCACTTGTTCTTCGGCGGGAAGGAGAAGCTGGGCACCACCACCGCAAAATTGCGGTCCTGCGGAGTAGAAGGTTGGCTCGCTTCAGGATCCTGGGAAGGTTGGTTCTTCTGAATACCTGCACAGCTTGCGGATGAAGAGGTTGGCTTTTCATCACAGGGGGCATCGGAAGACGAATTTCTTTGCAAGTTTCCATAGTCAGCAATGTCTATGGCATCTAGCTCCTCGAGCGTGGGTGGTCTGGAGTCTCGTGATGGTAGGCCCCGGCTCGGGCTTCCTGACTGCATTGTCAGGGCTGCTGCAAATGCACTCGGATCCATGATCGGAAAAGGTCCAGTCTTGTCTTGAGACTTGATTGGTACTGCTTGATGACAATTGCTCCTACGGCCTGTCATGAACAATTTCATACGATTTCATTCGATCTCGACTGGTAAGGTCAAGTATCTAGATGACTCTTCAGATGTATATTGCCTGTGACAACACATCCTCTGTCGTACATTGAACTTGACGTAGCGGAAGCGGAAATCTCAAAAGGGCAAGTGACGCCGCGGCCTCTGACAGAAACAGTCATTCTCCGACGCCAAAGTGACATTGAGACCAGGGCGAGAAGCCTGTGTGTTACTGCTTGTGGTTTGGACTCCGCCGAGTAACAATATTGTAATGATGTAGCAGGCTCGGTTGAAGGGAATACAGAGTCATGCAAGTCGCAGTGCCTGTTGAGGTGTTGTTCTGGTTAGTAAGCAAATTTTCCGAGATCGGAAGGAGCATGCCGACGACCAAGTTTGCTTTCGCGCGGCGGCCGTCCATGCCGTGGAAGTTAATGAAAACATGATTAAGCATCATGTCGCCAAATGAAGACGTCTCATCCAAGCTTCCGACGCTGCTATCTCAGGTAGACGATGCCTCGCGAATCAATGAACTATCAAAAGCGGCGGCATTGCTTAGGGAAGCTTCTCAATTAGCGCCACAGGATGAAGATATCAAACGACGATGGGTCTCGTTGCAGCAGCGCGAAGCCGGGAACTCGGAGAGTCTGACCACTATTAAGGCTTACATCGAGAGTCGTGAAGAAGCTGCCCGAAAAAACGCAATCCAGGCGCTGAGCAAGAAGCAGTTGACTCCCGTTGAGGCAAGCGAAGCATTCGATCTTCTCTTGGGATCGAGCAGTGATCTCCCTTCGCTCGACGAAGTGCTGAGCACCTTACTAGGCCGACAAATTGAAGTGCGCAGATTAGTGGCAAAGAAAGTCAGTACTTCCGCCACCGAGGCTTTCGAGCAGCTTTCTCCATGTGGCGATGAGACCTTCCGTGCTTTCACCGGGCTCCTTTTCGACAAATCCTTATGGCCAACAAAAGATGCACAGCAAACTGCTCAGCAGGATCTGTTCCGGCTGTGCATTGCCAGCCTCATTGACGCGGGTGTCGAGCGGCCAGATCGCCTGATGAAGGCAGTTGCTCGACAGCTCGCTGTCCAGCCAGAGAATGTCGTGAGCCTTATTGACGAAGATGTCTTTGACATTGTGCTTTCAGAGCTCGACATCAGACATGACAACAGCCTGAGAAGCCAGGCAATGGTGGCCATGTCACGGTTGCTTGAGGTCAGCAAGGAGGACGGAGAAAAACTATTTGCAAGTTTCGTTACCAATCATGTTGCGAAGAAAACCAACGATGATCTTATTATGGCGTTCTCGGCAGCTTCTTCAGTCTTTCCAGTTCTACCTGCTGTGGCCTCCAGGCTCTTTCTAACGGAGGGCTTCGTGCAAGGACTCGTCCCGCACCTTGAAAGGAACTCAGAAGCTGCGGCTTCTGGTAAGAAGTATGTGACAGTGTCCTTTATCATTCATCATTGGACCGCTTGAGCTTTTATCTAATGCTAACTGATTTTAGAAAGAGCAAGTCTCTAGAGCAGGCTGCTCTCGAGCTACTGAGCGCAGCATGCGTTGACAAATCTTGCCGAGAACTTATCAGAAAGTACTGCTCGGGTTGGTTGCAAAGTGTCTCTGAGGAGAGGAACGGCGTCCAAGAAGCGCTTGCAGCACTGGTTCTCGCGAAGATCAACGAAGAATCAGTCGATCAAGTCACTGACAAGCTTTCTGGTCTTGTCGTGGGTGGTGACAACGAGCGCGATCAAGCCGTCGAAGGTCTAGCATACACTTCCCTTCAGCCGAAGGTCAAGGAGAAAATCGCAGCCAACAATGCGCTTTTGACAGAGCTTATCGCGGTCCTCAAAGACCGCCCAACAGCTGCTTTTGGAGCGCTTACAGTGCTCTCCAATCTGACGGCTTATCGTAAGCCTCAGTCGGAAGAAAGCAAGAAGATGTCACAGTTGAAAGCCTACGCAAATTCCTCCAAACCCGCACCAGAGGACCCTCTCGACGACGACAAAAACGTCACAGTCCGCTGCAAGAGCGTCCTCGACAAGGAAGTCATACCAGCGCTGATCGCCCGGTGCAAACAATCCACCTCACCAGCCATTATCGCCCTCGTCGTCCGCATCCTCCTCTCCCTCGCCAAAGAACAAAAACACCGCGCCTCCATGGCCCAACAAGGCGCCACCCGCCTCCTCCTCCAGATCATCGAACGCACCTCCCAAACCGACAAAAGCACCAGCGAAGCCTCCCTCATCGAGCGCACCGCCTCGCACGCCCTCGCCCGCCTCCTAATCTCGGTCAACCCCGCGCACGTCTTCACCTCAGGCCTCCCCGTCACGTCCGCGGTATCCAGTCTCCTACCCCTCCTAACCGCAGACCACCCCAACGACAACAACAACAACAACACCTCCGAACGTGACCTCCTACCCACCTTCGAGACCCTGCTCGCCTTAACAAACCTCGCCTCCATGTCCGACCCCACGGCCGCCGACCTCCTGACCCGCTCCGCGACCCCGCAAATCGAAGACCTCCTCTTCTCCACCCACCCCTTAATCCAACGCGCCACCGTCGAACTCCTCTGCAACCTGATGTCCCATCCCAGCGGCGTCAGCCTATTCGTCCTATCCGACAGCGCAGACGCCAAACGCCGGCTGCACATCCTCTTCGCCCTAACCACTTCGGGAGACCTAGGGACACGGCGTGCCGCAGGCGGTGCGCTGGCGATGCTCACGGAATGGGATCTGGCGCAAGACGCCGTAGTTTCCGCTCCGGAGGGGAAAGGTGTCAAAGCCGTTTTGGAGCTGTGTGGGGATGAGGAGAGCGAGGAGGTGCGGCATCGGGGACTCGTGTGTTTGAGTAATCTGGTGCAGGGTCCTGGAGGGGTGGGGGAGAAGGCAGTGAAGGTTGTGAGGGAGTTGAAGGGGCAGGAGGTTTTGACGGGGGCGATTAAGCGGTCGCGGAATCCGGAGGTGTTGGGGGTTGGGGTTGAGGTTTTGAAGGTGTTGATTTAGATGTGTTGATGGGGTTTCCCCTCCTCATCTTTCGGCTCTCTTTTAGCCCCATGGTTTTGCTTTTTTTTTTTTTTTTTTTTAACACCGAAAAGTTCACGCGGCATGAGGTATGTAGGAGGAGAGGAATCGAGGGTGGTTTTGGGAAAGAGAAGAGGAAAAGGTGAAAGATCGCAAAAGTTTGGCACTCATCGTTTCATACGTTCTTGAGTATCAGGCTCCACGAGCCCATGTCTGAATGGAAAAAGAAATCAAAAGGAACCTTCTACTACACAACGGGAGAATACTGCATAGTACTCCCCCTCACTTTCTTTGCCAATACCTTGCGTTTCACGTAGAACCGATCTCGAAGGCATAATCATTCAGATGCAAAACCCCATCCCATATCTCTCTACCGCCCCATCGCCGCCCGCCTCTGCATCTTATCCCTCGTCCGCCTCAAAACCGTCTGCACATCCCCCTTCGGGAAACTATCCACATCATAATAAGTCGGCGCAATATCAAGCAACCACTCCGGCTTCGTCGCCGTGACAGTCCGGATATAATTCTTACTGGTCAGGACAAACTCGTTATAGACGACCCACTCGGAGTCCTGGGCCAGGACGGTGGAAGGGTGGAGCAGCACGCTCTGGTTATCCTTGACGGTGACGTAGGTCTTGCCCGAGCTGTCCTTCTTGGCGACCTGCATGAAGAAGCCGGCGGCGAGGGCGCGCCGGATGTTCTCGTAGTACTTCTTGTCCTCGAAGGGGGTGGAGACGAGCTCGAGCTCCTCGCGTTCCATGATGCGGCGGAGTTGCAGCCGGACGTTGTCGGCTTGTTGCAGGGCGCGGAAGGAGAGGAAGTGGTCGTGACACCACTGTTTCGGGTTCTCCTGCGCGGTGGGGGATTTGAAGGCGTGGTAGACGTTGAGCATGGTGAGGTGGTCGCCGTCCTGGTGGGCGAAGAGGTCTTTCATCTCGTCTGCGCGCTTGCGGGCTGCGGCTGGGCGGACGAAGAGTTGAGGGACGGAGAGCAAGGCGGTGAGGGAGAGGATTTCGTTGGAGCAGTAGAATTCCGGCGAGGAGATCAACATCACTGCTAAGGCGGGATCGAGCGGGAACTCTGACGCAAGCTTGCCGAGAGCAGTCAGTTCGCCTTCGTCATCGAGACAGGCGAGGTAGTTGAGCTCTTCGAGCGCACGCATCAGGGTTTCCGGTGCGGGTGGATCCATCAGGTCGAAGTGGACCAAGTCGTCGATGCCGAGTTTCTTCAGCTCCAACACGGTACTAGCCAAGTTAGAGCGGAGAATCTCTGGGTATGATTGGTCGATCAACTCCTTTTTGAACGCGGCTTCAGTGTACAGGCGGAAGCACTTTCCAGGCCGTGTACGACCGGCACGACCGGCACGCTGCTGAGCGGAGGCTTTGGAGATTGGGCTGACGAGGAGAGATTCGACACGAATGCGAGGGTTGTAGACCTTCTGTTTAGAGAACCCTGGGTCGACTACGTAGACAATACCATCGATGGTGAGCGAGGTTTCCGCAATGTTGGTGCCGACGATGACCTTGCGACCTGGCCGACCACCCTTCTTGAAGGGAGGTGGGGCAGGCTCGAAGATCTTCTGCTGTTGAGCTGGTGGCAGGGTACCATAGAGCGGATAGACCTTCAGGGGGCCCGCGTCGGCTTCGCGTATCATCTCGTCCGACTCCATCGTGATCTTACGACAGGCATCCTCAATCTCCTCTTCACCCGTTAAGAATAGCAGGATGTCACCTTCGCCTTCCGTGGCATGGATCTGAAGGACGGTGCGCAATGCAGCCTCGACGTAATCGCGTTCCGGTTCCGGGGTGTAGAAGATTTCGACAGGATGCGTTCGACCAGGCACGGCAAGCAGCGGTGCGTTGAGGAAATACTTTTGGAACTTCTGTGCATCCAGTGTAGCAGACATGATGATAATCTTGAGGTCCGGTCGTCTCAACACCACCTCCTTCAACAGACCCATCAAGATATCCGTCGCTAGTGTCCGCTCGTGGGCTTCGTCCAGAATAATAGTCGAATATCTCTTCAAGTCGTGGTCGTTCATCGCCTCCCGCAGCAGCATACCGTCGGTCATGTACTTCATGATCGTCTTCGGACCCGTCGCATCTTCGAAACGAATGCTGTAACCGACCTCCTCACCCAAAGTGACGTCCATCTCCTGCGCAACACGCTGAGCAACCGACATGGCGGCCACACGTCGCGGCTGGGTACAGGCAACCATCTTGCCCTGGGTCTGCGGCAGATCATCGTAGAGGACGAACTGCGGGATCTGGGTCGTCTTCCCCGAACCAGTCTCGCCGACGAAGACGAGGATCTGGGATTTCTGGTATAGATCGAGGAACTCTTGTCGCTGGGCGTGGACGGGGAGATCGCGGCGGGTCTTGAGGATGGAGAAGTAGCGGTCGCTGAGTTGGTTGCCGTTGAAGGGGTTCAGCGGGCCATCTTCTGCTTTGGCGGCGGCTTTGGCGGTGGTGGCGTGGCGAGTGAGGCCAGCGATGGAGCTGCCATTGCCATTTGCCTGACCACTCGCTCCGTTGCTCCCGTCGCCGTCGTGCATGTGGGCGAGGTATGGGTTGTTCTTGGCGGAATCCATATCGGAGTCGTCGCTGATCTTCTGTCGCTTGAAGCGACTCTTGCGCGCGTCTTCGGCCATAGTGATGATGTCGACCGATTAAATTATTCGGAGACGCAAGCGGAAGCGGATTCGCAGAAGATTTCGGGCGAAGACTGACTCGCGCAGCAACCAAGTGACGCGGGCGCCGCTCGAGCATGGAAACCGAAAGTCCTGGGACGACGATTCGGGAC
Organism: Hortaea werneckii; assembly: GCA_037044905.1. Classification (NCBI taxonomy): domain Eukaryota; kingdom Fungi; phylum Ascomycota; class Dothideomycetes; order Mycosphaerellales; family Teratosphaeriaceae; genus Hortaea; species Hortaea werneckii. Next base: position 115,029 of record JBAOKB010000090.1, on the reverse strand, counting down.
TGGAGAGCAGATGCCGAAGAAACCAGCACAGAATCTTCCGGCTTGCTGCTAGATACTGTAAGGTATATTCCCTTATGAAACACCAGATCCATTGTGCAGCAAGGCCATTGCTAGCTGTATGCTTGCAGTAGTGACTGTGGAATTGATTGGTACAACATCAATTCTTTCATCACGGAGTGGCTATTCAGACTAATCATCACCCGATAAATCGATTAATTCATCCAGGAAACCAACCGAGCCATGTCTTCCTCGCTCAATGCAGAAAGCAGCAGCTTCGCCACCGTCGATGATATCCCGCCCAGCCTCTACATCGGTCACCACGCCACCGACCGCTCAGGTCCTGTCACCACTCGACTCCTAGCACAAGCCCAGAATGCCGGCTACGACCTGCTCACCTCCCCCATCACCACCCCTCATTTCCACTCCCGCGTGCTCCAATTGGTAGAGAGCCACCTCCAGAATGCTGCCTCGACCCAGACACCAGTGGAAAATCTCCCCACTCCTCTCATCACTCCCCTCAGTCCAGCAGACTCCCATCTCACCCCGTCCGATGCGAACTCCGCCATCATTGGTGTGGTCAGCCCCTGGATTGACCTATCCAGCCGCGATCCACTCATCGCCCACGTCTCCAAGCACATCCTCGGCATGGAAGTGGCGTACGCCGCGTTCTGCGGCATCTCTAACCTCATCATCCACGGACCCGTCTCCAGCGAGGGCACGATGCAATGCGCACGCGCTGTGCTCGAGGCGTTGGGCATGGGTCCGTATGTGCAGATCCATGTCTTGCTGCCGATGACGGGCGAGCTGGAAGTAGATGTGGAAGGGACGCCTCTGGCCGAGTTGGCGAGGGACGAGTACTCTGCCGATGCGTCTGACGATGATGGTGAGGACGTTGAGGACGAGGGTGAGCCGGAGCTCTACGGGAGCTGGGAGGTTTGGGACGCGATGCGAGGCTTGTGTAGCTATCATGGCAGGCTGTCTATAGGTATGAAAATTCATTTCGCTCTTCTTTTACGCTTTCACAGATTTTCAAGTTCAATTTCAGCTTTCCATTGCTTTTCATTCGCCCCCTGACCTTTCTTGATTTTTGCGTCTGATTTCCCACGCAATTTCCACATCACCATTTCCGCAAACTGTCAATGGTAAGGTGCCTCATGCCTGCCATCAATGAAGCACCCCGCTAACGTTTCCATCTTTCACTCTCAGCTCTTGAGCTCCCACGCCAGCTGCCACCAATCCACCTACAGTCAAGATGGTACTCCGAACCCGTCCGATTGCTAGTCTTCCCACGGACCAGTTTCCTCCGCAACTCCAAAGGCTGGCCTGTCCTTTCCAAAGCGCATCAATCCTACCTCTCACGCTTTCTGCGCCTTCGCTTCCCACCGTGGGCACTCCTCGGCGACTGCAATCCAATTCCTATCCAGGAAACATCCAGCGCCACGGCCAACACTCCGGAGCCAACCCCTGCCGAAGCATCCTCCGCATCAAGCTCAACAACAGCAACCGCAGCCGAGAAGCCAACCGCCCACTTGGAATACCTCCGCCACCTCCAGCAAACCCAGCCCTACCGTCCTCCCATCGAACGGTTCGGCCAAGGCTACCAGGACTTCCTCCAGTCTCCCCTGCAGCCCCTGACTGACAATCTGGAAAGCATCACCTACGAAGTTTTCGAGAAGGACCCCGTCAAGTACGAGTGGTACGAGCGAGCCATCGCGCTTGCGCTTGAGGATCTCGAGCCGCAGGTTCCCGGGAAGGGACAGGATGGGAAGGCCGTAGTGACTGTAGCGGTAGTAGGGGCGGGTCGGGGGCCGCTGGTGAGTCGGGCTTTGGAGGCGAGTCGGAAGACCGGGGTCCAGGTGAAGGTGTGGGCGGTGGAGAAGAACCCGAATGCGTATGTGTTGCTGCAGCGTCGAAATATGGAGGATCCGGTTTGGGGTGGGAAGGTCAGCGTGGTGAAGAGCGATATGCGGTCTTGGAAAGGTCCTACAGTCGGCTCGTCTTCTACTGGTGGCGGAGAAGGAGGGACGACAGGGAAAGTGGATATCCTCGTTTCCGAGCTCCTCGGCTCCTTCGCCGACAATGAGCTCAGTCCGGAGTGTCTTGACGGGGTCCAGCATGTCCTGCATCCCGCCCACGGAGTCTCCATCCCACAATCTTACTCGGCACATCTAACCCCACTAGCAAGCCCAAGGATCCACGCCGACCTCCTCAGCCGCGCCAGCAACGACCTCAACATGTCAGTCCAGGAGAAATGGGAATTACCCTACGTCGTAATGCTACACCAATACGACTTCCTCTCCACCAGCCCACCCTCATCCACCAAAACCACTCCCCAAGGAAACGCAGCAGAAGATTCCGACCTCCAACCCAACATCCACGAAACCTGGTCCTTCACCCACCCCCTCCCCCCCTCCATCCTCGAACAAGCCCGCCAACGCAGCGGCGGCCAAATCGACGCCGGCGGCTTCCAAGGCGGCAACGGCTCCAACGAACACAACACCCGCTGCACTCCTCCCCGCGGACTCACCTTCCCCATCCCTCACCGGGGCACCGTGCACGGGTTAGCGGGATACTTCGAAACGGTACTCTATGCGTCTCCATCCGCTGCCACCACCAATGTCGGCGGGAGCGGCAAAAGCAAATCCGACGACTGGAAGCAGACAAGGAAAGTCGAGCTCTCCACAAACCCGCTAACCATGTCCTCCAAATCCCCCGATATGATCTCCTGGTTCCCCATCTTCTTCCCTTTCAAAACACCCCTGTACGTTCCGGATAATGGGAGTCTGGAGGTGCAGATGTGGAGGGGGACGGACGATCGCGGGGTGTGGTATGAGTGGTGCGGGGAAGTTTTCGAGAAGAGAGTCGGAGGAGGAGGAGGAGGGGGAGGGAAGGAAATGAGCGGGAGGAGAGGGAGGAAAGTCGGGGGTTCGGGACTGCTTTCGAGTCGGGGGAATATGTGTTTGATGTGAGAGGCATGGTGACTCGGATGGAGAACGGGGTGGAGAGAGAAAGAGAGGGGAGAAGGATGGCTCGATAGGGATTCGAAAAAGCGTTGTGATTTTCTCCTCCCCTCTTTACTTATTGGGGAGTTCATGTGGTCCTGTATTTCTCTTCATACCTCTTTCCCTCTAATTTTTCCAATTGAAACTTCTTCTTCTTCTTCTTTTTTTCTTTCCTTTTTTTCAATTCTTGGTGGTTTGCCGCTTTCCTACTCTCACTCGCACCAGAAAGGCACTTCATCACCCCCACTGAATCACTACATATCTCCGTTTTCAAGCCCCAACCCATCATAGACGTCTTGAGCCCCGCAAATGCCGCCTTGAGTGCATATTACAGGAATGGAAAGAAAGAGAAAGAAAGAATGGCGAGATAGAACGAAAGACAACAACCAAAGACGAAAAAGGCTCGCGCAGAAAATGACCTGTTGCGTGCTGAGGAAGTCAAAATCTTCAAGTATCAATGGATATCAGGTCTCTAATTTTCTCCCATTACCAACGCCCGCCTTTACATTCTACTCTTCAATTCTACGCATGAAGCCTTTTTGTCTATAGCAAACCCGGTCCCACCAACCAACTGACCAACGACCCAATTTTTTCCCTGACTCCGCCGCCCTTTTCTATCCCCATCCCAGCAATCCACAACCTCCAACCCCCTTACTCAAACTCAATCGTACTCGGCGGCTTAGAAGTAGCCTCATACAACACTCTCGCAACCCCCTTAACCTCATTCCCAACACGATTCGTGACACGGCGCATAAACGCCGGGTCGAACTCGAACGCATTCGCCGTCATGAAATCCGTCGTAACAACCGCTCTAAGCGCGATGATATGGCCATGGAGACGCTGATCGCCGACGACGCCGACGGCGCGGCCTTCCATGAGCGCGGCGAAGGCCTGGGAGATCTGGCGGTAGAGCCCGGCATTCTTGATCTCCTCGATGAAGATGGCGTCGGCTTCCTGCACGATGCGGACTTTGTCCGGGGTGACTTCGCCGATGATGCGGATGGCGATGCCGGGACCGGGGAAAGGGTGGCGCCAGACGAGGTCCTCGGGGATGCCGAGGTTCATGCCCATGTGACGGACTTCGTCCTTGAAGAGCTCGCGGAGGGGCTCGATGAGCTTGAGGTTCATCTTCTCCGGGAGGCCGCCGACGTTGTGGTGGGTTTTGATGGTCGCCGAGGGACCCTTGAAGGAGATGGATTCGATCACGTCCGGGTACAGGGTGCCCTGGAGGAAGAACTCGATGGGACCGGCTTTCGGGCTGTTCTCAGCGGCCTTGGCGATCTTCTGCGCTTCTTCCTCGAAGATCTCGATGAAGGTGTTGCCGATGATCTTGCGCTTCTTCTCGGGGTCGGCGACGCCCTTTAGCAGGCCTAGAAAGCGCTCGCTGGCGTCGATGACGGTCAGGTTGACGCCGAGACCCTTGGTCAGCGTCTCCTTGACCTGTTCGGCTTCGCTTCTGCGGAGCACACCGTTGTTAACCATGACGGCGTGGAAGCGGTCGCCAATGGCTTCGTGCATTAGACGAGCTGCCACGGTCGAGTCCACGCCACCGCTGACTGCACCAATGACCTGTCCCTTCTCGCCTACAAGCTTCCGTATCCGTGCTACCTCCTTGTCGACGAATGCCTCCATGGTCCAGTCCTGGCTCGCCTTACAGATGTGAACAGCAAAGTTCTTAATGACCTCCAGGCCTCGTGGGGTGTGGGTGACCTCGGGGTGGAATTGAATACCGTAGTACTCCTTCTCCTCGTGTGCGATACCAGCATAGGGAGAGTTGGCAGTCTCTGCTACTGTCAAGAAGCCATCCGGCATCTTAGACAGCTTGTCACCGTGTGACATCCAGACCTCCATGTCATCCTGTAGCCCCTCGAACAGCCGGTCCACATGCGCCTGCTTGCCGCTATGCCTCTGGATCTTCAGCGCTGCATGTCCAAACTCCTTCTTGTCACCAGCCGCGACGTTCTTCCCGTGATGCCAAGCCAGCTCTTGCAGACCATAGCAGACACCCAAAATGGGCACATCCAGCTTGAAAACCTCGGGATCTACGTGAGGTGCACCTTCTTCGTAGACGGAGTAAGGGCCACCTGACAAGATGACACCCTTAGGCTTCCATGAAAGCTCAGCCAGCTTCTGAGTGCATGGCAGCATCTCCGAGTAGACATTGAGTTCTCTCAGTCGGCGGGTGATCAGGTGGGTATATTGAGAGCCAAAGTCGAGCACGAGGATGGTGTCGAAGACCTGGTGAGGCGGTGCGGGGTCCTATAAGACATGGCGACTGTAAGTGTGTGCACATGGACATAGTCTACAGAAGTCGTGGGCAAGTGGATAGGCAGTCTAGATTGCTGAAGCAGACGACAAGAGGTGAAACAACCCAGCAATTTGCAGGTTCTGTAGACAATTAGACTTACCTTTGCCGCACTGTTAGGCACCAAACCATTCGTCTCGGCCATCTTGACAGCTGTACGAGGATATGAACAACAGGAGTATATGTTTGGAACGCACGCAATGTGCGCCAGAGAAGGCGAGTCAGAAGGAGGGCGCGATCAAAAAAGTTCCTGAACATTGTCTCTCCCCGCCGCTTGGTCTTATCGATAAGATCCATGTTAGCCCGAACTGTAAATGACGAGGCTTCCTCAAATTTCATGTGATGGCGGCCATATTCAGACTTGACCTCACACCCAAGAAGAAAAGAACTAGATTTCAGCAGCTCTCTAAACACACAAAGCGTACCCAAAGAAATATTCGAAAGACACTCAAATAATTCTCTGCTGCTGGGCCAACGCGACTGAAGAAAATCCCGCCACAATGGGGAAAAGAAAGTCAACCGCCGAGGAGAAAATGGCCTCGAAAGACAAAATGGACGTCGATGGCGAAGAGAACGGCAGCGAGGAAGAAGAAGACGACGCCAGCATCATCAACATTGACTTTGAATGGTTCGGCCCCCGGCCGGAAATCGACTTCCACGGGCTGAAAATGCTCCTGCGCCAGCTCTTCGACGTCGACAACGACCTCTTCGACCTCTCCGAGCTAACAGACCTGATCCTCGCCCAACCCACCCTCGGCTCGACCGTGAAATGCGAAGGCGAAGAAAGCGATCCCTACGCCTTCCTCACCGTCCTCAACATGCACCACCACCGGGAGAAAGCCGTAATGAAACAACTCTCCGACTACCTGATTTCCAAAGCCAGCAGCACATCGGAAACCCTGCGCCACCAACTCCGGGACCTGCTCTCCCCCAACTCCCAAGCCCAGGTCGGCCTGATCCTCACCGAACGCTTCATCAACATGCCCAGCGAGATCGTGCCGCCCATGTACAACATGATACGCTCCGAGATCGCCGCCGCGGTCGAGGACAAGGAACCCTACGAATTCACGCACTACCTGCTGATCTCGAAGACGTACACGGAAGTGGCGTCGAAGCTGGACGCCGAGGAGGATCGGCCGCAGAAGAAGAACAAGAAGGCCACGGATGCTGCGCCGGAGACGTTCTATTTCCACCCCGAAGACGAGGCGCTGCATCGGTATGCGATGGGGGTGTGCAATTATGATTATGAGAAGGTTAGTGGGGAGGGGGCCAGCGATGCTAAGCGGACTTTCCAGGAGTTGGGCGTTAAGCCGCAGGGGCATTTGATTTTGATTGAGGGGAAGAGGTTCGAGGAGGCGGTGAAGGGGGTGGGGGAGTATCTGGGCGGGGATGCTGTTGCGTAAGGCTCTTTAAGATCGTGGAAGGGGCGTGTTGGTTAAATGCTATGCTGCTTGAACGAGGCCGCCAAGTCTCCCTTTGAGAACGCAAAAAGACAAAAAAAGGGATTCTTAGTGTAGAGAGAGGGTCTTGAAGAATATTCGATCCCACTTGCTGCCTTTTCATGACGTGTACGGCATCAAGTCTCAGTCTTCTTGCCCATGTATGCATTCGACCAGCGATAGGAGTGACAAATGTCAAGCTGACTACCTGACCAGACAAGATAGGAGATCAATAGTAAGACAGCGTCCTCTCGGGACAGTGGGACTCTGAAGTCTAGCAGCGTCGACTATCACATTCCGCATAGGAACAGGGCTGGTCCTTGATAACATCGCCCTTCAGTGATTCGCACATTAAGCTATATGCATACCGAGCGCCTTCCTAAGTATCTCTCTGACAACTGCTACATGTCAGGTGTGCAGACTGTACGCGCCTTACGACTGCCCAGATGTATGTACGTCGGAACCTAATGGTCGAGGGCTTGACCTATGGCGCATTCATGTAAGCAAGTCCTCGTCCAGCGCGAAAGCGACCAATTGCGATCCGATCCACCTCTCCATGCCCACATGTGATGGGAGGCGCTTCTTGGGAAGATATTCAGCCGCGCATATGCTTCCGGTCACCTGATGTCAGCTTTTGATAGCCTGGTGTAGAGCGTTGAAACGTCAGGTGTAGAGTTCATGTCGTTGGTGCGTATGTAATAGGAGGTAGATGCACTGGACTGAGCCAAAGACGCCAACTCCACCACTGAAGCCCGCGCGATTTAGGCACGTCCGAGAATGGAGGACGACGGTTAGCACGTGTGGGCGCGCTGGATGTGACAAGCTACATGGTAGTAGGTACCGCCCTTGCAATCCGGAGAAACAAAGCTGTCGCTTCTCTAGCGCCTTGTCACGCCAGAAAAGCAGTGGCTGTCCAAGCGCTCAATGAATATTCTGCGTTTAAAGCGGTACGGAACCTTGATCGAGTCAGGGCGGCGTGGATGATCGGAGATGGTTCATCTTAACGAAGGTGTCGCGATTGATGAGGGCGTTGAAGTGGCACCGGGACCGGGCTCAAGAACCGATACAATCCATTGTCGATCACAGAAGTCACATCGTTTCGGCGGAGATGAACCGGTGGGGAGAGATGATTGCGAGAGGTAGTTTCTGGCCTCGATGACGACAAACCCCAGTCCGAAGCTGTCCCTGTCGCAGTATTCACCGTAGTCTATCGAAGCGTCGAAGGTTAAAAGGAAATGTGTCTACCAGGCGCGCCCATCATCACCACAGTCGATCACATTGATGGGCCATCAGCAAGTACCGGTTGGAATTTAGAGTACGAATAGATAGCACGGCAGATTGCGGAAAATTTAAGAGAGATGGCTCTTGCGCGGGACGGGTCAGTGGTCGCACACGTTCCCGGGCATGGCTCGAGCCTATCACAACCAGGCAATGGGCTAGGGAGACAGGGGCTTTTCAGATAGGGAGGAGCGCGCCAGAAGAGCTCTAGAAGGACAAGCGGGACGTTGGGTGTGCATTGCTGGGTCGCTCAAAAAAAAGAGACGGAACCCTTCCTGGGCTGCGCGATTGCAACACTGTTACAGTTAACGTCCCCTCTTCCACCACACCCTTTGTTAATTAATCCGCGTTTAATTATCACATTCGCGGGTTGAGGACCAGATTGAGTTGTGCTCGTTGTTGATCAACCTCAGGCAGCAAAAGTCCTGAGACTGCCCTGGGCTGGCGCTGCGACTCGTTGGACGGGCTGCACCTCCTTCCAATTCGGCTCGACACTATCCACACCCTCCCACCCAACTTTGCGACCTGCCACGCCCTCTCCGTCCGCCGCACGACTCCACTTCACGCGCACTCTTCACATCACTGCCATTGCGCCTTGGCGGCCATTTGTATCCGCGTTGCAGCAGACGACCCACGACCTGCTACGCCGAACCCCCCGTGCAACGCCTCTCCCTCTACCAACCTCCTCAATCCACCCCGACGCCGAGGCGTTGCCTCTCAGGGCTTGACGGCTTCTTCCGAGCCCTTCACACCCTTGGGGACCAGAACACCATCCTTGGACCCTCGAACGCCTAGCGCAGACCACACATCCTTTTGCATTCCTCCCCCGACCCGCGTTTGCTCGCGGCGCACGTCGAACGAAGCACAAAGCACCGATTGTGCTGGAACAGCCGTTGCACTCCGCAATGGCGTCAAAAGTAAGCAAGAGCAAGCGAGTGAGCGAGACCGGGCTTCGCGTGACACCTGAGATTCGAGCGGCGTTGGTGCTAACGCTGTCTTAGTTCCTTCGGGAGTACAAGCTTGTGGTGGTTGGCGGCGGTGGTGTCGGCAAGTCATGTCTGACCATCCAGCTAATCCAATCCCACTTCGTCGACGAATACGACCCCACCATTGAAGGTACGCCTCCCCTCAGAGCGCGCGCGCGCGCTCTTTCTCCAGCTAGCTGTGAACCATTGGCTCCTTGCTAACATGTCAATCTGACGCCAAACAGACTCCTACCGCAAGCAGTGTGTGATTGACGATGAGGTCGCGCTCCTCGACGTCCTCGATACCGCGGGCCAGGAAGAGTACTCGGCCATGCGAGAGCAATACATGCGTACCGGCGAAGGCTTCCTATTAGTTTACAGCATGACATCGCGTCAGAGCTTTGAAGAGATTATCACATTCCAGCAACAAATCCTACGCGTCAAGGATAGAGACTACTTCCCCATCATCGTTGTCGGCAACAAATGCGATCTGGAGAGCGAGAGGGAAGTGAGCACAGAAGGTACGTCTGATCGTTCTTACATGCACCTGGCTTTGTCTCTGCCACAGCGAGCGGAGGCGGCAGCAGAGAGCCGTAGCAAACATGTCACGTGCGTAAAAGCACTCTGTGCGAGTACACCCCAGACGGCATAGTAGATCAGCTCCAACACGCTGAAGCAGTCGGGTGTAACATAATAATATTACATGACCAGAAGCTAACTCTATCTCACAGAGGGCAAAGAGCTCGCCCGCTCATTCGGCTGCAAGTTCATCGAGACGTCAGCCAAGTCACGCATCAATGTCGACAACGCCTTCTACGACATCGTCCGGGAGATCCGCAAATACAACAAGGACATGAGCGGCTATCCCGGCGGCAGCAACTCGCACTCCAAGGGCCCCACCGACAAGATGGAGATGGACGGCGACAACCAGGACGCCGGCTGCTGCGGCAAGTGCGCAGTCATGTAAGACCAACCATCTTGCCGGGAAAACGTATCCATTGCACGACTTGTATTCCGCATTTGCCCATACATATGCATGAGCGGGCGAGCGAGCGGGATCAGTAGGCAGCGGCACCTAGTAGACAATGGTCAGCCGAAGCTGTCAAAGGATTCGTGCGATCATTTCTTAAAAGAAAAAAAGGGGATAAAAACAAGGACTTCGTGATGAGAAATCTTCAAGTCTGGAGAACGAGGCGAAAAGATGGATGGATGGATGTCCCCAAGAAGGGAAGGGGGGAAAAGGGAAGAAAAAGACAAAAGAAACATTACTTAAGAAATAATTGGGTACGACGGACGGCGCTGAATATGGGGGAGAACGAGGTTTTGATGTTTCTTGTTCCCCCTACGCGTTGAGAGAGCGTATCATCATCATCGTCATGCGCTGCGAATGGGGCGAATAGGCGAACTGTGGAGGGAGAGGGGCACCAAAGAATAGCGATCGGGGAGACTATGCCCCCCCGCCTCCTGGTCTTTTTTTTTTTTTTTTCCTTCTCTTTTTTTTTTTTACTTATTTTCTGCTTCCTGTTCTTCTTCAGCCAGTTTACTATTACCCCCTCAACTACTACGATTACTACTTACTACTACTTATTTCCGAATACTACTTATTTTACTAAACATACCCGCGCGAGAGGAGGGATTAGGAGCTAGGACATGGTGGAAGGATCGTTTTTGCTTGATTGATCGTTGGAGAGAAGGAAGGGGGAGAGAGAGAAAAAGAGGGATGGGTAATTGGCCGGGAATCAACCCGGGAGGCTCTTCCTAAGGAAGGGGGAATGGAGATGTGTTGGCTGATGAGGCGCGGTGTCCCTCTCTTCTTCTCAATCTTACGTGTTTAACTCTCCGAGAAGAAGGGATTCTTTTGCTGGGGGCTTCTTGCATGCATTACAATTTTCTTTTCTCTTTTCAATACCCTCTTCATGGCTTCCCTTCTCCTCCTCCTCCTTCTTCTTGTTTTTCTCTATTTTTATTTCTCGATTAATAAGTACATAGTATGCATAAAGGGGGGGGGGGGGGCGGCGTTTTGTACTCGGCTAAGTTTTATTTTACTTTTTTCTTTCTCTTCGCACAAAAGGATTGGTTTTTTTTTTTTTTTAAAGAAAAAAGAAAAGCAGAAAAATAAAGGTTAAAAGATTACTTTCTGTCCCGCTCAGTCTCCGTCCCTAAGTTGGATGTAATGCCAACCTCCACCTGACCGGACCTTTCAATTTGGGGGGTGGAAGTGGTCCTAGAAGGCCTTAGTTCCATACCTCTTCTCTTTTCTGTCCATTTTCCCTCTGTCCTCCTTCCTATGTCCACCGGTCTGTAAGATTATCCGATTGCGAAAAAAGATGAAGGTGGTTTGTTTTGAAACTGGTAGTCCCATCGCACCATACAATAGCATCAGGTAGTAGTCATTTGCGTTGGGAGAGAAATTGACGTATCTTTGCCTTCAGTAGGCCTTCATCAGATCTCTTCGCTCTCTAGATACCATGATCCATCTTCTTGGAGAGTACTTCTTGACCGGGAGAGCGGGCCTCCCATGAAAAAAAAAAAAAAAAAAAAGAAAAACCATCAAATTCTTCCAACATCCATGCCGCTCGCATTGTACCTCGCACGACGTATTCCCATATAACGTCGGTAGACACACACATCCCTAGTCTTCCACCTCGATCCTCAATCCTCCCCCTTCAACTTCTCCTCAATCTCCTCAATCTCCTCGGCGGCATCCATCTCGATGATGCGGTTCACTTCGGCTTGGTTCCGCATCAATTCCTTGGCGCCGGCATAGAGCATTCGCATTTCGCTCGAGCACGTCGGGGGCAGGTAGTTGATCATGACGTAGGGGACTGAGAGGCGGCCGGATTCCTGTTGGACATTGAAAAGAGGGGTGGACGGGGTTAGGACTTGATTCTCTTGCTTTGCCTGTATGTTGTCCTTCTTGCGGGTCTAGAATGCAAGGAGGGGTTTCCAACTCTGGGAAATTTCACTCTTCAAACGTACCATCGTAAGTGGGTAGCTGAGCAGGACATATCGCGGCGAATTGTCCGGGAGCTCATCGCTGAGGTCTTGCATATTGCTGTAGATGGTCTCGTCGACTTGTTTGATTTCCATGGTGCTTTTATCGATCTGGTCTTCTTCACGTTGTTGGGGTTCTCCAAATCAGTCGTTGCTTTTCCTCTTATCTTTTCTCTTCTTTCCTGTTGTCTAGGTTTCGATCATGGCCAGTGCATACAGATTACGGCTTGGGGATCTTTCGCCCGCGATGTGCCCAGGCGGAATTTGCGTAGGGCATTCTTCGTCTCGGGGGAGAAGGTGTAGAGGCGGGCTTCGGAGGACTTGGGATGTGGGTTAGTGGTTTCCCGCTTATGGTGAATTGTCCATTGCTACATACCATGTTGACGGACGTCGTGTCCTTGATATCAAGGTGTCTTGTTCGGATATAAATAAAATGTGACGATGCTGCTCAAAAGTGAGCAGGTCTGGTGAGGTTGTTAGCAGATGTCAGGCCGCCCCACCAAATGCCAGTCGAGTCGCGACATGGCCGAAGCTGGTGAAGTGGCTCCCCCCACAATCGCGTGAAGTTTGTTCCCGCCCATCTCGTCATTGATCCGTCCGGCCATTGGGATCCATGTCTGTGCTTCCTTTCTCTCTCTACACTTCAACTGATTAAGCCCTTCTCTTCCTCCTTCTCGGACGAGATCTTGAGGTGAGAGACGGCAATACCTATCCATTCCTCATGTTCTCACGACTCAACCAGGTGGCCCGACACTTCTCCCGGCCTCTGCCGAATTACTTGCATAGCTCTGCAGCAGCCCCGGCATTGACGGCAACAGCTTCGCGAGCCATGGCAGCCGAAAGGAGCAAGAGGACCATCAACACGGCGGGATGTATAATCATCGGCGACGAGGTGCTGGGCGGGAAGGTCAGTAGCAACACCCCATCCCACGAACCAAATCACACATCTCGGCTCGAATGCTGAAGGCTGAAGCGATTAGATCTCCACAGACGGTTGACACCAACAGCGCCTGGTTCGCCAAATACTGCTTCTCGCTCGGCATCAACCTGAAGCGCGTCGAGGTCATCGCCGACGATGAATCCGAAATCATCGAGGCCACGCGCCGCATGAGCCACAACTACGACATGGTCGTGACATCCGGCGGCATCGGCCCAACCCACGACGACATCACCTACCAGTCCATCGCGAAAGCCTTCTCCCTGCCCGTCGTGCTGCACGAGAAGGCCTACGAGCGCATGAAACGCCTCTCCAAGCCACACCCAAGCCAGACCAATTTCTCCTGGGACGAGGACTCGCCCGCGCGCCGCGCCAAGCTGCGCATGATCCAGCTCCCCTACGACGAGAGCCTGCCGGACGAAGACCAGGTCATCTTCGTCGCCGACGACCTCTGGGTCCCTATCAACGTCGTCAACGGCAACATCCACATCCTGCCGGGGATCCCGCGACTGTTCGAGAAGATGCTGACGGGCTTGAAGCCGAGGATCCTCCCCCGCTTGACGGATCCCGAGGGGAAGGGCGTCTACCGGATCCTGTTCAGCACGCCGCTAGCGGAGAGCGAAGTCGCTGGGTACTTGACGGAGCTGTCGGCGAAGACGGAAGGGAAGGGGGTCAAGGTGGGGAGTTACCCGCGCTGGGGGAAGAGCAGGAACACGGTGACGCTTGTGGGCCGCGATCAGGAGTTCATGGATTCGCTCGTGGCGGAGGTGGAGCAGGGCGTCAAGGGCCGGAGGATACAGTTTGAAGGCGAGGACGACGATGCCGGGAGCGATAAGGATACTTAGGAGGCGAGTTTCCATCTCCCCGTTTCTTTTTTCAAATGTAGAAAGTTGATTATATGCCCCCCATAAATGGGTGTCATTTACGAGAAAACGATGGAGAAGTTCGGTGCTGCTGATTATTTCTCTGTTTTTTCTTTAAAAAAAGAAGAAGAAGAAGGAATTGACTCTAGACACTGATAAACCCGAACTTTCTATTTCGTAAGGACATCAAGCTCAAAAGATACCGTCGTATCCCTACTCTTCTTCCGCGCCGGCTCGGGGTACTGTAAAGCCGCTTCGTAGGAGACGTAGAACGAATCCGTCCTGGTAATAACCCTCCGACTCGACTCGGAGCTTTGAAAAGATGACCTCCTCCCAACTTCCTTACCCTGCTCGCCACTCCTGGTAGGACTCTCCGGATCGTGCTTGATCATCGTGACAGTACTGCTATGATCCGGTCGCAGCAACATCCTATCCCATCTCGCCGCCCTGCGCCACGTTCCCCCACCGGCCCCGCCGCCGGCATGACGGTCAAAGGCCTCTCTCGCCTCCCCGGTGCTTTGCGAGTTATTCCCGTCGTCGGACTTCTTCCGCTTGATGCTAAGCAGGCTGAGCTTCTTGGCGAAATTGGGATCCAGGTGCAGACTGCCGCTGTCGAAGATACGGAGGAAAGGTTTGGCGCAGGGGACGGTAGTCAGGATGACGCTGAGATGGATGACGACTTGGCCGAGGATCACGGCGGGCACGCGCGCCCGCGGCCAGTCGGTGCTGAAGAGCGAGACGTGGTTAAAGTGTAGCCGGATCAGGAGCGGTGGTAGGATGCTTTTTTGGGGTTTTGCCCCACTGGGTTCAGCATTATGTTGTGGCGGAGTGCTGTGGGTTGAGGTTAGGGAGGACTTACAGTAAGCGCATGGAAAAGGCTGCGATGGTTTGTAGTTTGGGAGCTAAGTGCATGTTTAGGCTCCATAGCATGATGACGGACTGGTAGAGATGATCGTCAGCAGCAGATTCCGCCTTTATGCCTTTCCTTTCGCGCAAGGAGATATAGGCACTTGCCATGAGGATATTCGCCGTCTCCAGCAACGCCCTTGTGATAACCAAGCTAGAATTCATAGCCCACTGGACAAACCGCATATTAGCCCGGCCGACTCCAGAACCTCACTGCTCACCACCTTCAGAGTCGTACCAGATCAATACAATTGGCACTCGCATCGTGCGTCTCCCACGGCCGCGGCAACCCGCATTCGAACGCCGTCGTCGCCATCCCAGCAAGAGCCCAGGCCACCGTCGCGACAGCAATCCCATAACATCCCCACGCCATCTTCCGATGCCGTACGATCCTCGCCAGCAGAAAACACACCGATAGCATCGACAGCGCCTGCGCCATGTAGTAGAAATACCCGCTCAACCAGAGAAGGAAGGAGGACCAATTAATCGTCGTCTGCGGTTGCATCCCCGCCGATCTTCCCAATCCATATCGTAGTTGCAGCAGTGTCAGGACGGAATGGATACAGGCGAGGATCGTCGCGGCGATGCAGCACCCGTCGTCCCAGCTTAGGGGTCCGTTGACTTTGAGGCGGAGGAAGAGCCGGATCCCGAGCACGAGGAGCGACCAGATTACTGCGGTGACGGTTACCACGACGATGTAGGCTCCTGGGTAGGAGAGGTCGAAGGCTGGCATTGAGGAGGGGTTTTGGATGTCATTGAGGTTGAAGGGACAGAGGATTAAGATGGTGTTCCTGGGTTCGGGTCCGGTTGCATAGTAGGTGTCGGGACAGTTGGACGGAATTCAGGCGATGCCCTAATACATACACTTCCTCCTTCGTGAGAAAGCCCTGGATCTTCCCTCGGAGAGGGCCTCAGGTCCTTCGGCGTCTGGCACTTGCTGCCGGAAAAGACGGGCAGCCATGCGTCAGCTTGCACCTGCATTAGCATGGAAAATTATAGCGGCTACACCGAGAGGAAGTTGCTTCCCATGTCGCATGCAGCCGATGATGCCATTGCAACACACTTGCCCAGACACGTTCAACACACGCGCCGATCATCGTCCATCTTGCTCCGCGAAGCACATTATCCCCAACGACTCGACGACCTATCAACCGGCCAGACGAACTCGCCACCATGGAAACCGACGAGAAACGGCGCAACAGCAGAAGACAGAGCACCCGTCTTCTCGCCCGGGACTTCTACACCGGCGAAACCCTTCACATCCGCCCTTCCGACTCCCGACCTACTATCGCGCGCGGCACAACGAGGGATCGCATCGACATGCAACGCATGGGCAAGAAGCAAGAGCTGCGGCGGAGCTTCCGCCAATTGTCTACTATCAGCTTCACGTCGTGCGTGATGGGGAATTGGGAGATTTTGCTCACTGCGAATGGGCCGGCACTGATTAATGGAGGTCCGTCCGGGATCTTCTGGTCGTTGGTCTGGGCTTGGACGGGGCAGTTGTTTGTGATCATGTCGCTTGCTGAGATGAGTAGTATGGCGCCGACGAGTGCAGGTGAGTTCGAGTTGTGTCTGTCGACTCCCTAGTGCGTGCGTAAGGTCATTTTGACTGATAGAGAAAAGGGCAGTACCATTGGGTCTCGGAGTTTTCACCCCCTGGCTGGCAACGCTTTCTGTCCTTTTGCACCGGATGGCTGAGTACGATGGCCTGGCAGAGCGTCGTTGCGGTGGACTGCTACATCATCGCCGGTATCATTCAAGCTTTGATCCAACTCGGCCATCCGGAATATGACCCCACACGGTGGCAGGCCACTTTGCTGACCATCGCTACCGCCGTCGGCCTCTGTCTATTCAACATCTTTGCAGCCAGTCAATTATCTTTGCTCGAAGGGGTCTTTGCAGTATGCCATGTCTTCCTCTTCGTCCCCATAGTCGTCATGCTCTGGATTCTAGCACCAATCTCAAATGCTCAAGAAGCCTTCTTCACCTTTACCAACCAAGGCGGCTGGCCGTCTACAGCACTCTCATTGCTTATCGGTCAAGTGCCCATGATCTTCACGACCCTTGGATCCGACTCGGTGGCTCACCTCGCGGAAGAAGTCGAGAACGCTGCCCTTGTGGTCCCACAGGCAATGCTATGGTCTTATCTCGTGAATGCGCCTCTGGCCCTTGCCATGGCTCTCACGATCATCTTCAACATCGGACCCGTCGAGCCCGCTATCCAGTCATCTTACTCATTCGTCTACATGTTCGAGACAGCGCTACAAAACACCCAAGCCACATCCGCCTTCACAATCATCATGCTGGTCCTTCTAGCAATGGTGACAGTCAGCGTCATCGCCTCGACCTCGCGCCAGATGTTCGCATTCGCGTACGTCCACCCGTCTAACCTTCAGCTCCCAATCACCCATTGACCAAGAAAATAGACGAGACAACGGCCTCCCTTCCTCCCGCTGGCTCAAACGCGTAAGCGTCAAATACAACGTCCCAGTCAACGCCATCATCGCCACAGCCGGCTTCACCAGCGCCCTCTCCCTGATCAACATCGGCAGCAGCGTCGCCTTCAACGCCGTTCTGAGCCTCTCCACAACCGCACTAATGGCATCCTACCTCATCAGCATCGGGTGCGTGACGCGCAAACGTCTCATGCACGAAACCTTACCCTACGCCCCCTGGTCGCTAGGCAAGTATGGCCTTCCAATCAACCTTATCGCGCTGGGCTACGCGACCTGGAGTTTCTTCTGGGCGTTCTGGCCCGGCAAGTATCACGTCACAGCGGGGAATATGAACTGGGCATGCTTGATCTTCGTCGGTTTCGTGGCGTGGGCGTGCGTGATGTTCCGGCTTAGTAGCCTTCGAAGGAGAGACAAGTACGAGGGCCCTGTAGCGCGGGTGCAGGTCTGGATGAATGAGTGGTAACTTTTCTTCTCTTTTTGAGATTATTTTTTTCTCCTCCAAGAATGGGATACATGGGGGTTAACTAACTACCTACCTAGGTAGCTCCCGGCGGCTGCGCTTTTAGGCGTCACCTGTGCCAGGCCAAGATACATTATTGTTACCAAAAGTCGGCGAGCTGCGCTCAGCCTGTTTTCTTTCGCGCACTTAGATGCAGTATTCGTCTCCTCCTATCAGCAAGCCTTCCCTTAACGGTGCGAAAGCGCTTCATGGCAGCATTTCTGGACTCTGAAAAGCCTGTCCTCAGGTCAAACAGTCTCAAGCAGCATCCTCCTCCATCTTAGCGACAAACTTCGCATAAGCCTCATCAATCCTCTTCTTCTCCCGCGCAATCGTATCAGCGTCTTCTGAATCGTTTCGCAAATGCTCCACGCAAGCAGGACAGTCGATAAACCACGCCTGATCCACAGCGCCAAAACCCAGCATTTCCAGCTCTGGCAGCGTCGGTCCCACTAGCTGCGCAGTTTCAAAGTCCAGGCAGTCTTCACAATACCCGTTCTCGCACCATCGGCACCTGTAAATCATGCCACCAGCCTCTGTCGTTTTGCTCCCGCAGTCGACGCAGAGGTGCTGCGGACAGTACCAGTTGCTTGGACCGCGGGGCTTCGGCCGCAGCTCCTTGGCCACGCATTGGGTATGGTAGGCACGAGGACAGCCAGAACAGAGTAGGATCTCGCCTCCGTCCATGCAATGCTGACAGTGTTCCTGGTGATCGATCTTCGCCTTCTTCTCCCGCACAGGTTCGGCAAGGCGAGGGTCTTTGCCCGCGAAGGTCGCGACAGCTTCCCAGTCCGCACAGCCCATGGACGCCTTGCTGATCTCGAACCCGTTGACGTTGACGGTGGTGTTCTTGCCGATGCGACGATCGGCACGGTTGTAATCGGCCTCCTCTTTCTTGGCTTGATCGACTTTCTTCTGATGCCTTTTGCCTTCGAAGACGGCAGTCTCCACTTTCTCCATTGAGTTCAACCAGCTTTGTTCGTCGGGCTCGGTGACCGCATCGTTGCCTTGGACAGCAGTCTGCGAACCTTCTGAATCTTCTCTGCAGTTCTCGATCATTTCCTGGAAAGACCAGCTAAGCATGGCGGTCACATCGACTTCAGGCTTGACCAGAGTCTGAGCGCCCTTGCGCAACAGTAGCTTCAATGCGTTGGTGCCGAGCTGAGGCTCTTCAGCTTCGCCCGATTGCGCCATTTCACTGTGCTTGCGTTTGTTGCCAGCGCCTGTATCGGCGGCGGTGTGGATATTGCGCATGCTCTCGGTGATCTTGGTGGAGAGGTATAGCTTCTTCCTGATACGACCCATCATTTGCTCCTCGACTGTGCCCTGTGTGCATATCTTGTAGACAGTCACCGGCTGCGTCTGGCCGATGCGGTGGGCACGCGCTTCTGCTTGAATGGTCATCTGAGGGTTCCAGTCTTCGTCCATGAAGATGACGTTCGTCGCAGAAGCTAGGTTGATACCGAGACCGCCGGCACGTGTAGAGATGAGCATGACTTTGAACTCGCTTTTTGGGTCGTTGAACATGCGGATGCCCAGGTTGCGCCTAGCTCGTGCTGTACTACCATCAAGCCTGGAGTACCGGAAGGTGGCGTCGTATGTGTTTCCACCTTTGAGTGCCATGAGGTCTTCGACGTAGTTGAGGGTCTTAGTAAACTGGGAAAAAATGATGATCTTCTTCTGCTGCTTGAGCACGAGCTCATCGATTAGCTTATCAAGAACGATAAATTTGCCAGAAGCCGTGCGGATATGCTCTCCAAGATAGTAAGGATCAGGTTCGGCGCCTTTGACGAGATATGGGTGGCTGCAAACCATCCGAAGCTGCATCACCAGGTTCAAGAGTTTCTGCCAGGAGCCCTTCTTCACATCCTCCTCGTTCTTATTCTCGAGTGCTTGCTGCATGATTTCCTTGCTCTCCGCCCAGACGTCACCGTCACCGTTGGCCCCAGTTTTCTGGTTCATTCCGTCAGCAATGGCAGCTCTCTTCTCCAAAGCTTGTATCTCCTGACGCTGGAGGGCGTCCTCAGCCAACGATTCTTCCTTGGCTCCACGGAATAAGTCGTCGAGAGTGGCATTATCGGTTTTAGTAAGTAACCGAGTGTACCAAAAGCGTTGCATCGGGCTCAAGGGGACGTAGAGCAGAATCTCAGTCTTGGGAGGCAGGCCAAGATTGACCCCTGGAGAGCTCTTCAGGCGACGCTGCATGATAAGCTCCAGCAAATGGCGCGCATCGTCCATAAAGCTCGTGGAAACCTTCCCGTTAGTCAGATCGAAGGCCTCCTTGAATCGCCCTGCCGTATCGGGTGTGAAGACCTCCGGGTAAAGCCAATGCAGCAATGCCCACATCTCTTTGAGATTGTTCTGTAGCGGAGTGCCCGTAAGAAGAAGGCGATATTCGGCTTGTAGGCTCTGCAGAGCCGATGCCATTTGCGAGCTCTCGTTTTTGATCTTGTGGCCTTCGTCCAAGCACACATACCGCCATGCAAATGCACGCTTCATCCAGCCCTGTTCAGAGACGAACGTATCGTAGGTGGTCACAACGATATCGACCGGTACATCTGCGGACGTCCTCTTCTTGGCCGTCTGTGTTGCAAGCATCTCTTTTTTGAATTTCTCACGCTCAGCCTTCGGTCCATGGAAGCGGACTACGTTCAGTTCAGGCACCCACTTCCGTGCCTCTGAGATCCAAGAGGAAAGGACGCTCAGTGGACATACTACCAAGTGAGGTCGAATCTCGCCAGTCGTTGGCTCGTTCTCGGCCAGGTACTGGAAGAGCGAAAGCGTCTGCAAGGTCTTTCCCAGGCCCATTTCGTCGCCAAGAATTGACGACATGCCATTGTTGTACATGTAGACCAAGAAGGAAAGTCCCTCAACCTGGTAAGGCTTCATTTCCGCTTTGACTCCCTGGGGTTGCTGCTCAAGTGACCTGTAGATTGTAATTTCCGGCAGCTGGTTCTCATCATTCATAGCATTCAAACGCCCCAGCTTGTCGATGTAGCTCGTCTCCGGAAGCAACGGCTGAAAGTAATCTTTGTGAGCGACAATGAATGCATCCCGCTTCGGCTTGGTCTTCTCAAGGATTTCTTGCCGAACCTTAGCTCGGGCAGTATCAGGCGCTGGCTTGGAATCCCGCTTTGGAGCTGGCGCACTCGTATCGGACTGCAAGAGCTTGTTCGACTTCTTCCTGCTTTGCGACTTCCCTTTCTTGACCACTCTCTTCGGTCGGGCGTACGATACCTGCGAACGTGAGGCGCGT
Organism: Hortaea werneckii; assembly: GCA_037044905.1. Classification (NCBI taxonomy): domain Eukaryota; kingdom Fungi; phylum Ascomycota; class Dothideomycetes; order Mycosphaerellales; family Teratosphaeriaceae; genus Hortaea; species Hortaea werneckii. The sequence goes on along the minus strand of JBAOKB010000090.1, from coordinate 94,129 downwards.
TGTGGAAGCTCTCTGGTAGAGCTGCGTCGGGGCTGCACAACGATGTTGTCCTCAGATTGTAGTTCGTCCACACTTTGATCCGAATCATCTTTGGCAGACTCGTCGCCGCTATCATCTCCCCCGTTGGGCGCCGTGGATGTGCGAGAAGAATCTACCTTGTCACCAAAACTCGAGGCCGACCCTGGCGAGTTCTGTTCCGAAGTACTAAAAAGTCGTGAAGCGGCAGTACTTCTCCAGACTGACGAGACTGCTCAAACCAGTCCACTCTCACGACATTAACGATTTCATTACTCTCAGACGACGCGACTGGTTGCATGCGTGATGCATGCTTCTGATTCTCTCCATGCCGATGTGGCCGATCGACTCCATCCTCTTCCCTTATCGTCGCTCTCGCCGTAGTGTCCGACTCACTCTCGGTACTTTCATCGTCAACTGGAATCGCACTTTGCTGAGTTCTTCCGTCTTGCTTCACCTTGGACACTTTTCGCCGTTTCTTTGACACCCCGTCCTCTTCTCCAGCCGGCTCTTCCGCTTTTACCTCTTCTGTCCACACACCCTTTGCCCGCAGATCAAACTGCACCCTTTTCGGCTTCAGCACCTTCGTTATTACGATGCCCGCCTCTTGGGCGTCATAAGTCAATGTGGCACCCGCATCGGCCAGGTCATCCTCGAGATCATGCAAGTCATCCGTGTCAAAGTAGGTTGCGGATACAAAGATGGATGGACATGCACTCATGTCCAGATTCGCTCTGTGAGGCCATGGCGGGGAAGAGAATGTCTGTAAGGATGACGAATAGGCGGCATCCATGCTATCAACCCTAAGGTATTCCGGATACTTTTCCCAAGTATATAAAGCTCTCTTTCCAACTAACCAGGAGGTATGGTTGCTTCAGGTATCCGTGTCTGGCCGCCGCGTTCGGCGTCCTATCTGATCTGCTGACATGGCTAATGCTGATCGCGTAATCTATGCTACTAGTTCAGCGGATGCTGCAGAACAGTGAGACGACAAAAGACGCATGTGAGAAAGGGTGTGCTTTCTCGAGTCCATCAAAGCCGAATATCCATTGTCGTCACCTCTGTGCACAGACCAGCAGTTCACCCGTCGGGCTGGGTCGGCCAGCCGGGAAACGGGATCCTCAAACCACACCCATGCTGTCGGTCTCGCGTGTTTGTCACGCCCAAGGCACCGAATCTCCTAAACGGTATACCATTCATCATCAGGATCCATTCGCTCCTCTTACCGTAGCTGTCGCCATGTCCTTCCTCCAATATCCATAACCCCTTCTCTCACCGTATCGGCGCTGGGCGTCTCCTATCATGGCCGCCTTCCAACCCCGTCTGGCCTTTCCCACCCCGTCCTCCCTCCCGCGCTCCTACTACTTGGGTCACCATGCCGCCGGTCTCGCCAAGATGCGCACCTTGCTTTCCCAGATCGATCTGGTCATCGAGTGCCGCGACTACCGCATCCCCCTCACCAGCCGCAATCCCATGTTCGAGGAGGCGTTGCGGGGCCGGGAGCGCGTCGTCGTCTACACCAAGAAGGATCTAGGCACTCCTCCAGATCAGGACAGAGCGACCGAAGAGAAGGTAGGTCTTTCCTTCCATAAATAGTTTCTTCCTCTACAGTCTCCTCTCCACCTTCCCCATCTGCACACACCCCTATATCCGCAGAGAGAAAAACATCCGCTGAGGTAAGTCGCAATCCAAACAAGACCCATTCTCTCCTCCGCTCCTTCCACTCCCCCTCCCCCGTCCTCTTCTCCGACCACCGCTCCCACAAAGACGCCAAGACCATCCTCCGCCATGTCCGCAGCGCCGCCCAAGCCCGCGCCGCCCTGACCGGCTCCCACCTCCTCGTCGTCGGCATGCCCAACATCGGCAAATCCTCCCTCCTCAACGCCCTCCGCCGCGAGGGCACCGGCCGGGGCAAAGTCGCTCACACCGGTGCCCAGCCGGGTATCACGCGCAAGATCGGTACCGGCGTCAAGATCATCGACCCGGAACCCCCTTCCCATTCAGACAACCCAGCTGGTGGTCCCGCCAGCGCCGGGGGTGGCACAGCAGGCGTCTACCTCCTCGACACGCCTGGGGTCTTCATCCCCTACGTCCCCTCCGCCGACCACATGCTCAAGCTCGCCCTCTGCGGCTGCGTCAAAGACACCATCATCCCACCTTTCCTCCTCGCCGATTTCCTCTTGTATCATCTCAACCTTGTCGACCCGACTCTCTACGCCCAATTCCATCCCCCGACTAACGAGATCTTCGCGCTTCTGGACGCCATGGCACGGAAGACGGGGAGACTGTTGAAAGGTGGCGATCCGGATCTGGAGGCTGCGGCCCTGTGGATGGTGCAGCGTTGGCGGGCGGGTCATCTAGGAAGGTTTGTCCTGGATGAGGTTTCCGAGCACGCGTTGGAAAGGTATAAGGATGGCGTGGGAGCAGGTGCGGATGCGGAAGGTGCGAAGAGTCAGAGTCAGATGCGGAAGATTGCTAAGGAGGCTGCGAGGGCTAGGGCGAGGAGTAGACGGAGTGGGGGTTCTGGTGCTTGATTCACGAATCGAAATAGGTTTTCTACTCATCAAGGGGAATGCGGGTGGTTGGGATGGCTTTTAGATGACGGTGGCGAATGGACAGCGGCAAGCTAGGAAGGCTGGTTGGGTCTACGGCTTCCTGCTTACGCTGCAGAAACCTACGGCACGCGCCTCTCGAAAGAAAAAGGTTCTGTCGGCATCGTGCTAATCAAAACGTCGCGAAGCACAATGAGTGCAATGCCCTGGGGCGTAAAACTAGTGAAGCTACGACTCTTTGCCCTCCTTTCCTTAGGAGGACGATTCACGGAACCTCTGGAAGTCAAACATGCGCGTCGATCTGCTCGGAAGAGAGGGCAAGGCTGGCATCGGCTATTGCCTTCGCGGTAGCGTGCGTGAACGCAGAGCTAGGCTGGCGGGGTTTTCAGGTTACTACTGTCAGGCACACCGCGAGCTATTGGCGAGATAGTTTCCCGAAACGTGACGACGGATTCATAGCGTGGTTCCGGTTGATTTGGGGGCACTACCGATCAGCGAGTCGTCGTTTTGTCTCTCGATTAGGCATTCACAACAGCGGCGGTCGGATTTCTGACATGGATAAGGAGGGTTCCGCCACCTTTCTCGGACTGTTACTTCGCCGTGCAGCGGCGTCTTTTAGCCGACAGCATGTGAATAGACGGGAAGAGTTTCAGCGACGCTGTGTCATGTGTGCGGATTTTCACGTGCAAACGCTGTTTGACGCCTTTTCTTCCTTCGACTTTTCTACTTCTCTGCACCTCTCTACCTACATCTTTTCCCTCAACACACACACATCTACTCTTGCTCTCTCTTCTCTCCCCTTCAAACACCTCCTCCTCCTCCTCTTTCTCCACTCTGTCCTCTCACTCAAAAACCTTTCCTCAACATTTCTAAGTGGCAACCCCTCAGTTCACAGCCTTCACCCATGGTCATTCTCAAACTCAACATGCCGACCTCTCGCAGCTCCAGCACCGAGACCGACGGGTCTCTGGCGCCCTATCGTACCCCCGAGACGTCGCCTCCTTTCCACGGCTACGACTACCAGGCCATCAAGCGCGACAGAATGATCGCTAAGGACACACACCACGAGGTCTCGGCTGAGAACCGCACTGTCACCATCGTCGTCAAGGACGCCCATGACGTCGACGGCTCCGGTATGCTGTTCACCCTCGGTCTGTACGCCCCCCTCAAGAACGTCTTCGATACGTTCAAGGCCCACACCTGTACTACCTGTCGCGATCCGGAGAAGATCCGCTTCAAAGCCGACGGGAAGAAGTTGTCTGAGGAGGACAAGCCGAAGAAGGTTCGTCCCCCACGCCTCTTTCCTCCCCTTCCTCCTCTTGTGTCACAACCTTTCTCCCCTCTTCATCCCATACCAAACCAAGCTAACCATACCCCTCCCCCGTTTCACCCCATCCACAGATCTTCCCCGCACTCCTGCACACCCAATCCCTCAGCATCAAAGCCTTCTCCAACACCCCCGGCCTCCAATGCGCCCGCTGCAAGACCCATGGCTACGCCGCCTCCCCCGCCGGCGTCGTCTTCGATGGCCGTCTGGCCCCCGTCCTCCCATCCGGGCGCGCCAAGGTCCAGAAGTCCCTGCGTCTGCATTTCCAGGATGCCGACGGCAAGGTCACCGCGATTGAGGTCGGGTTTAGGGAGCCGTTGAAGGGCGCTCTGCGGGCTTATGCGCGTGAGAGGGGTTACGAGGTTGGCGGGTTGTTCTTCTTCTTTGGGGACGAGAGGATCGATGGGGGGGATACGGCTGAGGAGGTAATGAAGCTTTTCTTTTCTTTTCTTTTCTTTTTTTTTTTTCGCCCCCCTTTTCTTGCCTTTATTTCTTTCTTCTGTTTGCTTTTTTTTTTTTTTTTTTTTCCCCGTCTCCCCTGCTTCTTTTCTTCCGCCCACAGCCCTTTTTAGCATGTCTAGACGTCCTTGTTTGTTTTTAGCAAAGCACAAAAAGAAGAAGAAGAAGAAGAAGAAGAAGAAGAAGAAGAAGAAGAAGAAGAAGAAGAAGAAGAAGAAGAAGAAGAAGAAGAAGGGACAAAAGATGCTAATGAAGACTTGCAATTCTCACAGATGGGCATGAAGAACCGCTCCGTCATCGTTGTGCACATGTTCTGCATTGCCGGTTGATGAGGCGTCCGCCCCCAATTGCCACACTGCCTGACGTTGTTTCTTGATGAGCACCTTCCTCTTACTCTGCAAATGGGGAGGAAAATGGGCTGTCTCAACGAGGAATGGAAAAAACAGAACCAAAGAAAAAAAAAAAAAAAAAACATACGGCAGCATGAAGCATGGGAGGAGATTCTAGGGGCTAAGTGCACGGGAGATTCGAGGAGTGCAAACATGTGCGATTGATTTCAAAGAGGCGTTTTGGGAATACCACAAGAAAGAGCGGCCAGGGGGAAAAACAAGAGCAATTCTTAGCTTTCTTAGAGGCTGCCAGTAGTAGGAAAATCCTATGTCTTGTGGAAAAAACGGTCCCTTCTCTCAAGCTTTCCCTCGTCTCCCGTGGAGACCCCTTCCCTTTGGATACATGAGAAGTTCGTGAAACGTGGTGACTGCGGCATTTACTCTCTTCCCACAACTCGGGAGCACCTGGCCTCCAGAAGCCTGTTGTTGGGAAGGCGCATATCATTGGTAGATCCCGGCGGGCCAGAGGCAGAAGAACAGAAAAAGGGAAAAAGAAAAAGAAAAAGAAAAAGATTGGAGTGGCAAGACTGTAAGGTTTTTCTTTCGGTAATTTGTTTCCTGGGTATCTCACCTCCCATAGGGAGGACACACCACCTCTCATCCAACGCTTGGCCCCAAGTGTTACTCCTTTCTTTCTCCCAACCCCCCGTCTCCCTTCCATCCTCCCTCTCCCTCCCTCTCCCTCCCTCTCCCTCCCTCTCCCTCCCTCTCCCTCCCTCTCCCTCCCTCTCCCTCCCTCTCCCTCCCTCTCCCTCCCTCTCCCTCCCTCTCCCTCCCTCTCCCTCCCTCTCCCTCCCTCTCCCTCCCTCTCCCTCCCTCTCCCTCCCTCTCCCTCCCTCTCCCTCCCTCTCCCTCCCTCTCCCTCCCTCTCCCTCCCTCTCCCTCCCTCTCCCTCCCTCTCCCTCCCTCTCCCTCCCTCTCCCTCCCTCTCCCTCTCTCTTTCTCTCGGCATCCCTTCTACCGCACATACTTATCCATAAACCGCTTATGAAAATCGCTCCGCAGCAAATCATTCACAAACTTCTTCTCCTTCCCCCTCTCCTCGGTACCCCGGGCCTGGTTCTTAAACACGACATCATCGTCCCACCGTCGCTTTACCCCGTACTCCCCTCCCGCTTCCTCGAACTGGGAGTTTAATAACGGATTGCCCAGTGCGATGTCCTTCTCCCGTTGCGATTCTTCGCGCGCGGCTTTGGCCGCGGCTTCTTTTGCGGCGGTTTCGGCGCGCTCGGCTTTGATTTTGGCGAGCTCGCGCATTAGTTCCGCCGTCTCGTCTTCTTCTTCTTCGTCCTCGTCGTCTTCGGACTCGGATGAGGAGGATCCGTCCGAGTCTGCGTCGATGTCTTTGCTTTCTTCTAGCACGCGGCGTTTTTTCGTTTCGTAGTCTTCTTCTTCTGCCTCGCCCTGTTGGCCCGGCATAGGTGTCTCTTCGCTACCATCACCCAACTTCCGTTTCGTTGCGCCTGTGTTTTCGCTATCGGGATCCGGTTTGCTGTCTTCTATCCTTCGTCTCTCCTGCACGGCATCCCCTCCTTCCTCGTCATTCTCCTCCCCATCCTCAATCTCCCGCCCTTCTTTCCGCGCGAAATGTTTCGATTCGTTCTTCAACAGCTCGGCTTTCAGGTCCCGTCGTCGTTGCTCTTCCGTACTGCCTTGCCCTTGCTGTCGGAACTTGAGTGTCTTGTGCGCCGGCAGCAGGCGTTGATGGTAGGCTTCTCCTCGCGCGGCTTCTTTGCCTCGCGCGGGATCGAAGGTGGGTCTGTGGGCTGTGGTCATGATGGCGACCGCTGTGTATGTCGTGAGGTGTTGGGCAGGTGTGGAGAGTTGAGGATGGTCAGGTAATAGGGTGTAGTTGTTGCAATGTCGCGGATGTGAAAGTGCACGAGCCTTGATTAAGCCGAAGAAGCGTTATCGATAAGCGCAACCTGATAAAGCTTCAATCATTGCGAACAACCAGCGTGCGCCGTGTTCAAGGAATCAACCGGGACAACAGGGGGAGGATGAACAAGTGAATGTCACGACCAAATAAACACCTTGATCCCGCCACCAACACGTGACCATCATGCCCGCCGAAGCCCCGCCATCCACCAACGAGTCCGCCTTCCTCCTCTCCGCCCTCCGCGAGAACATCCGCCTGGACAACCGTCCCTTCGACGCCTACCGCCCCATCTCCCTCTCTTTCCCCCAACTCCCCGATCAATATGGCGTCGCCGATGTACGGCTGGGCAAGACGAGAGTCCTGTGCAATATCAGCAGCGAAGTCGTCGCCCCTTACGCCGATCGCAAGTTCGAAGGCCTCTTTACTATCAATTGCGAATTAAGTCCTATGGGCTCCACTGCTTTTGAAGCTGGAAGGTATGAATAGATTACAACCAGTTCAACATTTTTGTCCTTTCCCGTGAGACGACGGATTGGGCAATCCAACCAAGCAATTCCCTACTTGTTCCCCGTCCAAATCAAGCGTTTGCATCTGCATGGGTAGGTTATCCCTACCAAACATCAGAACATCCAAGCTAAGTGCTCATGGTGTGGAAAATAGAACCGACCAACTCCCCCTCCCCCTCTCGCGCCTGCTGGAGAAGACGATCCGCCGCTCCGGCGCCCTCGACACCGAATCCCTCTGCATCATCGCGGGTCAGAAATGCTTCCACGTCCGCGCCGACCTGCACGTCCTCGACCACGATGGCAACCTGCTCGACGCCTGCTGTGTCGCCCTCGTCGCCGCCCTCCTCCACTACCGCCGTCCCGACGTCGAAGTCAAAGGCGAAGAAGTCACTGTCTTTGATCCTAGGGAACGCGATCCCGTTAAGTTGAATCTACACCATACGCCTTTCTGCGTCACGTTTTCGTATTTTGATTCCGGGGAGATTGTGCTGCAGGATGCGAATCTGCTCGAGGAGCAGTGTAAAGAGGGCGAGGTTATCGTGGGCATTAATCGGTTCGGCGAAGTGTGTCAGATTGCTAAGTATGGCGGTGCCCCTGTCGAGGGACTGGAGATGTTGAAGTGTGTTAGTGCGGCGTTGGAGCGGGTCAAGATGTTGGATGGACTGGTGAAGGAGGCGTTGAGGAAGGATGATGAGTGGAGGGATCGGGGAGGGGTTATGAAGGAGTTGAGGGCGGAGAATGAGCGATGAGTGGGAAAGGTTGTGGTAGTGAGATGATGGGGTAGAATGGAGAACCTTTGTGGATTGCGCCCAGGAGCGCCTGGGTGCTCGGCACTCTAAGGGCGAGCACGATAGTTGAGAATGGTCGTGAAGAGGCGTCCGGCTACACTGGGCGGAATCCTGACATGTGCATGCATGCATGTCCCGAAGCGAAGCTGAGCAAAAGAGTCTATGCCGGACAACTTGCTCCAACCGATTGTCCTTCCGCAAAGGGCGCCCATGTTAGAGGGCAAGCTTCAGCATCACTCACTCCGAAGTGAACCAGAGCTGGTATACCACATGAGTGAAAGATACCATATTGATAGCATGACACAATTTAATGCTTCCAACAACGACCGAGGAGACTCCTGGGCATTGTCTCGTTCTCTCCGGTGAGACGAGAATTAACGTCTCGTGATCTTCTTCTCTTGTGAAACGACCTTTCACAAGCAGCTGATTCAGCCGCTCTCACAAGCGTTTCATGTGAGTCCTTCTTCGATCGAGGTTTAAAGTGCGACTGACCTTCTAGCTTCTTCTCTCCTTCTATCAACAACATCACGTCAACACCACCATCCAACACCACCACCACCATCAACAATGACCCATAACACCCTCACACCTAGCAGGCTGATAACCAGTTGATTTTTCCAGACAAGACACAATATATCTACAAAAACTTCAACCTCTGACTTGTCTCAAACACCACTTTTTTTGGTCCGAAGAAACATATCCAAGACAGAATCTAAAAAGATCCAGAGGGGGAAAGAAGAGGACTGGAGCGCCCAGTTCAAGTCCGATCCTCTCTACTGATCGCCCTACTTCCGGAAACAGTCCCCGAAAATCGAGGCCGCATCATCCGGCTACGAGAACTCCCTGGCCACCCCCGCTGTCACGAACGCATTAGCGGAAACATTTGCCTTCGACCACTACGACGACGACGACGACGACGACGACGACGACGCCGAAGAAGAGGTCTTCAACCCTTCACTCCCCTTTCTTCACCACGCTACCCCCGGCATCCTTCTTTTAGCAGCAGCAGCAGCAGCAGCACCACAACCACCACCACCAAACAAACAAACTCCCTCAAACCGTTCAAACAAACCCCCCCCCCCCCCCCCCCCCCCCCCCCCCCCCCCCCCCAACCCCCCCTATCTCATCACTCACTGTCAATTTTCCGGAACCTGGTCCCATAATGCAGTATCCTCCCTACCCTTCCAGCCACCAGCATCGGAGGAGTGCGCAGCAGGGAGTTGTCGGTGCCGGCGTGGGGACGAGACTTGAACGCGACGACGAGGATAGGTCGAGCGTCGCTGGACACAAGCGTTCCATCTCGGGTCTCACGCGCGAAGCCGATGATGGTGATGATTGGGGCCAGAGTGGCGATAACAAGAGATTCAAGCGGACTTCTACGCTTCCTACTCCTTCGGAGGACCAGGATGAATTGCGGCTTGCGACTTTTGGGCGGACGGCGCGGTTTAAGGGCAGAGGCGAGGAATTTTCGAGCCGAAGAAGAGATCGGGAGGATAAATCTATCCGTGCTGCTGTCAATGCTGCTGCGCCGTTCCCGCCGGGGAACAAGACGACGAAGACGACGACGATGGGCTCTGCTGCTTTCGCCTCCGGAGTCAGGGGGTCCAGTGGATTAGCGTCGAGGACTTCTCACCCTTTCCTTGCTGGTCCTTCGCGAAACGCGGGAAGGACATCCGCGCAAGGTAAATCCGCTGGGTTCCCTTTCGTGGTTGATGATGACTCTTCGTCTTCCTCTCAGGACGAGGTGGAAGTCGTCGATGGAAATGGAGATGCTGGTTCGTTGTCTTTGCGCTCACCTCCTGCTCCTCACGCGACGAAGTCGTCCACGGGTCTTTTCCAGGGATTCTCTGGTGATGTCGCGGGGCGACAGGGTTCTCGGGGTGAGGTTTTGAGGAGGAAGGAGGACCAGCGGGTTGAGTCGGAGAAGTTGAGGAGGCGTGCTTTGAGTAGGAGGAAGCTGGATGGTGCAAGCGGGTTGGGGTTTGGGGATCTGGGTGCGGTTGAGGAGGGAGAGGAGCTGGATTCCAAGATGGAGGAAGAGAAGGATGTGAAGACGAAAGTGGATGATAGGGTTTTGGTGGACAGGAGTGGACGGGAGCCTGAGGTTATCACACTTTTGAGCTCTGACGAGGAGGACGACGTGGTAGCTGATGCACCGGTGGCATCTGGACCTTCGTTCATGGCCGAACCGCCGAACGAGGGTAACGCCAGGGCTCTTAACGTCGAAATCAAGCCTCGTCAAGAAAGTGACGAGCCCGAGAAACCTCTGCGCAACGCTGAAGAAGCACAACACCGACCCGAAACCGCACCGCAGGAAAACCCAAAGTCCAGCACAACCCAAGATCGTGAATCCACTCCTTCAAAGATCATCACGGGATCAGCTTCCTCATCACATCACTCCTCACGCCTGCTCAACTTCTCGCCACAACCCAGTAAATCTTCAGCACTTCAAGACGCCACCGAGCGGATTCGCCAGGAACGACTGCAGAATGCAAAGAGGATCTGGCAGGGGACTCAGGCTCGTGCTCAGGCTGAGGCGGAGAAAGCGAGGCAGAGGGAGGCGCAAGCTCGAGCAGAAGATGTTAAACGCAACTCGCTATACTCTGTCTCGATACCGGATCCCTTGGAGCGCTCTAATACACCAGGCCTACCATCTCGTAGCGGTAGCACTGAGGTTGGAAGACACGGAGCGCCCAAGGATCAGTCAGAGGAAGTCACGCGAGACAAAGCATCCCCCGCAAAGCAAGAAGAAGGTACTCTCCCACAAGTGGCTAATCCAGAGATCAACAAGCCCGGTACCTTGCAAAATCCCGACAACAAGCCTCAGAAGGAGGATACCCGAAACGAGAGCTTGATCGAGCAACCAGCTACTAACAAACCGAGCATCGAAGACCTCGCAAAGCAGCGCAAAGACCGACAAGCGGCTCTAGTGCGTGAAGCTGAGCAGAAGCTTGCATTGGAAGCGGCGAAGAAGGCAGAGAAAGAAAGACATATGGCTGCTTATAAAAATGCTATGAGTTCCAGGCTTGCTGATGCTGCGACTCACAGCAAGCAGGTGTCAGGTTTCGAGGCTGGAAGACATCGTTCAGAGGATGCTCAGACGCTCTTTGGGCGCGATGAACGGAATAATTGTACCGTTGAAGTGGGAAAGCAGGATGTTTCGAAGCGCCGGATCGAGGGTGAGCAGGATCCTGGTATCGAGAATGCTCAGCATGGAGTTCGGCATTCACCAAATGGAGATTTGCGCGATAGACAGCTTTCGCTGGGAAGGGCTTCTCGGAACGAAAGAGCGCAGGAGAAGGAAGATGAACTTATTTCTTCGACTTCTTCGGCAGGAATTGAGAGGCTCAAAGCAGCAAACGTCCCAGCAGAGCCTCTCCAGCCGTACGGGCAGAACGCAAATGCAAACGCATTCAATCGCCACAGATCGGCCGCTCAACCAACATCGTTAAAAGCTATGGCTGAGCAAGGCGGGACCATCACTCGCGTGAAGTCCGCCCAGCCAGAGCCGCTGCAACTCCAAAACCCCAAGAAAAGCCATATACCTCACATCGATATCTGTCCCGAAGACATCAAGTTGCTTTTCTGGCGCGACGCCGGAAACGAATGGCAAGATATCATCGAGGACTACGAAGAGGCCACGGGGAGGAAGAAATGTGAGGAGACTCTCCGTAAAAGATATCGCCAGGTCAAAGAGGCTCTGGATGGGGTTGGAGCGAGTATGGAGCTTCTTACGAGAGTCGGGACTGGGGATGTTGAAGCGAAGAGGGAGCTTGACGATTTGATGCCGCAGGCCGCTAGAGATGCTGAGAAGGCCCCGAATGTGGTGACCCATCAACCTCGAATCGCGGCTCCAGGCAAGGACCCACTTGGCGAACTGACGCCACAGGATATCCGATTGCTGGTGAGTAGAGGAAAAGGTATGCTCTGGTCACAGATCGTCCAGGACTTCGCCATCTCAACTGGCGAGAATGTTTCGGAACCTCTGCTTCGAGTCCGATACAAACTCGTCAAGGAAGCCATCGAGAAGAGCGAGGTCGACGCTTCTCTACTTACTCAGGTTATGGCCGGTGATGACACCGCGAGGGAGAAGTTGAATAGACTTGTTCATGGTGTCTGGCCTGTTCCTCGTGTTGAGAAAGACGTCAAAGTCGACCGTCCGGCTACAGGGTCTGGCCATGACCGCAAGCCCGGCCACGTCTCTGCTGACGATATCAGACTTGTTCGTTGGAAGGAGGAGGGTATGACTGGAGCGGAGATGGTTGAAGCCCTGAGACAAAGAACTGGAAGATCAATGGTTATCAAAACAGTCCTCAAACGCTGCAGTCAGGCCAGGAGGGCATTGGAAGCCGCAGGAATCCACGCAGATCGTGCATTGCTCGATGCTGTTGAAAATGGCGACCAAGAGGCTTGCTCCCGTCTAAATCAGCTGGTTCACTCTACTGTCACCGCTTCTCACGTAGGTGAGATTTTGCCAGAGGATGTTATGATGGTGCAGGAGAGGCAGAAAGGGGCCACTTACGAGAACATTGTCAGTTCCTACCGACGGAAGACTGGACGCCATAGATCGTACTCGTGGGTCAACGAACGATGCAAGTCTGTTAAAGCTTTGTTGGATCCCTTGGATATCGATACTCACCTGCTCGAATCTGTGGCTAGCGGCGACCAGGAAGCGCGAAGACGGCTTAACAGCTTGGTCCATGGGAAATGGCCTTTGTATGCCTCTACGGGCTCGATCGGAAGTTCTGAAAACACAGTTGAGAGAATTGAGTCCGCTTTTCAAACGAGGAGCAGATCTCCGGAATCCGCTTCGCATGCTCAACAGCTGAAGCCGGGCTTCTATATGGGCTCAGCGTATTCCTCCTCTTACGGCTCAAGGGAGGACCAGAATGTGTCCACGCCACCTACAAGCCCAGGGTCCTTCGTGCCACAGCCAATGGCTGAGGAATCAAGACCCACCACCGCCGGCAAGCAAATGAACGAAGCCGCATTCCGATATTACTTGGAGGAGATCAGAGAGGAGCGGCTACGCGAGGAAGACAGCGACACGGATGCCGACGAAGATGAAGAAGACCAATTCTCACCTGAAGACTTCTGCCACTTCATCTACCAAGTCGAACGTCGTGAGATCACCAGCAGCGAAGAGGACATTACGATCGACGAGAAGGACTGGATAACCTACGGCGAGCCCCAGACAGACCGCTTGAAAGCAGCCGCAATAGCGTCGAAGCAAGCCCTCGTCGCGCACGACAGGCAACTGAACGACGCCATCCACGCCGGCGACGACTGGTCACTCAACCGCCAGAACTTCAACAGCGGCATACTCTACACGCTCGACTCCCCAGCCGCCGGAACCGTCCAAGTGCGCGTCCAAGAGTACCAGCGCAGCTTCCAAGAACAGATCCGCCCTTCTGATTCCGTGGCCTGGGTCAATCGTCCCACTTACACAATCATGCAACGACGGACCGAAACAGCACGCTCGACGAACACCGTTAGTGTGACGGAGAAGGAGATCGATCCCATCCTCGACGAGGAAACCGACCTCACGACCCAGAAAGAAGTCCTCACCCTCCATGAAACCCAGAAACAAAAAGTCGTCGGGGACACCGTCTACACGACCCCGGATCTGGCGAACGATGCAGCGATGCGTCATTTTATCTCCAAGACTTATCGTCCGGGGACTATCAACCTGACTGTGAGGGATGTGGAGCGCGCGGGTCTGATGAGGGGGTTTAGGGAGAAGTATGAAGGGGGAGGGGGGAAGGATATTCCGCTTTTCCGGGAGATGGTGGAGGAGGAAGATGGGAAGAGTCTTGAAGTGTGGGTGCAGGAGACGCGGCTGAAGGGGCCGAGGAATGTGTAGTTATGTGTCGAGAGATGAGTTACATATGTGAGGAAACATTTGTGCATTTTGGCTAGTTCTCCATGTCTCACCTTCATCGTGACCCCTTGACCACTATAGTATTCACGCAAGTCAAGCGATTGGCAGGGGTGTATTGCATGTCAAGAGCTGGGGTTGAAAGTGTGACATCTCTACATACGCCCCTAACCATATGCATTCCCGGGTATCCCAAACCGCAAAACGTGTCTATCCCATTCGTAAAAAAGTTCATCACCATGCCGGCTGTTTAGAACGCTCAAAAGCCATGCAAGTCTACGCGCACTCGTTCCTTCTTGCTACTTCTCCGTAATGTCATGGTACCATAACCCCGCGCAGCCTGAAAATGAGCTCCGCTTAGGAATCTGATCGTTGCAAATGCTTCAATCGCCCTCACGTCGTCGTGGACGGTGAGTGCATGCTGTAATGCAGAAGATTCGGAGGCACGCTATGCTCTTCTGTTCTTCTGCTTGCCCAAAAGCGATGCAGCTCGTCTTCCTTGTGAGCTAAAATCTATGTTCGTTTCTTCGTCAAAGTCGTGACTAGGCCTGGCCAGCAGGTGAGTTGATGCGCTGTTTGACGGTCCAGCTTCCGCGTGATGGTCGGTGTTGTCCTGGACTGAGCCAATCACTACCCCCTTAACGTGCTGATCGATCTCGTCCAGTTTGTAGTCTTTCATCAAAAGACTCAAAAAGATGCATGGGATTGCCACGCAGACCGCTACCATCAGAATCATGGTCATTGTCTCCTGATACGCGCGATTGATAGCTTCCCGCGTTGGATCGCCCATGGGCCACCCGTTCGCAGCGAGGCCGATGTTCCCGTATATGTCTTCCGCACGTGCCTTTGTCTCCTCGGGAAGGTATAGCTTAAGCTTGTCAAGGACGTTTCCGCTCCAGATTGCTCCAGAAATGGCAGAGCCAAATGCTCCGCCTATCTCGAGCAATGTTAGAAACGCCGCAGTAGCAGCTGCAACTTCTTGATGACTTGCTGATGCCTGAACACCAAGCTGTGCTGGACCGTGGCAAATGCCACCACCCACTCCGATCAAGATCTGAGCTCCAATGATAGCACCGATGGATGATTCCTGGGTTCGGAAGAACACCATGAGCACGAGTCCTGCGACATAGACGCAAGCACCGATCGTGACGAACTGGCGGTATCTTCCAGTGTACTTTATGAGTAGCGAAACCAAGATAGAGGTAACGGTGGCGGCGAAGGTGAAGATCTGTATGATATGGCCGGCTTGGGCGACATCAAGGCCCTTGACCACCAGGAGGTAGGATTGGAAGTATGGATAGACGGAAAGGTAGAACGCCACTGCAATCTGGTTAGCAATGTTAACGGATGGATAGATGAGATCTGACTCACTGAAATAGAAGAATGCAAATGCCAGTCCTGCGACCACCGTCTTGTTCTTGGCCAGGCCCTTAGGGAAGAATGCTTTGGGAGCAAGAGTCTTACTTCGTTCCCAGAATGGAAATCCGATAACGCATACAGCTCCAACGACCAACATCGCAATCAAGCTAGGGTCGTTCCAACTTGTCTTCTTTCCAATCGTCAACGGTATGAGGATGAGTGAGAATCCAAAGCAGATCAGGAGCAAGCCGAAAGCATCCAGCTCAAACCAGACGCTTTTGATGGTCTTCCACTTGCTCTGTCCTTGGAACAGCGACGGCGGTAGCAGGCCTTTTCTTGCTGCCTTGACCTGGTTCAGGTACAGGACGAGCGCCAAAGGACAGAATGCGACCGGCAGCACGATCGCCCATATGCCATAGCCCCATCTCCAGCTCAACCGTTGCAAGATAGTATCGGCCAAAGGCGGTCCTATCCAGACATTGACAAGGAAGGGAATGTCCGGCAGTGTAACAATCAACGCGCGGTTCAGCAGATCGCTGGTGTCGGCGATAAAGATCTGCACAAGTATCTGCAGCCCTGTCTGACCTGCAGAGTAGAAAATTTGGGCTGCAGCATACGTCTTGACGTTATTGGCCGCTGCCTGCTGCACGTATCCGATCACGTAGATGAAGACCGAGAGACTGAATGCTTCAAAGCGGCCGAATACATCTGCAATCTTGGACATAGGCGGTTTGACGACAGACAGCACTACGCCTTGAACGACGAGCACAGTGGATACCAGTGAGTGCGCAGAGAAAGCGCTGGTTGCGTAGATGGTCAGGTTGGTCGTTGTTTGGCTTTCGAGCGAGGTCGAGCATGCTAATAATGCGATACCCAGATAGGCGACGTAGAGACTGGCCTTGGTCCATGTCGTTGCTATGGCTTCAACCCGCTTTACGCCTGGCTGAGTCGAAGCACGACTCTCGGTATCGAAATCATCCGGGTCATGTTCGCGCTCGTCAAACGGGATCATGTTGTCGGTGCTACGTTTCTCGTGGCCGGCGGTGGATCGTTCCTCCGCAAAGCCGTTGGAACCCGGGCCTGCGAAGTTGGGGTTGTTAGACTCATGCTGTCCAGAAGAAAATGTTCCATAAAAGCTGCTGGTGCCTTCCCCAGCCATACTTGGGACAGCATCAAGCTGCGATGTCTGAGGAGGTTTCCGTTGGTGTGGTTTATCACCGGGGGTGGGAGAGATGATCAGATAACGCAAGGGACGGCGGGCGGCAAGGTAGTTAAAAGACGACGAGAAGTGACCCACCTTGAGCCTTGCGGGCCTCGCCACTTTTGGCAGCTCGGCCAGCTAGACCGGAGCCGTGCTGTACCTCCTACAACCACCACAGCTACCTGCTCCTGTCACGCCGCAGCAGCTCGGCGGATATCGGGCGCACACGTGGCTACGCATGTAAGGTCTCACGCGCGTGGCGCGGCGAATGCGATATCAGATCCTGAGTGGACAAGGACGCGTGGGATGCGTTGTTCCACTCGTGCAGCCAGCTCCCAACTAGTGATGTTGTCGCAAATCCAAAGCGTCATGATCAGGCGGCGAAGACCACCGAGATCGGCAAATCCAAGCGGCAGCCGCGGTAAGCGGGCGGATCTAGGCGTTATCGGTGAAGCCTAAGCGAGCTAAAGGTATCACGCGTGTCCACGGGTGGGATTTACATCTTACGATGCGCCAACAGTGGATATCAATTCATTTTTCTTTAACAAATTCAAAAACCGCTCGTCATCAGCCCCCTACCTGGCAAGCCTCGCGTCGTTGGACTCACTGTGCCATGATGTTTCCCGAGCATCTGCCGCGTTAGATAGGCAACCTCGGGAATTTATGGCAAGAAAGGCACATCCGTGTCTCCAATGAATATGGCTTGGTGTACGGACAGTATTGGCGGCGCCTGTGTGGTGATTGTTGTTCCTTCGCCAGAGCGGCTGCTTACCTTGCAGATTCCTTTTAGTCTCTCAGGGGACCCAAATCTCCTTGTTCTGCGCCAAACTCCAACCAAAAGTAATCACAGGCGATCTACACGGGGATCTGTCACACGCAAAGCAACTCTGCAGTTGCCGGTAGCTGGTTCCCCATTCAGAATCCATAGCGCCTTTGAAAAAGGGCCAATATTCATGCAAAGCAAGCGGACTTGAGCATAGTAGAAATGGCTTGTGAAATTTCAAAATCATTTCCAGATCACTACATGCAGCCAACCTGTTGCACAAAAGCTCAATACCAGCACAGGCTCAGTCGCAGAAGGACAGATATTCTTGAACGGTATCGACCTCTTAGAGTGCTCGAAATACTTGGCGAAGATCGAGGACTGACAGCTTTTAGCAGTGGTATCAAACTCCTCAACAATCATTAGGCTTGTAGTATTACCACATAACGATATATCCAGAAGTGGATTCCCAAGTCTAGGATCGTCGACCCTTGCGTGATTGAGCTACAGCAGTGCAGCGCCCTGCCAACTAAAGGTATTCGAATTTCCGCCCAGATAAGCGTATTTGCACGTATGATACAGTGCTATGACCGATTCAGAACCTTTCCATTCAAATCAAGGATCGTCCATTCGCCACTAAGAAGACGGCCAGGCACTCGACGACGAGCTTGGCGATTACTTACGGAAGCCAAAGAGGCATACAGTAGGAACCTCAAGTGTCGGTGGAACTAATGTCGCCCAAAAGATCCCCCTTCTAGTGCTTAGTACCTCTGTCCTCAATCTCCTATGAAGTGGCTTCCTGTAGGCTATGCGAGATTGTACTTTAGAGGCGAATTGGTTTATACTTCAGGGAGGTTCTAAGATAATACCAGACATTCTCCGGTAATATGCAGCGCAATCTCAGTCGAACATCAACGATTGCAGCATTCGCCTGTAAGACCTATAAGCCCAAATGAAGCTCAAATGTTACGGCGTCTGACTTGCTCAGATTTCCACGTCGGATGAAGAGCATCCGAACGTTGTTCCCTCCTACCCCAACCCTAGCATGGAGGCTTGGCATTCCCGCGTCCCGCTTGAGCATGCATGTGAAACCAAGACAAACAACTGCACCACATTTGACCAAACACTACTCGCGACGGCCACGAACTCGGTGGCAGCCATGTCTGAAATGTACATACGCGCAAGCTTGCTGCGAGGAAGAAGGCCTGCTAACAGCACTCGCAGAACAGTCGCGCCGCCGACGACAGTATCCGAATCGCCAAACGCCAATGGCTTAAAGAGGCGCGCAAGCGAAGATGAGGAGCCAGACAGCAAACGACAGCGACGGTCGCCGAGCCATGAGAGAACCGACCACCCCGTCAACAGCACCGAAACTGCAGAGCAGAAGCACGACACCCCAGCCGACACCAATGACACCTCCAAGCCCCAAGAGCCGAAGAGCGCGCCCAGAAAGACCGGCGCGGTAGACGAGAAGAAACGTTCGAAGCGTCTATTTGGCGCACTGCTAGGCAACCTCAACCAGCCGTCCGATCGTACGAGCAAGCGACGACAGGAGATCGAAACGCGACGTAAAGCAGAGCTCCAGAAGCAAGATGAAGAAGTACAGGAGGACAAGGCGCGACGGACGGAGCGATTGCGGGAGCATAGGAAGAAAGTTCAACGTGACGAAGTAGACGAGGAAATCATGAAGGCCCGGCATAGGCAGATGCTGGACCAGGCCAACTTCTTGCAGACTAAGGCCGAGCCGAAGATACTATATCGGCCGTGGGAGCTGAGATCGGAGGAGGAGGATGTGATCGATGAGCAGATTCGGAAGGCGAAGGATGAGGTCGATAGGGAGCTAGAGGAGTGGGAGAATAGGAAGGAAGGGGAAGTGTCAACGCCGGCACGTGACGAAGCGATGCAAGGCGTCGAGAGCGGACACAAGCAAGATGATGGTTCTGGAAAAGAGGCTCGTGAGGAGGAACAGAAAGACGGGGACAAGAAGATGTCAGATCAACCGTCTCCGGAAGCTGTGACTCAACCCCCTGCAGAGGAGGTTCAGGATTCGCAACCCGCTGAACCGAAGAAGGAAGAAGGACCAGCCGAAGAGCCGCATGAGCCAGAACAGAATGAAACGGCGGCAGGCTCATCTGGCCAGAAGCAGGAGCAGGAGAACAATGAGGTGGATGAACATGGCGATCATGTGGTGGAAGGTGAGGAGGATACAGTCATCTACTAGACTGGTCGCGCTTGTGCAATTCATGATAGCTTGATACCCGATATGTATGCTTTGTTCGTCTTTCTCGCATAGAGGATCCCTTGGCATGATAGAAGTATGCGATGTTTAATAGGCCCGAATATGGGTTGTCGCCAAGACCCTTGATCAAGCTCCCTAGACTGCCTGTTCCTGCTGTACTTGTCTCGCCCGTGTCCGCTTCCACGCTTTCGGCCGTATGGGATGCAAATCCTTCCAGGTAACAATCAAGTCTGCGGAGTTCACTTCATCCGTTCTGAATGCGAGGTCTGTCCGTGAGTCACGTATGTATTATTAATGTGAGCTTGAACTGTCCAGATCCTACCTAGTATGGGACAGTAATTGACCTCGGCTACAGCATAGCTCCCAGAGTTTATATAAAAGCAACTGCACTTCCCTTTCAATCCAGCCCCATAAACATCGCCATTGCATACAAAAGACGCTGCCGTTACTGATCTGCTGAAATAATTACAATGCCTCTCGACAAAATCAAACCAAACGACCCAAGAGTCCAAAGTCAATTTGCCCAACTCAATGGCCGTCGCTGGCGTAAGTCACCTCCTCCTACTCCTCCCCCTTCCCACCCCCCCAACCCAATACTGACACGACCGCAAGACTATCTCGACGCCCACCCCTCAGGCGAAGCCAAAGGCACCTGCATCCTAATCCACGGCTTCCCGGACCTCTCCCTCGCCTGGAAATACCAAATCCCCATGCTCCTAGCACAAGGCCTCCGCTGCATCGCCCTCGACTGCATGGGCTACGGCGACACCGGCTTCTCCCCGGACCTCAAGGACTACACGTTCAAGATCCACGCGGACGCCATCGCGGAACTGGCCCGGCAGCAGGGGATCCCGCAGATCATCCTCGGTGGTCACGATTGGGGCGGTGCTGTCGTCTACCGCGTTGCGCAGTTCTATCCGGATCTGGTGAGCCATGTATTCAGTGTTGCGACGCCGTATTTCCCCGTCACGCCGGAGTATAGGTCCGTGGAGGAGCTGGTTAAAGGCGGGTTGGACGTTTTTGGGTATCAGCTTCAGTGGGGGAGTCCGGAGCACCCGGTGGAGAAGTGTTTGGGGAGGGATGAGAAGAGGATTAGGAAGTTCTTGAATGGGGCTTATGGCGGGAAGGCGCAGAGTGGGAAGCCTTTCATGTCGCCGCAGAAGGGCGTGGATTTGGAGTTGGTGGAGACGGAGGAGTTTGGGAAGACGCCTTTGCTTGATGATGAGGTGGGTGAATCATGTCGTCAACACAAGAGACGAGCTGCTGACGTTTGATGTGTTTTTTTTTTTTTTAGGATATGGACTTCTACGTGCAACAATTCACCAAGACCGGTTTCGAAGGCCCTTGTAACTGGTACCGCACACGGCGTCTGAACTGGGAACAGGATCAGAATATCCCAGCCGCGACGCGCAATCATCTCCCGCAGCCTGTACTGTTTATCCAGGCCAAGTACGATGGAATCCTGATCCCGAAGCTTAGCCAAGGCATGGAGAAGGCGATTCCTAACCTCACGAGGGCTGAAGTTCCTGCGAGCCATTGGGCTCTGTGGCATACGCCTGAGCAGACTAACGACACGATTCAGAAGTGGATTGAAGGCGTAGTGCTGGGTGGAAAGTCGAAGCTGTGAATTTGATTGTTACTTTTGTCTGCTCTGGGAATATCAAGCTATTAGACCTGCTGGATAAGCAGCATTAAGGTCTTCGACCAACTAAGACACAACTTCCAACTTCGCTGCCTGTGCCCACTTGCCATCCCCAGCCACCGACTCCTGCCTAATAGCATACAGCTCGTCAATGAAAGCCGGGACAAACGTCCCCGGTCCTTTAACCCCCTCCCGCTTCGCCGCACGTTCAGCAGCAATCTCATACATCAGAATCCCAGTCGCAGCAGCTAACAACTTATCGCCCCGCTCAGCAGCAAGCATTGAAGCTATCGTAGTCCCCAACGTACACCCTGCCCCTGTAATCTCGCCTAGGTACTCATGTCCATTCCCGATCGCGAACGTCCTCTCCCCATCCGAAACCACATCCGTAGACCCCGTCATAAGAACGACGTTGTGTTCGCGCGCCGCGATGCCCCGCACGAGCTTCACGCGGTCTTCGAGCTGCAACTGCGAAGCTCCGCTGTCCACGCCGTGCTGTTTGACCCCCTGCGCCCCCGAGACGGTCCGGATCTCCCCTTCGTTCCCCTTGATCAGGTCGAAGTACCCGCCTCGCATCAGCGCGCGCACGCCTTCCCGTCGCTGTTCCGTAGCACCTGCGCCTACGGGGTCGAGCAGTACGGGTCCGCCTACTGCGTTGTAAGCGGCGAGCGCTTTCAAGTGGTTGCCTCGGACGTCGGGCGTCGTGGTCCCCATGTTTATGACGAGAGCGCCGCCGAGACTCGCGAGGTCGTCGGCTTCTAGGCCGTTGTTGCTCATGATGGGCGAGCTGCCGACGGCTAGTGCCACGTTCGCGGCGAAGTTCTGCACCACGAGGTTCGTCATGTTGTGGCAGAGCGGCTTCTTGGTTGCCATCGCCTTGACTATGCCGGGAGCTTTTGCCACCACGTCGTCCCGCGATAGTGCGGCTTTGGATAAGGAGGTGGCGAAGGGAGGGGGAGTGCTGACTAGCGTCTTGAGATGCGAGGCCGCTTCTTTGGGTTGAGAGGAAGCCATAATCGCACTGACTACTGCGATCCCATCGAGAGATTTCTGCGGCGAGGCAGACTGATACAAGATGCGCTGGCAGTTGGAGGCGTTGACGCCACCTATACACACGGTCTTTACGTGGCCGTGTCCCTGCTTGACGAGTTCGTTGAGGATGTGCTGTACACCGGCCGTACCGATGACGGATTTCGTGTTTTCCTTGGTCGGTGTGGCGTACACAGTACCGATTCCAAGGTAGTCTGCTCCTCCCTTGGCGGCCTCTACAGCTTCCTCGAGGTTGTTAGCAGTCACGCCGATGATTGCGTCGGGACCGAGGACCTTGCGGGCTGTTGCTAGATCCATGTCATCTTGTCCGACGTGCACACCTTCTACGCCGGCGGCCAAGGCCACGTCGACGCGGTCGTTGATGAGCAGTGGTACATTTGCGGGTCTCGTGACTGCATGGAGGTCTTTGGCGATTCGTACCAAGTCAGCAGTATCGGACGTCTTGTCGCGGTACTGGACGATGGTGGCACCTGTCCAGAGATGAGCAATTGCATTGGCGTGTATGTGTACCTAGGGAGATGCAAGTCTACGAACCTCCTTCTACAGCCTTCCGCACCACCTGCACGAGGTCTTTATCGCCCAGGATTGCATGGGTGGAGTCAGTCACCAGGTACAACGAGTAATCAACATTCTTCGAAGGCATGGCTGGATTTCAAGCGTAGCTGAATACCTCAGTACCAAATTTTCATACGTTGTCACTGTGAGCAATAATAGACAACCCAATTTGAATTTGGGAAGCCGAGTGCAGGTGACATGGAGTTGCTGATGTCAGGCTGTATCGCCGGTTTCGCAGACCTCTAAGAATTCTACAGGGACGCTCTATGCAAGCCGCCAAGCGAATAGTCTTAATTGAAAGATATCGTAAGGATGTCCCTGATTGGTATTGATTGATGCCTTTGTCGGGCCGCAAATTTTTGTCGCACAAATGATATCTACTACAGTATGTACGTAGGTAGGTTCATAGTAGCGGAAGAAAGGCAGCACGAGCAGTTCGCAGAGTCGTCCCGACGACGTGGCTCTCGGTTCCAGCTTCCCGCACGGAATTCCGCAAAGCCGGTCGGGAAGAGGGACGGTCCCGTATTGTCAACGGCTCTTGCCGGTTTCTTTATGGCGAAGGCACAATCGCAAAATGGTAGCGGCAGTGGAAGAGAAGAGATCAACACAATACGATCATTCATGTGCACAGGGTAGATGCAACCGGATGTATGGATGAGGGTGGACTGCAGACAGATTCGTGACTGACCGGCCCGAGAGGCAAAACACGTGCCCGCCCAGGTCGACGCGGGGGATTCCGACAACTCTAATGTGTGCCAGTCATCAGTCAAAATCTGCCCGCACCGGACGTTGTTCTTCTCTCCATCCACCTCCAAACCTTGAACCACAACGCTTATCACCACCATCAACCGCGACTGCGAAAGCAACAGACCCATCATCGGCAACCGGATCGCCACCCATCGAGTGATAGCCGCCACCCATCGTCAGCGACAGACACTGCGCGGCGTGCACCCACCACCATCTTCCCATCCAATCCACCCAGCAAACCCCACCATAGGCTTCGCCATCCGAGGGATCGAGTTTATGTATTCGTCCCACGTGAACGCTTTCCAAGTCGAACCGCCGCCCGAGGAGCAGCAACCATTCCGTATAGCAAGAATACCCCGTTGTAGCGGCTACGAGCGCAACAACGGTTGATATCCAGCATCATCTGCCACCACTAGGTCATCTACCGCCAACATTCCTGCATAAACGCATCAAAGAAAGGCATCATTTGCCTGCCAGATACGTCGAGCAAACTTTGCTGCGTGTCTAACTGCATGTCTGTCTCAGTCAGCAGCAACTTAGCCGTACCAGCTACTTCTGCCACCGGTAATCCGTAATTTTACGACCTACCAGTCCACGAACCAGCCAACACCGTCACCATGGCCAACGTCAACATTCGCCGCGATGTCTCCGACCCCTTCTACCGCTACAAGATGGAGCGCCTGCAGTCCAAGATTGAAGGCAAGGGTAACGGCATCAAGACGGTCATTGTCAACCTGTCCAACGTCGCCGACCAGCTTGCCCGTCCTCCGAACTATGTCATCAAGTACTTCGGCTTTGAGCTGGGTGCCCAGACGAACATTGACCCCAAGGACGACCGTTGGATCATCAACGGCGCGCACGAGGCCGGCAAATTGCAAGACTACCTCGATGGCTTCATCAACAAGTTCGTCCTCTGCAAGAGCTGCAAGAACCCGGAAACCGTGGTCAACGTGAAGGATGGTGACATCTTCTTGGACTGCAAGGCCTGCGGTCAGCACACCCACCCTGACCTCCGCCACAAGCTTTCTGGCTTCATCTTGAAGAACGCGCCGAAGAAGGGCAAGAAGGACAAGTCGAACAAGAAAGCTGAGCGCCGCGCTCGTCGTGAGGCGGAGCGCAACGGTACGGCTGGCTCTGACGATGATGCCAATGGCCACCCCTCGCCAGGCGAGAGCGGCAGCGACAAGGGCGATGAAGACGGCGACGTGGGCAACGATGCGGGCTCTGACGACGAGCTCACCCGCCGCATCAACGCCGAGGCCAGAGAGCTGAACGAAATCAAGGAGAAGGAAGTCGAATGGTCCGTCGACATGTCCGAAGAAGCCATCAAGGCCCGCGCCCAGGCCCTGCCGGACGACCTCAAGCAGACCCTTGTTATCAACGAGGCCGCCGAGGACGACGAAAGCGGCCCCAGCCACTACGACGACCTGGGCAACTGGATCCAGGAGCAGGCCAAGAAGGAAGGCAGCGTCACCAAGCTCAAGGACGTCGACATCTACCTCAAGGCCAAGGACCTCGGCATCGAAGCCAAACACCGCACCCTCGTCGTCCTAGCCCAGACCCTCTTCGACGACAAAGTCGTCGCCCAGAAGCAGGTCGAGGGCCGTGCTTCCCTGCTCCAGAAAATGACCTCCAACGGCGACAAGCACGAGAAGGCCTTCCTCGGCGGTCTCGAACGTTTCGTCGGCGTCGACCACCCCAACCTCATCCCCACTATCTCGGCGATCTTGCTCCAGGTCTACGAGAACGAAATCGTTAGTGAGGATCAGCTTAAGGCGTGGGGTCACAAGGCTAGTAAGAAGTATGTGGATATTTCGACGAGTCGCAAGGTCCGCAAGCAGGCTGAGACTTTCTTGACGTGGTTGGAGGAGGCGGAGAGTGATGATGATGATGAGGAGGAGTCGGATTAAGTGGTTGGAGGAATCGTCATTCTCTCCTATCTCTCCCTCTTGGCCTTGGGGTTTTCCTTTTTTCCTGGCGGATCGGTTCGAAAGGATCGATTTCGTCGGGAAGTTTAAGATGTCCACTCTCCACTCTCTCTAAAGCTGGCTCCTGCGCTGTTTTTGGATTTTCTAAGTAACCTAGACTGTGCTTCATCTGATCACTTTCCTTTTCACCGGGGACTGAAAATCATTATTATCGAATATCTCTTCCCCCCTGCGTCTTTTTACTCGCTCCTTCCTAGAACTGAGTTGCTCCCTTGCGATTTGGACAGGACACGTACTTCGGGATTGCTTATGAGGATGTATTCCCCTTCCTCTCCCCTACATGGTACTTATACACCTTTTTTTTTCTCCTCCTTCCTACGTTTCTTCCTTGCAACTTTTCCTCTCGCACTCGTTTTGAGATTGATGTTTTCTCACTGTTCCTCATAGCAGCGGGGATACCAATCAGCATTCCCCATCAAATCTTTCCTTTCCTTTTCTCTTGCGTGTTCGTTCCGTCCGTCCATGAATTCTCGTATCTGGAGGCAGATGGCCTCCATTGACCAAGCCTCTACTCCCTCCCTAGACGAGCGAGTGCTGGACCTATTTGTTTACTCGTGCCACGCAGTATACTCAGATCCGAACCTGACTCATGCTCATAAAGGACGGCGAGCCACCTATTCGGAGCGTCTGGCTGATGTCGGAAATGTGGGAGCATATCTCCCTTGACCGAAAATTCGCTCTCTTTCGTACTCACGGGTGCTATAGATGCGATAGAAGCTCAAGTTAGGTTTAAGGGCATGTGCAGCGCTCCCTCCGTATTGCCGTTGACGGCTACCGGCTTTGGCTGATAGACCTGGTGCCCGGTGGTACCAAGACGTGGGATTTTGGCAAAGGGGCTGGTTTCGGGAGATGGTTGGTGGGCTGGGAGGTCAGTCATAATTGCTTGCACAGCTAAGGGGTCGGGTTGTAGACTTTGAAGACAAGGCATAGAGAAGAGCTTATGGGGAGGCTTGGAACTTGTGTTTTGGTGAGCTTGTGAACTTGTGAGGGTAGGATGGGTCATCAAGTCGCCATTGCGTGCGTGACGGTTGATGGGTTGGATTGCGCTGGGCACTGTTATTCAGCACATCACTCTGACGAGGCACAGATGCTTATGCCTGTGTGCTAGCATTGAAGAGATGTTGCTCTAGCAAATGTATGATAGAGCTTATGTACGACAATGCACTGAGATTGCGATGCGGGAAGAGTTTGCGTAGAGAGTGTAGTTTGATTGTCACGTATATATTACTACATGTATACGTGCATGTGAGTGGCATAATTGCCCTCTGATCAAGCTTGCCAGCTTTTGCTGGTCTTTCCAGCCCGTGACTAGCAGTGAAAGCCAATTGGCTGCCTTTAGACCTTCTCCTCGTGCTCCGAATGGCCTTCGACGGATGCAGTCTTGTCTGCCGGCACATCGCCATGAGCAATGCGGTTGGTGTCGGCAAACACATTTCTGGTCTTCCAGGCTGGAGTCTGAGGGGTTTGATGTCAGTATTTTGCTCTTCTCAGAATGGATCAGGGCACTTACTCCGATGTAGGGGAGTCCGTTCGGGTTTTCGAAGATCTCAGTAACGTCTTCAAGGTTCTTTCCTGAGGTCTATTGTTCAGAATGAGTCAGTAATGCTCGACAGATGAACTGAGGTTGGATTGAAAGCCTACCTCCGGGAACATGAAGAAGACATGGATGAACATGGCAGCGTTGAAAACGCCGAAGATGATGTAGACCTGCCATTTAATGTCTTTCATAGTCAGCTTCTAAGATCGGGCGTGCATGAGATGCCTCGAAATATCTTACTTGCGAAAGCGTCTGGAACGAACGCTCCTAGCGCCGTGTTGAAAGCCCAGTTGGATGAAGTAGCAAGAGCAACAGCCTTACCACGCACACGGAGTGGGTATAGCTCAGGCGGGTAAACCCATGAAACCGGTCCTGAGTAGAGTCAGCACATGAGTACAGGACAGGGGTGATACGGGTCTCCACTTACCCCAAGTTGGCGCGTAAGAAGCGACAAAGAGGTATGTGCAAGCAATGAGACCCTTCGCCGGAGCCCCGGAGACCCTCATTGACTGCGCCTTAACGTTGCCGATACCGCCAGGTACCACCTCGCCAGTTGCTCCCATCATGCCTGCGTTCGCAAACATGAAAGTCATCATCAGAAAAGCGCCGATAAGCAGTGTAGGACGGCGGCCCCAGCGGTCCATGAACAGCAATGCAGGAACAGTCATGACGACGTTGATGATATATTGGATGGAGGAAGCGAGAAGCGCAGAGTTGCCTTCGTAGCCAGCCTGTATGGGAAGTTAGCATTTTGGATCGGCGAGGTATAGTTGTGAACATACCATGGTGAAAATGTATGCGATGTAATACATCATGACATTCATGCCAGTAAGCTGAGACCAGATCTGCATCCACATACCGATGTGGGTACGGTTGATCAACTTAGGCGAAAACAATTCCCAGTATGTAACGTCCTTGTTATGCGCTTCGAATTCGCACATGTCGCGAATGTCCTGCAGCTCTTGCTGTACGAGGGGATGGTTTGGGTCGCCCTTGCCGATGACGTTGGTGATGACTTTGTTGCATTCTTCCCAGCGATCCCTGCGAGCGAGCCATCTCGGACTGTAATGAGACGTATTAGTTACGCATCTCTTTTCGCACGTGGGTACAGGGCTCAAACGTACCTTTCCGGCAGGAAAAACATGGCGCAAAACAGGAAGACGGCGGGTATCATCTGCAATCCCCATGGAATGCGAAACGCGGCCGGATTCGCGGTGTCTGCGGTGCCACCAGACACGAATGT
The DNA here is from genome assembly GCA_037044905.1 of Hortaea werneckii. Lineage (NCBI taxonomy): Eukaryota > Fungi > Ascomycota > Dothideomycetes > Mycosphaerellales > Teratosphaeriaceae > Hortaea > Hortaea werneckii. The sequence goes on along the minus strand of JBAOKB010000090.1, from coordinate 66,012 downwards.
GGAGCCGTACGAAATGCTGATATTGTCAGCTCATGGTTTCCTTTGGACCCTTCGAGGTATACGTTGTACTCACTAGTACATGATCAAGATACCCCAGGTGATAGCCCATTGCTGCGCACCAACAACTCGACCTCTCTTGGTCGGCGGTGCCAACTCGGAGATGTACACTGGTACCTGTGCAGATTCCATACCAACACAAAACCCGTTGATGATACGTCCAACGACCAGCATAGGAATGTTTTGAGACGCGCAAATGATAGTAGATCCGATTAACCAGATGATGCAGCCGATCATGATAGCCCATTTACGTCCGAGAAGGTCAGTCACGAATCCAGAAACCAGAGCGCCGAGCCAGGATCCTGCTGGCATGGCGGCGGTGATACCACCTTGTGGACCTGGAGCAGGACCTGAGCACTGCTGCTTATCGTTGAAGGGCGGTCCGTCGGGACCCTGATTGAAATAACATTTGTACGCCTGCGTGCCGATGATGGCGGACATCGAAGAGATGTCAAAGCCTATCCCCTAGTCAGTACCGAAGACCGTCTACAGCCAGCTGTCTCAGCTGCAAACGTACCAAAAAGGCCACCACCAACGACCGCCACACCGGCGATGAAGTAGATATTCGACGACAAACCCATCTTGAAGCTTGGTCGAAAGAGAAAGACACACAAAGGCAGCGAGCAAGAGGAAAGGATCTGATGATGGGCGGGGGCCCAACTAGTCTTTTATCTGGAGCAGCGTGGGTTTTCCTGACACCAGCAGACCGGGCTCTCATGCTTTGTTGCGTCAATCCTTGCCCAAGGAGGCATGTCCTCTCCCGGGTCCGATACACATTAGGGCGGAAAGACCTGGGAGATCGCGTGGTCGCATGTGGAGATACATACGCGATGGAATTTGCGGTGCAGCTACCTCCGACCCAAAGGGGTCTCGGGGTGTCCCATGGGCGGTCGTTGGTCTTCGACTCGCGCGGGTCACTGTGTCGATGGTGGAGACAGAGAGGAATCTCCGCAGCGGGCGGAACCTTGCGAGCTTGGCCGGCAGACGCGGGCTTGATTGTGCTCGCCAAGCTCGTTTTTTCAGCGGAGCAGGCAGGGAAGTTGAGGCACTGGCTCCTCAGAGCTGCGACGGTGGATGGTCATCGGAGGCTCCACCTCCACCTTGGGGAATTGCGGTGATTGAGGGCTGAGGACATTATTAATTTTGAGTGCCGTGGGGCCCCGAGACGAATCACCGCGTTGTACACTGCTCCGACGGCTTCGTCTGATCCCTTCTCTATTGATCAATCAGCGCATCCACTGAAGAAGCCCTACCGCTCTCCACCAAGCATCAAGTCAAGTCACGGCCCGTGGCTCAGGCAATACTAGACAATGCGAAGCTCGGCTAGTGCACCAGAACGACATGACGTCTGCCCTAACTCAGTGTGCATTAATATGACGGGTTTGCAGGGTCCAAAGGAATGCGCTAACATACGCTCCGCGACTGAAGGAGAAGAAGCTCAGAGCAGCTGTCGGAGGAGTTTCTCCATCTTATCAACTTTCGTGCTCGCTACATACGTCTGCCCGCGGGCCAAGAGAACAGCGAGGGGAGACCGGGATGTGGAGGAGCATCTCTGCCTCTGAGTGCACTCCGTATCCTCAAAACCATCCCCCTGTTATGCTGTTGAGAGAGGTTGTCCGGATATGGGGTCGGTAATGTGGAGGGAGCAATCGTTCCCATTAAGTTTCCATACTGGGTTTTAAAACAATTCCTAGCGAAACGGCTGAGTCGTAAACATCCCAGGGATGGACCGTGTTTCTTGCATCCTGCGTGATTTTACAAACCGAGCAGCTGGGAGCCATAGGTTCCGTCCGAGAGAAGGCTTTGCGAGAACGTCGCTAAGATATCCACATGACATGACCCTACCTAGACACCAGTCACATAAGCTATTCATAACCGTCCCCGTCTTGATGTCGAGCAGCGGCACAGCATGGCAAGACAAGCTAGGGCACCGCATTGCCAACCCTGCCTGCGTGCCTGCCGCCTCCAGTACCGAGCCCAACTCACCCACGTGAAGATCCAGATGAATGCTCCCCGGCGCGGACTTCTACTCAGCGTCTGTCGTCAAGTGGAGAACGGTGTCCCATCTTGCCATTACCGCGGCTGAAGCACCTCGCCGACCTTGGTGGCAAGACAAGCGGTATCGCGGAGCTGGAGGGGTTCCTTGTATCCCATCTCACGGGAACAAAACATCCTAGGAGTTCGCAGCCGAAGCCAAGTCCTGTAACCTTTAGTCCGACAACAGAACGAGCGATTATTCCATGGACGCTTCCATTTGTTGTTAGCTTACGCATATGCCAGGAGCACAGCACCGCCTTCCGAACAATGACCGGGTTTCGTCCCGGTGGGTAATAGTTGGTGGCGGTCTCCGAGGTTCTTTCTAGCTCTGAAGGGAAGAGAGAGGTATCGATTGCGAAGACCGACTTTCAGATATCAAAGTGAAAAAAAGAAGGAGCGCCTTCGTACCGAACCCCGTCAACGATGAATGCATACTCACGGATTTCAGAGCGTAGACGTGATGCATTCATTCCTTGTACTTTGACGAGAAAGCAAGACACGGTCTGCCAGCTGACGAGCTCTATATTGCCCCCATGATGCACGAAGCTCGACTCCTCGAATCGCCTGCCTAGCAACAGCGGCATCCTTCTTCGCCGTCGCCGCCTTCCAGGACCCAGAAGTAAAATCACAGGCTCGAGTGAGCACTACTCCAACCCTACCAATCTCTGTCCCACCTTACTCCCCATGCCAAGCACCACACGAACCCTATCCTCCCCACTGAAAGATCCTAAAGATCCCGTTCCATCCGCCGACTTATCTCCTCCAACCGTGCCGCAAACCCCTTCACCGTCTCAGTCAGCTGCCGATTCGCCTCCTGCAGCTCTGCGATCGTTTCCCGATCGACACGGCTCCTTGCACTCACATCCTCCCCCGTGTTGGAAGATGAAGCGGTCTGGGTGCGGTAGAAGTCGTGGGCGTAGCTCGTTGCGATGCGGTTGTGAGCACAACTCTGCTCGGTGTGTGTTTCGCCTTCGGCCGGCTCATGGGCAGGAGTTTGCACAGGACTCTCGCGGGTGTTCGGAGCAGTGTCGGTATCGTTCTGCTCAATGTGAGCTTCAACGTCGCCTGCCTCAGGCGCAAGGGCTTGCACAGGACTCTCGAGGGCGTTTGGGGGGGACCCGTCAAGCCCGAACGAGACCACAGAGTCCGGCGTGCGCAATACCACGGGATTGCTGCGCTGCTGTTCGATCGTCGCCAAACGATCATCGATACGCGCATGCGCTGCCCGCATCTCCTCGCGCACGACGAGGATGCCGTGTTCGCGCTCGAGGATCTTGCCGAGCATCGCGAGCATCATGTCCTGCTTATCCGCCGGCATCTCGAAGCGAGGGAGCGGTTTCTTGGGATCGACGTCGATGCCGCTGTCTAGCTTTGGATCGCTCGTGGTCGAACGTGATAGGTTCTCGTATCGGGCTCTGGCATCTGCGACGAGTGAGGGTGCACTGTCTACCACGATGTCTCCGCGAGACATCAAGTCCGGTCTAGACGGAGACGACTCAATGTGGATACCTGCTTCATTTGCCCTCATACGAGTGAACCGGCCCAAACCCTCGCGGTCGTCGCGCCATTTCCTCGGAGGAGGACTATACGTAGTAGCCGGCAGATACTGCAAAGGCGAGGGCATCGCACTCGGATGATTGAACGAAGCCGGCGAGGCTTCGATGTTCTCATCATTCTCCGCCCCAGCCACTGCGGCGAAGAGATCTGGATCAATGACATCGCCAGCATCCGGATCGTTGATGATATTCGCAGCTAAGGACTGACGTACAGGACTGCGGCTATGGTTGCGCGAATGGGTGATGCCGTGCGCAGGCAACTCTTCTCGCGCTGCGTGGTCTTGCATGATTGTGAAGATCTCTGAGCTCGGTCGGTCTTTACTCAAGTAGATCCCGCTGTTCACTGAGGGATCAGATGCCAGCTCAGGGTAACAGATGGGGATCGTGCAGCCGCTGCTGTTGCTCTTGCTTTGAGGGGTATGTTGAGTAGTGTGCGAGTTTCTCGTCTTCTCTTTCTCTTCCAGCACTGGAGGCAGATCATCTATCGTCTTGCGGTAGTTTGGTCCAGGTGTGCGTCCACTCATGCTGGCGCGAGTGCCGGGAGTGCCGAAGTCAGCGACTGAGTAGATGGAAGGCGAATACGTTAAGTCTTGACTCTTGCGGTAGTAGTTCTCTGCTGGCATGTTGAAGCCTTCCAGCCCAAGGCCTTCAACACGTGCTTTCATCTCTTCAAAGGTGCTAGGTTCATTGAGAGCGGGAACCACTGAAGCATGAAGCGAATACATGCTGGGTTGAGTGACAAGCCTAGGTATGTCCTTATGTGCGTAGTTTCCAAACTTCGTTGGGCTGATCCGATTGCCCGTAACTACTACGCCAGCTACAGGCTTGGAAGGTGTGCTATCCTGTTCATAGAATGGCACTCTATTCGAGGATGCCTTTGCTGGCGTCTCCTTGTTTGTCTTTTGATTAGGTGGCGTATTCTTTGCCGGTGGCGTTGGAGGAGCAGCGGCATCGATGTAGCGCAAGCTTTGAGAGCGAGTGACGGGACATTGGTCGGCACCCTGCTGCTGCTGTTGCTCACGGTATGTACCATGGTCGGAGAAAGCTTGAGAGGGTACGCCTTTGCCATCCTGATGAGTGTAGTGAGTAGGATCAGAGTAGCCAGTCTGCGGCGTCTTGGCCATGCGACTGTGGGCGCGAGATGGATCTTGACTCTCAACGGGATCCGTCTGCGGAGTCTCCTCTGAGAAATTTGTCGAGGTTATTGTAGGCTCACTCCTATCAGAGCCGGATTTCCGCGATTGTGCTGCGCTGGAAGCAATGGCATCCTCCACGCCAATGGATTTCCTGCCAGAGAAGAGTCCCCCTTTCTTCTGCTTGGATGGACTCCTTCCTAAGCTGACCTTGCCTGGCAACGTACCCAGCAGTGCCTGCGCCTTCACAGGCATGTGCTCACCTCCTTCACCCCCATGCATACCATCCAAAGCAGGGATGGACGGACTAGGGCTCGCCGCACCACCGCCTGTGATCTTCGTCAGACCGAACTTGGAGAAGAAGTTCTTCTTGGGACTCTTCTGTGCAACGCCCTCTCCACTGAGTGCAGCGCTTGCCACTGTTTTTCTTGACTGCAGGTTAAGCGCCGGCTTCTTGAAGGTCGATGCAGTGCCATCTGGATTGCTGAACTCGCCAGTTGTTGGCTTCGGCGTCGGAGCATAGGTGGTATAGACTGGAGTGCGTTCCTCTTGACTACCGGAAATTTCATGCAATGTTGCCTCGCGTTGCTCCTCGATCACACCGCGCGTCGTTGGCTCAGCGACGCCGTCATTGTTTGGCACCAGCCTGAGCGGCGGCGGCGTGGGCTGGCGACCCGTGTTGATAAAGGGTGAAAGTGTAGTGACCGTGCTGTTGCGCGGCTGATCTTGGCTCGGAATTACGAATACTGGCGAGGGTGGACCTGAATTAGTCTTCGGCCTCAATGCGGGATGTATATCAGTTGGGGGGTTAGCGCGAGCTTTCTCGAGCGCTTGCTGGTAGAAGGCATTGCTTTCGAGACGATGGCGATGCAAGCGTGCGGCTTGCTGAGCGAAAGCGTTAGGACCTGGCGTTGCTTCCGGAAGACCAAGAATGCCGCTCGTGTTCTGCTCAGGGGGCGATGAAGGACGTGACGAGAGCGATGGCGCGCCCTCCCTCATCTCCATTGTGCTACTGCTGAATGGCTAGGACTAAAGAACGTCTTTCTAGAATGTCAGTAGTGATACTTGACCAACGACAATAGCTGAAGCCCAACAATAGCGATGCCTGGATAATTAGGCATGGGCAGTCTCCAAACGGAGGCGGCAAAATTGGTTCACTGCTTGTTTACATGCGCACTGGTCGGGTGGTCCCGTGCTCGAAGTCTTTCAAAGAGGGAAGGTACGAGACGTCATCATCAATACCGCTTGGGGCACCCGGCAACGGTATTCACATGATAGCCTTCGCCTGAACAGAACGAATGTGAGTAGAAATGGGTATCAATTTGTCGACGCAAATATGAAAGACAAGCTACTTAGACCGCTTTGAAGTGGCGCAAGAGCGCGAACAATGCTTCTGCTTCCTGAAATGTATGCCCTGACTCCCTTTTCGCCCAAGCGCTGGATCCAGAATTTGATGACGAGTGGCTCTTCCATTGGAGCACTACAGGCTATAGCATCACGCAGCCTTTTCCTTTTCCTAAGAAGGGGTCAGCAACTGTGGTGGAAATGAAATGTGCACGCAGGGATCGGTGAAAACTTACTCTTCTTCCCCTGCTTCGTCACCGGCGGCTCCAACGCGGCCACAATCGCCTCATCAAAAACATCCTTTAGCTTGAACTGCGTCAGAGCCGAGCACTCGACGTACTTCACCGCACCTAGCTCCTTCGACATCCTTTCACCATCCTCCTTCCGCACAGGCTGCATCTTCTGCTTCGAAAGCTTCTCCCGCACTTGAGGGTCGTCTCGCAAATCTGTCTGAGTGCCAACGATGAGGCATGGCACACCAGGACAGTGGTGGTGCACCTCGGGAAACCACTTTTCGCGTACGTTCTCAAATGATGCCGGACTGGTGACGGAGAAACAGACAAGGAAGACGTCGGTTTGTGGGTACGAGAGAGGACGCAGGCGGTCGTAGTCTTCCTGTCCTGCGGTATCAAAGAGGCCTAGTGTGTAGGGTTCATCCCCGATCCTGGCTTCAATTAGCTAATGTGGGGCTTGGAACAAATCTCAAAGAGTGCCTTACATTACTGTGACAGCATAATTGTCGAAGACTGTCGGCACATATTCTGAGGGAAACTTGTTGGTGGTGTAGCTGATCAACAGACATGTCTTGCCGACCGCACCATCACCGACCACAACGCATCTGTTCGGTGTGTCAGCTGCCAATTGTTACACAAAGTACCACCACCCTGCTACAATCTTGATGTAACAATGCCCAAGGCCCTATCTCCTTGTGCGCTCACTGGCAATGCAACTGCATTGGGTATATCAGGCACATGAATATGTAGGCTGCTCGCTGCTCGCTGCCCGTGGCCCACCAAGCGCTCTTGAGCTCGCCACCTGTTTCCAGCATGTGCAGGCACCATCTAGGTAATGAAACTCACTTTATCGTAGCCACAACCATTTTCAAAGCTTCTTTGCTCTATCCTCCGAGCCGACCAGGCTGCTGGAAGCACTAGAAATGCGTTGCGGATCGGCCGAGTAGGGGCGTGGGGTTTCGAAGGCAGGAGGTGAGGTTGGTAAGGATTGTTACGCGGGCGGCCAAGGCGTGTGACAGGCTGCAAGAAGGCTTAGCAACATGATGCGCCAGCTTTGCCATGAGTCGCAATGGGGAAGCCATATTTACCAGTCAATCGCTCCTGCTACTACGAGGGCTGCAACAGCTCACCAGGAGCTTCTCGAAATCCGTGTGGCGCGATTGCGCGCGCGTGAGTCTTTGGACGTCGGTTTCGCTCCACTCTCCGCCTTTTGCTGTGAGCGCGGCTACTGGCGCAAGAAGCTCTAGTGTCGGGTGCAACGCGCGGTCGGCAAGTCGAGGTCAGAAGCTCCGATGGGCGGAATTCTTAACGTTCTGTGTCGATACAGAAACGCTGAGCCGAGGTGATGAAGGGAGGAAAGGGCGACGAGAACAATGGCAAGTCGAGGCAAGGCGAGGCAGGCGAGAGGCGGTGTCAATGGAAAAGTGGAAGGGCGGCGGAAGAGAGGGACAGGCGCGGGCGGGAGTAATGGGGGTGAGTGAGTGGGTGGGTGGGTGGGAAGTTCGGTAATCTGCGCGGTGCAGCAGATTGAACCTGCAGCGACTGGGACTGGCTCTGGCTCTGGCTCTGGCTTGCTCGCTCTGCCACTCCCCGGCGGTCGAGAAGGTCCCGTGGAGTAACGGGTTTCACGGGTCACGGGTGGAAGGGCCGCCCGGCGGGTCCCGTCCTTGCAATGTCTTACATAGTATTTTGCCTCAGGCATTTTTGAATCACGATACCTATCGGGCGGCCGGGCTCTCCCGTCTCACGTGTCTGATACGTGACAGCATTGACCGGTGGTGATTACCGAAAAGCAAAGCTGGCTTCCCCGGACTTTCAATGCCTTGCCCTGCAGATCGCGGAACTTTGGAGGGGGCGAGTGTGGTAAAGTGACAGCTGTTGCTGATGTTTACGAATGAGAACATGACGTGTAAATAAGGGGGACTCACCAGACGAATAGTTCAATCCTTCTTTTGTTAATCTGGTTATACATCCCGAACCACCCGCCAGCTGGAAGGCAATGGATTCTGCAGATGCAATCCCCGAATCAGCATGGTCGGCGTTGGACAAGCTCTCCTCCATCCCCCTATGGGCATGGGCAGCAGGTGCGGTAGTGGGCGCATTCGGTATCATAGTCCTGGTATTTCCTTTCTCCGATATCTCATCCCGCGCAGCGACATCTCCAACACCCCCGCGCAGAGCAAGGCCCAATGCAACCAACGTACACACATCTCTACGGTCATCGTGCTGACTGCGGTGGTTATCCCTATAGGCATATACTACACTCTTACTCATAGCTCCTAAACCTCGACCTCCACGAGCCTCCGAAAAGCAATTCATCACTGTCCAAGCCGATGGAACAGTGTCCAAGCTGCAACCGCTGCCATGTTGGTACGACAACCACGTCGCCCTTACCCAGATGGCACGGGAGAAACAGATCTCACCCGAGGAGGCCTACCAGATAAGCGACGCAGAAGTCTTCATGTCCCTCGTAGTACCCGCATACAACGAAGAAGAGCGTTTAAGCGGCATGCTGGAGGAAGCAGTAGAATATCTGGAAGAACAATACGGTCACCACGGTACGCCTAGCAAAAGCAGTAGTAACGGATCACTGCAGGCGAGTGGACAGCAGGGAGACAAGTGGCGAGGATGGGAAATCATCGTCGTCTCGGACGGCAGCAAAGACAAAACCGTCCAGACGGCACTGCAATTCGCAAAGACTCACCAACTCAACCGATCTCCGCCCGTACCTAACGGACCATGGCATGGGAAGAACAACGCCAAGCCCACAAACATCCCGCCAGGCACGATCCGTGTGGTCCAATTGGAGCAGAATCGCGGGAAAGGCGGTGCGGTGACACATGGTATGCGGCACGCCAGAGGCACCTACGTCGTTTTCGCCGATGCGGACGGAGCCAGCAAATTCACCGATCTGGGCAAACTGGTCCAAGGCTGCGAGAAGGTGAAGGATAAGCAGGGTCGCGCGGTCGGCGTAGGTTCCAGAGCGCACATGGTCGGCACCGAAGCCGTCGTAAAGGTATGTTTTCTTTCATTCCCTCTGCAGCAAGCTCGGAAAGCTGCTATTACCGTGCTATTAAACACTAGAGTGGTTTTACTGATCTATCGTCTCAGCGCTCCTTCCTCCGTAACACCCTCATGCGCGCCTTCCACCTCCTGATCTGGACCCTCACCACCCCACGCACTTCCCATATCAAGGACACCCAGTGCGGTTTCAAGCTTTTCTCCCGCCCTGCGTTACCGTATATTATCCCCTACATGCACTCGGAAGGCTGGATTTTCGACGTCGAGATGTTGATGTTGGCCGAAAGCGCCGAGATCCCGATGACGGAAGTCGCGATTGGGTGGAAGGAGGTCAAGGGGAGTAAGTTGAATGTGATTAAGGATAGTTTGGGTATGGCGTGGGGGCTAGCTATGCTGCGGGTGTGTTGGGGTGCGGGGATTTACAGGAGGGATTGATGGGGCTTCCTGAAGAAGTCTTCTGAACTTGCAGTGTCTATGTGCCCTGGCTTTGCGTTTGGGCTGGGGTTTGCATGTAAATGCCGGGTCTGCCAATGTGACTTAGGATGTTTGCATTTGCGGGACTGAGTAAGCATTTCACGTGGCAAAAGTATAGCAGATTTTCGCGCTTCATCAAGTTGTTGAGCCGCAATCGCAAAAAGATCTGAACCGAAAGTGCGGCGGGTCCGAGGTACTTCGCCACAGGACATCGCAAGGCCAAAGTGGAAGACATGTAGTGCAACCGCGAGCTCGAGATGCACTGCGTGGGAGTTCACAAAACATGTACTCATATGGTAACGAGGGATAGACGAGAGTCCTGAGCATGTCTCTGCAAAAATGGTACTGCACGCGGTACCGTCTTGATCCTCAAAAAAGCTTGAGTATAGATGGGCACTGCCTAAATAAGACCGAAACACGCAACCCCCAAGCATTGCCCTGCCCCTATTGCCGTCTCAACCCAACCGCAACGCACAAGCAGCCAACTCCTGCTTCACACTCTCGTCCCGCGGCAGATAAATCGCCGCCACCCGTAACAACTTCCTCGCGCTCGTCTTATCCTCCATCGCCTTCTTCGCCAGCGCCGTCCGATAATAAATCTTCCCCATCTGATTCGCCGCGGGAAACCCCAACACCGCTTCGTCTTCCGGCGGGATATCATACCGATCGTCCGCCCCCATCGCTTCCCGGATCATCCCGATCGACCGCATGCCCCAGAACGCACATTCCTCCCACTGCTCTAGCTTGATGTACGCGAGACAGGTGTTGGCGACTAGCTGGACCCTGAGGATCAGTCGTTCCGATTGCCCGTTCTTCCCCGTGAAGGGCTCCTCCCGCATCTCCCGTCCGAAGTAATGGTCCGCGTGGATGTGTCGTCGCCGTCCCTTGATCACCACGTGCATCGCTAGCCAGGCTTGCCGGTAGATCTCGAGCGCTTCTTGCGGGTGGCCCGCGGTGAGTTGCGCGTTGCCTTCGGCTTTGTATTGGATCGCTTCGCGGAGACATTGCTCCGGTCGCTTGTGGGGTTCTTTCTGTAGCTCGCGGAGTTCTGCTTCGACGGAGGCGTCTGGTTTGGGATCGCCGGTCACGACCATTGATCGGAGGTTCTTCACTTGGGCAAAGGGTAGGAGGAGGCGGCGTTGTAGGGACTTTTGGATATGTTTCTCTTGGTGAGGTCGAGGGTCTCGTAGTGTGAGGTCGAGCCTGAGTTGAGGGTTGAGGGCTTCGTGTGATAGGCTGGAGTAGAACCACATGGTGCAGAACTTGTCGAGGTCTTCGAGTAAGATCAGGAACCGTTGTTCGTCGCCTGCCTCCATCTTTGTCCCCTCGTCAGCGTATGCTTAATCAATGGCTGCTTCTTGACTTACCGGCACTTCCGGAGCATCTATGCTCACCGTCATACTATGCCCTTCAAACCTCGCTGCTCTTCCTCCAGGCGCGATAAGTGGTACATGCCCCTCTCGAGCTACATGGAACTGCGCTTCCGGCCACGGTGTTTCCACTCTTACAAAGGTATTCAGCTCTTGAAAGATCTTGCGTGACTCGTGATAGATTTGCCGGTTGACCAGGAAGAGTTGAACGGCATCTTGGTAGCTATATGAGGTGTACTCGTCCTCGTGATAATGTCGGTTCGCATCCGGGTGAAGGATCAAGGCGTAAATCTGCTCGCGGAGCTCGGGAGGAATCGTCATTAAGCTCGCCATGTTGGATCGTGTCGCACGTATGCTGCTAGAGAGGTATTCGTTTCGCAAGATCTGAGGTCAGGAGTAGCCAAAGTCACTGCTATTGCTTGTGCACAGGCGTAAATAAATGTAGTACTTGTTCAGCTCCCATGTAGCTTTCATTCAGCGCATCAAACATTCGAAAAATGACCTCGGCGTATCGAGTCGGCTTCATCCGACTGTGCCTCCCGCGTCAGGAAGGTGGGGCCCTGTACCGCTTTGGAACTTTTGGAAGCATTAAATAAAATGTTGCTACTGAGGTTTCGAACATAACGGAAAGTTGATTCCAGAGTGATTAATACTAAAAATCAACATGAACGATTGAATGCCTCAAGGAGCTTGTTGCTAAGGAAACCCCAAATACGAAGGTGAAGGATTCAGCGGCCTTCAATTACTGCGAGGCCCACCTCCCCAGACAGTGATAGCATAAATATCGCTCAAGGTTGCGGAGTAATACGGCACCGGCGCGACCTACTGTCTACAGCTGCTGGAACAACTGTGCTGTTTGTAATTGAATAATGCTAAGCACAATAGGGTAATCAGCAATACTGTCCATAGTAGCTCCGCCATAGACCCAGGCATCTAAGCAACGGGTAATTCCAACCTCGCGGGTCTTAATCATCAACGAAGAGAAATGGAGCCCGATACCGTTGCTTCGGTTCGGTTTCAGAGCTGCGCCACTGAGAAGGACGATTGAGAATTGGAAAGGCAGAGGGGAAGAGTTTTGGTGGTAGACCCATTTGACATTTAATATATGTAAACCACCCTTCATCGGCCTTAAACCCCACTCGGTTCAGTGCATATTAGTATACAAGCCTTCCAATACCAATTCCGCTAGGGCAGACTTTTACTGTTTCGTCATTTGGAGGATACCACAATGCGCGGACAGAGGAGAGCAGTGGCTGTCTCCACGCGAGAATCGACTTGCCCAACGTGTCAGGCCTCGGCTTTTTTGAATTGATTTCCTTCTTTCGTCCTCTCGTCACTGCTGTCGCCGCCAGTCGTGTTATGTCCTGGATGGTTTTGACGTGCCAGATTTGAATGATGTGAATGCCCAGCAGTTTCACCAGCAAGTCGCGTTGCTAGAGTGCTTGGGTGCAGGTGGCGGGTGAGGGCGTCTCCGGCCGATTCGGAACATGCCTTTCGGCAATAAGTTGATGTGATAGCGAACGGCTTAAGTCGTGAACAGAGTATCTTCCTCACGCAGATATTCACCGCAATCAGCTTGTCGGAAAGTGACAATGCCAGTCGGGTCTAATCTCCTGGCCTCAGCCGTGCTTCTCGCCGTCACTCCAAAACCCTGTACCTGGTCAGCAATTGCTCTGAACTTTAGACTCTCTTGGGTGCACTTACCAAAGGTGTGTCGTTCATACTCATGACCACCACACCCTGGTGCTCAGGGCAATCCTCACTCCATCTCCCGACATGGGCCTTGACCACGTGCCCACCGTACAAGAACGGCATCTCGCCGTTGCTCTTCACCCACACTTTGTACCGCGCATGTGGCGCGATGACATCTAACGCGGTGACATGCAGGCGGAACTTGCCCGTCTTGGTGAACTTGCCCAGACAGGTGCCCAAGCTGAGGAGGCTGTCGCGGGCAATGGAAGTCGCAAGGTTGGCGAGCGATTCGCGGACATAGTATACCCGGTCCTTCTGGATGCGGAAGACGTAGCGGTCGGAGGACTTGCCGTTGGGGCCCGGAGCGGCGTCGGTGAGAAGCGTCTTGAGGGAAGCGCCGGTGTAGTTGGCGAGCTTCTCAAAGAGCGTTTTCGTTTCGGTATCGGTGAGCGGACGCATGATGGGCGATGTCGTGGGGTGGTACGGCCCTCTTCCTCTTGCTCGTTCCGGCCTGCCTCTTTCCACACAGGAATACTACCTAGGTGCCTAGGAACCTGCTTTGGTCGGGCAATGCAGCTTTCGACTCGGAAGAGAAAGTGCGCCTGGACGCAGGCGAGGCAGGAAAGTTGCGAGGAAGCTGCGACAGGAAAGGAAATGCTCGACCCAAAACTTTATCGCCGCAAAGTCCGTTCCCGCGAAATCTTGGCGGATTTTTCTGGAGGCAATGGAAGTTCAAGGGAAGCGCAACTTCACGGCCAGCAATAGCAACATCGTCTCCACAATATGGCACCGGAACCGGCGAACAAACGGCGCAAGCTCAGCCCGCCGACCAACAATGTGCCGGGCTTTGCCAAATGGAACCTCGAGCAGGACTACGAGCAGCGTCCGCGAAAGCGCAAGGATGCTAAATCCGAGAAGCTGCCGGTGAAGACGGCCGAGGGTTGGAAGGAGAATCAGCGACAAGAGCCTGAGGATGCACGCCAGGAGCAAGAGGACGACGCGGATAGCTTCCTCGCGAGCGGCGACGAGGCTGACGGGGCAGAGAAGGACAGCGGCGTAGCGGATCTGGAACCCAAGCCCAAGCCGGCTCCCAAACCACGACTCCCACCGAAGGAAGAAGTACGCCAGGCCAAGGAAGACTTAGCGAGGATCGCCGGCAACATCAGTGAAGACCCGGAGGAGAATATCGGACAGTTAGGCTCCCTGGCGCATATCGCAGAGAGTGAGAATGTGACAGTACAGAAGCTGGCGCTCGGCACCCAACTGGCCGTGTATAAGGACATCATCCCCGGCTACCGTATTCGACCTCTGACTAAGGACGACATGAATGCCAAGCTCTCGAAAGACGTGCGGAAACTGCGATCCTTTGAGCAGAGCTTACTAGGCGGTTACAAAGACTATGTCAAATCTCTGGAGAAGCTCGCATCAGACGATAAGCTTGCAGCGGTAGCCACAGGATGCGCATGCAATTTGATCACCAGCGTGCCCCATTTCAACTGTCGGAATGAGCTTCTCGCGATCTTGGTCAAGAAACTTAGCACTCGCCACCTTACTCCCGAGGGCGTCAAGAGTGTCGAAGCGCTCGAACAGCTTTTCCGCGACGACGAAGAAGGCCATGCTTCCCTCGAAGCTGTGTCACAGCTTACCAAGATGCTGAAAAGTCGAAACTACCAAGTCCACGAATCTGCTCTGAACTCGTTCCTCCACCTTCGCTTGCTCTCCGAATTCTCCCAAAAGGCTTCTACGACGTCTGTGGACAAAGATCATTCTCAATCCAATTCCAAGGAGAAGATGAAGAAAAAGGACCGCGAATTCCGTACCAAACGTGAACGGAAGTTGGTGAAGGAACGTAAGGCTGTGGAAAAGGAGATGAAGGAAGCCGACGCCGCTGTCTCCTATGAAACCCGTGACAAGAATCAAGCCGAAACGCTAAAAATGGTCTTTGTGGCTTACTTCCGGATTCTCAAAGCCAGAGTGCAACACCTCATGGGCGCAGTACTGGAGGGCTTGGCCAAGTATGCGCACCTTATCAACCAAGATTTCTTCGGTGACGTTCTGGAAGCCTTGAAAGATCTCATCAACGACGCCGAGTATTCTCTGCATGCTTCGGAAGAAAACGAGGCAGATGAGGACCAAAAGCTGGACGATGGCGCAAGACGAAACGCTGTCAGAGAGTCTATGCTCTGCATCATCACCGCATTCGCTCTGCTCCAGGGCCAGCAGGATGTGGTCAAAAGTGTCAATACCTTGCACTTGGACCTCAACTTCTTCATCACGCACCTCTACCGCACACTCCTCCCACTGGCGATGGAGACCGACTTAGAACTCAGCGCCAAAAATTCCGAGCACCTGTCCGATCCCAACGGCTTACCCGTAACGACTTCCGAAGGCGGCAAAGCCAAGGTCAACGTCGCAACTACCACTGTCCTCTTGCTCCGCAGTCTGCAGAGCGTCCTCCTCCCGCCCACAGGCACAAGGCTAGTCCCACCCGTCCGAGTCGCGGCCTTCGCCAAACAGCTTATGACCCTCTCCCTCCACCTCCCGCAGAAATCCGCAGTCGCCGTCACCGGACTCTTGCAGCAGGTCACCAAAACTCACGGCAGTAAGATTGCCGCTCTGTGGAATACGGAAGAGCGAAAGGGCGACGGTGTCTTCGATGCCCTTAGCGAGGAGGTCGAAAGTAGTAACCCCTTTGCGGGAACGGTTTGGGAGGGAGAATTGTTGCGTATGCATTGGGATCCGAGGGTCAGGGATAGTATCAAAGCGATTGAAGGGAATGTTAAGGAGGGGAGGTAGTGGGGTTTATATAGACCTTGAAGTCTTGTACTATGAGATTGCCTTGGAATGTTTCAAGCATATTCAGCATTCGGTATCTCCTGGTTGAATAATCTAACTATCTAAATCCCTCGCAACCCATGCGCAATCTCCTCCCCAAACGGCCTCGCCTTCCACAACGTCGTCCGCCCAAAATTCCACAAATGGTCCTGCCACATGTTCCACCAATGGAACCCCCACGGCAAAAACCTATTCACGTATTTAATCCCCACCGAGTCCAGCGCCGCTTGCAACTTCTTCGTGTCGTCGAACGCGATGTCGTATTGTCCGTACCCGACCAGGATCCCCCGGTCGAGCGAGTCCGGGTTCTGCGCTGTCAGGTTGCTGTTCACGTAGTCGCTTTGTGAGCGGCCGGGGAGGAGTGCGCCGGAGAAGAAGCCGTAGTACCCGAAGTACGAGGTCGCGTTGATGTACATTTCGTATGTCAGCACGCTGCCGAGGGATAGCCCGGCAAAGGCGCGGTGCGCTGGGTCGGTGGTGACGTGGTAGTTGGCTTCGATGTAAGGGAAGAGGTATTTCTGGTATAGAGGTCGGACTACGTTCGCAGGTGGGTTGGACACGTTGAGGAGACCGTTGAATGTCGGCATTACGACGACCGTCGGCTCCATGTGGTTATCCTGGATTAGCCGGTCCATAATGTGCGACATGTAGGCTTGGTTTTCCCAGTCGCCGGCTGCACCGCCCCCGCCGTGGGAGAGGTATAGGAGCGGATACTTGTGCGACGAGGTGTTGCTGTAGCCTGCTGGAAAGTAGACGACAAAATCATGCATTCCTGGGGATGGGCTGACAGCACCTGGCGAAGGGTAGATGTCCTTTTTCAATGTCCCTCTCTGACTCACGTCGGCAATAGGAAGGGTGTAGTCGAAGTTTAAGTTGTAGTCGGGATAATACTGATACTGAGCATCGTATGGCACTTGGAAAGGAGAGCCCTGCTCCGATCCTTTAATTGTCTCGTAAGGTGGGTTTTCCGGATCAGGCACTTGCTGACCGGATGCTTGCGAGCACGTCGTCACGTTTGCACAGTCCAGGAGAAAGTAGTATTGATACGTCCCAGAAGGTAGAGGAGTGGTAAACTCAAAGTAGCCATCCCCATTTGAGTTCATCTGGTAGATGGAAGGCGGACTCGATTGGGCAACTTGCAAGAAATCCCCGGCCTTGTAGTCATGCGGGTCAAAACTTGCAGCATAGGTAAAGGTAGTCCGCCATTGGTCTGTGAAGTGTGGCAGCCCGCCAATTTGAACATCCCGGACAGTCGAATTGGTGTACGAGATCTTCACCTCATATCCAGTTGGACCTTCGTTTGTCTTGTATACCTCGACTGCAGCCCGCGCAAGGCTCGCGCAGGTTGCAAGGGAGGCGAGGGTGCGGAACATAGCTCAAGGATGGTAGTTTTGGAAGGATAGTGAGCTTAGGAAGGATGCATTCATATATGTAGCTTTCCCCTCCCGTACTCATTGCCGACATGGAGATGGTGCATGTCTTGGCGATACCCGCTTTGTGATAATTTAGCCGCGAGTCGCAAGTGAGGAGTACGCAGGGTGAGTGGATCCTGCCGATCAAGAGTATGTATTGTGGCGTAGCTGTAGTCAACATGGAGTTCGATGGGATATCAACTGCAGGGCAGAAGGGAAAAGCAATGCCGAAGGTGGTCAATCAACCCTTTGCAGTTCCAGAGGTTCTGCGATGATCTGTATGTCTGGCACAGTGACTATCACGTCCAGCTTGTGATACGCAAGTACTTAAGCCTAATCAACTGGATCTGTTGAAATACACCGTACTTTGGCACTGCGGTGATCTGAAACTATGCAGGTCCATGGCCTTGGTTTTGCCTCATCCGGGTGGATGTGGGGTCGCACTCGCACGTCTTGATGAGAGCGATGGACACCGTTGCGATGGCCTCGTTGATCAAGAAGCTCCTGGTCCCTACAGTCTGATCCCCCGCGGCTCGTGAGCACATCAAAGACTCTGAATAGGGGAAGAAGAACTTTTGGAAGTTGGTTGAAGCAATTGCTTCCGATTGCTCCAGCGTGCACACGGACCATGAACACGGAGAGTGGTGGGGGATCGACACCAGGGTGGAATTGCCGCAGCTGGCTTCTCATTGGTGCACCAAGACCGTACGGTATAACTCGCCGGAGCCTGTTAATCATGTAGCTCGAGAAGAGTGCATGCAAACGGGGCACAACAGATATTTCCTTGGCGATTCAGCGATGAATATGCTCCGGCATACACTGCAACCGCTGCTGTATGATCAACTAGACTTGGTTCAACCATCTGTTGTCAACTGCACTCGCTCCAGGGCACCTAATTGATCAATTGTGCATCTTACCGGACGTGCTAATGTGACAGTCTGAACAGAGATCTCTCAAGGACTTCTCCGACTAGCTGACGCTCCAGCGCTGATTACCTGCGCAGTGCATCACGAGGCTCCCAACGATAGAGTCACTGGACCCTCGTTAGGGAGCTGGTGAACAAAATCAACAACGATTGACACCCCTGCTGCCTGCTCATTTGTTTTGCTAGTATCTTACCAATAGCATGACTTTCTCCCAGACACCAAGGTCCTTGTTGCTCCACCTTTCAAGAGGTTTGCTGACCTTCTTCAGCTAAGCAGCGCAACAAGCCAATACAATACACCCGCCTTCCAAGGGACATCATGATCATGGCCAGCCTCAAGACAGACGTCGATGTCTTCTCCTCCACCATACCCAATCGTGCGCCAGCCCTCATAATCATATCAATCGTGTTCCTCGTTCTGACCACAGCCTTCTTCGCCTTTCGACAGGGATGGCGGTGGGCTCATCGCCAACATGGAATGGATGATGTGATGGCGGCATGCGCCTACACTACTCTGCTCATCATGACCATTTTCGGTGGTATCGCAACACATTATGGTTTTGGCAAGCACAGGGAAGATATCGTGCCGACGTTTCCAGAGGCGATGAAGTACTTCTACCTCTACCAAATCTGCTACAAGTTGATCGGTGCCTTTACCAAGCTGACTTTCTGCTTCCTGTACCTCCGGATCTTCAACAATCAGAAGATGTTCCACCGCATCACATATGCCGTCATGGCAATTGTTGCGATCGGCTCTTTGGCGTTCACAATAGGCACCGTTTTTCAATGCCTTCCTGTGCACCGGGCTTGGGATCGGAGGGTGAAAGGGACCTGCATCAGTAACGTCGCATTCTGGTACTCGCACGCTGCTTTTAACACTTTCTTCGACATAGTGGTAAGTTTCGATTCCCGGTTTTCAAGAACATGGAAGCTGCAAAGCTAATGTCGACTCAGGTCTACCTGTTGCCCATCCCCCTTATCCGCTCCCTTAAGCTTCGACGTGAACAGAAGACCGGTTTTATCTCCATCTTCGCCTTTGGCGCATTCGTCATTGCTGCTTCCATTGTACGTATGGTGGAACTTCGCCAATCGGCTCATACCAACGATCCGACATGGGGCTCCATGATTGCACTCATATGGACAGAAGTAGAAGCGAATACTTCTGTGATCATTTGCTGTCTGCCGGCTTTGCGCATGCCGCTCTTGAACCTTTGGCGTCGAGTTCAAGGGAAGACGACTCGTTCGAGAGCTTCTACTACAAATGAAACATCAACAACAGAGCGCAGCGCTCGGGGCGGTGCTTGGGATGGGCGTCAGCATGGACAATGGACGGTCAATATCGATGGACCAGAGTCACACAAACAGACTCAAGATGCCAATCATGGTATAAGGACCAACGTTACTGCTAGCAACACGAGAAGCGATCATCTCCAGCCGACAAACCCGCAGACATCCCGCAACACCCCCGAGCAAACATGGTACGAGAAAGTCATGGCGGCTATGAACCAGAACGAAGCTTTCAGAGCCGCCGGCGACAACGCTTCCAGAGACAGTAGCGTAGATGAGCTGTCCCGAACAGAAGCAGCCATGCCTCCAAAACTAGAGCTTGGTGCGATCTATAAGACTACGGATGTTCATGTGAGCACCGACCCGAACGTCAGGAGGAAGAAATTGGAGCATGGAGAGGACTATGACAAGAGAAGGGTTCCACGGCAAATGAATCTGATGGAGATGTTGAATGCTGAGCGGTAGAATGATGTTTGAGTGATTTGTCGGCGTCAAGTATCGGGATTGTTCAACGGCATGACGGATTGATGATGGTTGTGCGATTGCACGGCCTCAAATTGGGGTATCATGTTTATTTAGCGAGGTGTTGGATGGTGAACCTTTGGCCTCATCGGTCAGGTTCTAGCTCGGAAGGCTTGAACATGTGGCATTCACAGGTTTTATTGGACGGGGCTTGATATGAAGGTCATATCTTAGCTCGTAATTAAGCTTGCGATTCCAACTTCAGCGGCTTGTTGTATGAAGAATTGCAAGTGTTATGAAACTTTGGGGAACGTTTCCATCATCCTGCCCTCTTTTGACGACCTACCTGAACCCTTTACATAAGATCTTGACACAGAGCACGAATATGGATATTTTGCTCGTTTGCAATGTGCTCTCCGCATTCTCTCCGCACGATCAACCTCGTTGATGCTTGCCAATTGACCTCCCAATCCCTTCCCGCAACCTCCGCCGTCTTGATCTTCCTTGCAAGTACTGCCCTTCCCCTACTAGCCTACCCCCTCTTCTTCACGACAGAACACGTCTACTTGCCAACTTCTGAACTTCCGAGTTTGCCAAAGAAGACTTATTTTGAAATCGAAAAAGGAAGAAAAAAAAGAAAGTCAAGCAGCAGACCTCGCACTCATCCATTCAACCTCATCCTCAACAGTCGCATAAGGTGGGAATGGGAAAGGTGGTCGACTCCATTCACTACTTGTGGAAGACGGCGTCACGCTACCCGCCCGTCTCGCGGCACTCCGACCCCTTCCTCTCGGTCTTCGAGAATTCCTTCTTCCAGGTGTGGGAGTGGTATGTGGTGGCGGATATCCGTATCTCATGCTTCGGGCAGCCGCGACGGGATTATAAATTGGTTGTGGTGCACGGAGGATGTTTTCCTGGCCTGTTCGTCCGGGCATGCGGAGCGGCACGCCATAGAGATAAGCTTGTGGTTGCGGGTTGTTGAAGACAGGGGCTTGAGGCTGATAACCATGAATTCCAGTTGCTGGAGGAATGGCGTTTCCTTGCGCAAAGTAGGCAGGCGCTGGTACATTTGGTCTACCGTAGGAGCGATAAGTTGAATCGCTTGCGTATGAAGGCCCTGAAGTGTCGCTACCGATCCTGTCGTCTTTTCGACGATGTGATTTGGCATGGCGACAGCAGCAGTGCCAACTCAGTAGGAGCAATAAGACAACCATGATTGGAACTGCCAGGGCACCGAGCAGTGCTGCTTGGTCCATTGTCTAATGCTGCCCTTGAGTGGCAGGAAGCTGATGTGCCAAGTTATATTCTCAAACACTCCAGGAGCAGAGTGAGGCCCAGGGATCGCTGAGATTTGAAAGTGTACAAGATGGCTAGTTCAGATGCTATGTCATGATTTACCCATCCACTGTCGCAAAGCCATGCACAATGCTTTGCTTTGCTTGCTTGCAAACGCTGCTCCCAAGACGTCGCGGGAGAGTACAGCTTGCTGCATACAGTTTGTGCATTGCAGCGACAAAACGCCGAGTAGCGCGCGCAGCGCGGCTGCTGACTTTACGAAAACATCGATCCCTTCATGTCCTACGACTCCTCCTTTTCAGCCCCAGGAGCTGCATCCTCGCCGCCCTTCTGTCGCTTCGTCGCCTCCAGACCCTTGCTCGTCACATAAAGGAAGTATGGCTCCTTGAAGTTGTCGACATGGTTGAAGAACCGCCCAAACTCATTCTTTTCCTCTTCTTCCCGGAAGATCCTCTGGTAAATCTCCCGCTGCTTGAACTCCTCCATAGCCTCTTCATACTTGTCGAAGCGTAATTGATCCCTACCATGCTTCGGAGCCTGGATGTCGTTGTATGAGTCGAACACCGGACGCTCGAGCAGAAGACCCAGGCCGGGAACCTTCGGGATAGAGAACTTCTCCTCTTGCATCGAGGCGTCGAGCGTGGAAAGATTGCTACCGCAGCGCACGAGGAGAGTGACCATGCCGATCATTTTCCGGATCTGGTGCATCATGAAACTCTGCCCATGCACCTTCATGCTCAGCCACTCGGTTTCAACCACCTCGCCGTCATCGCCCTCGCCACCTTTGCCTTTGATCAGAATTGGCTTCGGATTGACTATGAAAGACTTGATGAATCTCTTCGCACTTGGATCCCGGAAGGTCTTCTGGATGGTAAAGTTGTGGTAGTTCTTCGTTCCTTTGTATTTCGAGAGGGCATCCTGGATGCGCTTGACACGCTGCTCTGGTATGCGGTAAGCGCGCTTAGCGGAAACGTATGCATTGCGCAGTTTCTTCGTCGCAGCTCGCAGACGTTGCTGGCGGTCAAACTCTTCGGGTGAGAGCAGCGGCTTGCCTGATGGCGTGAGGCCCTTTTCTGCATTCGATTTTTCCGCTTCTTGCTTCATCCGCATAGATGCAGAGGAGTCTACCATACCCTCGACCACTGCTTCAGGCTCCTCTTTCGGCGCAGTAGCTGCAGGCGTGTCATCGACAGGCGCAGGACGTGCGACGGCGGGTTCATTGATGATAATAGCGGCTTCCTCCGTCTTCTCCTCCTTTCCGTCTTGGCCCTCGGCCTCGCGTCCACGCTTGACACCACCCACGCCTTTGCCAGCCTTCACATTCTGATCCACGTCGGCTTCAGCCCTCGCTGCTTTGGCGCTCGCCTCTTCTTCTCCTTGCAATGCCTTGACCACATCGAATCGGATATCCTCGTCGATCGACTCCAGAATTGGTTTGATGTACTCCTCATCTACCTTCTCCCAATACCCTCGTACCTCCGCCTGCCTGCTCTCGTAGGCTTCGCGGTCTCCGGTCTGATCTGCTATCTCCTCGAGCTTCTTCGCAAGCCATGAGCTCGGGTGTGGCGGCAGGAATGCGTGTGAGGGGATTAGATACTCATACCAGCGCGAGTCACAAGCCTGGTAACAGCTGAAGCTACCAATTGTTCTTTCGATACCCCAGACGCGGATTTGCGGGCTCAGCGCTGCATTGATCTTCTCTACAATATCGTCCTCTTCCACGATCAGCTTTAGAGAGATCATGTTGCCGGCAGCATGCACGCCCTTGTCAGTCCTAGCGCAACGAACTAGGCTGGCCTTCTTTGGATCATCGGCGTTGGCCTTGCTGATTGCTCCCGCCTTGACGAAGGCTTTGAACAAATCTCCTTCAATGGTCTCTTCATGCGGGGTAATCTGCATGCCCTTGTAGCCTGTGCCAGAGTAGCCGATTAGGACAGCGACCTTGCGCTTCGGTTTGCGGCCTTCTGCGTCAATCTCTTCTTGGCTGAATGTGGTGCCGTATGTGGTGGCGTTGCCATTACCGCTGCCGCCTTCCTGGTCGCGCTTCTGACGACTGGCTTCGGTGCGGGCGCGCTTGTCTGGGTCGTTGCGGCTGTGTCAGCTTTTGTCAGTCGTGTGCACCTGCAAGGTCTGAAAAGGACGCTGACGTACAAATACTCCCCTCTTCCCAGATCGCCTTTCTTATGGCGCTTACCGTCGTTACGTCCACCTCTTCCGCCTCCACCGTCCTTTCCGCGGCTGCCGAAGGCTTGCCTGTCGCTTGGGAAATCGGCCTTGCGCTTGCGATCATTGGACTTGCGCTCTTCGTCGTAGGTGTTGCCGGTCGGTGGAGCTGCCTCACTCGGCTCCATTGGCTCGGATTTGCTGTCGGTAGTCGCGGGAGTATTCTGCGCGGATTCGGCAGCCTGGACGGCTTGGTTAGCATCTTCCAGAATGGCGGTTGAATGGTCCATGATGGCGTGGCAGCTGGTCTCATGGAGGCCAAGCGGTGGTGAGCGGATTGGAGGAGTGAGCGGTGGAGCGTGGCGGCAGCTTTTGAAGTCACAGCTCGGCCGGCAGCAGCAAATTCAGACTGCGAAGCTCGAGTGGAGCAACTTGGAGCATTAAGCTTTCCCGGCTGTTTGGATCTGTGGAGGCGGATCTATCCGTCCAAGCCGCTTCTCGTCGCCGTGTGCCGTCGCTGAAGTACCAACCGCTACGTACCTATATGTGCGCCTTGCGACTTGCAAGTCACACCCTTCACCACCTCACCTACTGTACTGTCCCTCTCACTCCTCCCACTCCCTCGATCCGACAAGGCATCTCCTCTCGCAGCGCTTAATTGCGCCTGCATCCCCGCTGTCCCTCCACTCGGCCATATCACTCATCTCCTGGCTGCATCGACTATGGCTTCCACCGCGACCGACCTCCTCCGCACCGTCGCCCGCGCCTTCTACCCGACCGAACACATCCTCGTCATTGAAGCCTTAATCATCCACAGTACCCTCTCCGACTCCGACCTGGCCCATGTCCTTAACCTTCAACCCAAAGCGCTGCGGAAGCTCTGCGGCCGGCTCAAGGAAGACGGCCTAGTAACCATCCAAACCCGCTCCGAGCGCCGTACCGATGGCACTGGCAGCTTCTACGGCGGCGCCGGCACCGTCCAAGGTCCCGGCAAAGAACGTCTGACCAGCAAGGACTGGTACTATTTGAACTTTCACCGCGCCATCGATGCCATCAAATGGCGGACGCACAAGCTGAATCAGAAAATCGAGGCCGACAGCGCCCCGACGACGGAAAAGAAAGATCTCAACTGTCCGCAGTGCAAGGCGCAATGGACGTATATGGAAGTTATGGACCGTGTCGACTACTCCACTGGCCTATTCAAATGTCCGCGCTGCGCCCACTTGGTCGACGAGATTGAGGAAGATGCCAAGAACCACGCGAACGAGGGTGTCAAACGGCTGAATAATCAACTCGAAGGCATCCTGCGACTTCTCCAAATGGTTGATGGGGAGACTGTGCCCGAAAACGACTTCGAGTCTGCATTAGCTAAGCAAAAACCTATCGTGAGAGCCGGTGCGGACCCAGGCCAGACACGCACCGAGGTCGTCGATCTCCCGCGTCATGGCTTGCAGTCTTCCAAGGGTCTGGAGATGAAGCCTGAAAAGCTTACGGTCTCCCTTCAAAGCGACGAGGACGTCAAACGTGCCAATGCCGAGGCTGATGCCCAGGCTAGACGGGAGAAGGAGGCGAGACAGAACATGCTGCCTGACTGGATCGCGAAGAGTACTGTCTCGGGTGACATTACGGCGGTAGGTGCAAAGGAGGAGAAGGAGAGGTTGATGCGGGAAGCGCACCAGGGTGGCGCTCTGAAGGAAGAGGACGACGAGAAGAAACCTGCGGCTGGTGGTGGAGAGGAAGAGATGATGGCCGCTTACTGGGCTGAGATGCAGAAGGCGCAGGAGGAAGCTGCGAAGAAGGCGGCTGAGGAAGAAGATGATGAAGAGGAGGAGGAGGAAGAGGACGACGAATTTGAAGATGTCGGTGGTATTTCCGCACCGGCTACCAATGGGGATGGTCCCACGTCAAATGGTCCTGGAGCAGAGAGTGGGAATAAGAGACCGGCCGAGGATGATGCTGTCGCACCCACTGCTGTTGGGGAAGGAGGTGCTTTCAGGGACGACGAACGAAGTGCAAAGAGACCTCGTGTCGACCAGGAGCCTTCTTCTGCGCCTCAAGAGAATGGTACAGCCGAGTCCAGAGCCGGAGCTACGCCTGCGGAAGCTTCACGAGAGGCGAGCGACGAAGATGACGATGAGCTTGAGTTCGAGAACGTTTGATTGATGAAGTCTACCGAGATTGGAAGGAGAAGTACGATTTGTGATAAAAATGTGGAATGGGATGAAGAAGAGTGGTTTGCTTTAATGCACGTCTTTCAAGCGAGGTGTTCTGGTGTTCAGCGCACATATATTCACACTTGCTTAAAAGTTGGATTCATGGGAATAAAATTTGATGAGTTCGACTTCTGGTATGAAAGATCCTTCATGATCCAATTCACTTCGTACAAATCATTCTGCCTTCATATACTCATCTCAGATCTGATCTCGCCAGCGTCACAGGCGAATCTTTCTCCCTGTTCTCTACGTCCAGCACAGCTCCCAGTCTTGAGCCCACGCGCCGTCGCTTGTTGCCTGTTCCAATCCCTTGACGCTGAGCACCTTGCTGGTTCCGTTGTACTTGACATTGTCCATGACGCTCTCACCGTTCAAGGTGACGCTGCTTGGCTTGTTCGCCACGCCCATGACCGTAACGTTGGCGAGAGGGTTCTTGTCCTCATATAAGCCTCTGCCCGACGCCAAGAGGCTTCCATTGGTGATGGTGAGGTCCACGAATAGAGTAGCTGGAGGCATGACGCTCTCTCCGTCATCCACGTACAGCGAACCCGTAGCAGAGTTGTCAGCATTCAGAGCGCAAAGCAACGACCAAGAGCTGTTGCGGGACTCGGCGGTCGTGTACAGGGCTTCCTGTTGTGGCAGGATCGCACCACCTCGGACATAAACAGGGCTGTTTGTACAATTAGCGGATGTCACCATAAGCCCCAAACAGACAAGTACTCACATATGACCCAAAGGAGCTGGGATAGTCTTGTTTTCGCCAGGCTTGGCATCGACTGCTTCTTGAGTGTACCAGTCATACCAAATCTCGCCACGACCAACGCCAGGAAAGACGCCGTGTGCCTCCGTCAAGCCCTGGCCAAGTACCGGGGTGACCATAAGGGAAGGACCAAGGAGGAATTGATTGTCGATGCTCTTGAGTGTTGGGTCGTTCGGGAACTCCCAAGCCCTGTGACAAGGTCAGCGTAATGTACAGCTTCGATTGATAGTAATACCTACAAGGCTCTCATAACAATCGATCCGGTAGTGTGCGCAGAGTAGAAAAGAGTGTAAATGTACGGCAGCAGCGAATACCGAATCTGCATCGCTCGCTTGGAAGCTTCAGCCACGGAAGCCCAGACATAAGCTTCTTGCGAGTTGGCAGAGAGGGTGTTGTGGTTGCGGTAGAACGGGAAGAATGCCGAGAGCTGCATCCAGCGGTTGCACAATTCTTCGTCGCTGTTGCCGTTAAAACTGATAAGTGTGTTAGCTACTTCAGTCCGACCTCGGACCCAGACGAGACCTACCCGCAAGTGTCGACACCGAACATGGGAATGCCGAAGAGCGCAAAGTTCAGCGCATGGCTGATCGAGAAGTACATGTATGCTGATCAAAACTATTAGCTTCCTGCCCTGACACTGCGTTCTAGTTGCACATACCGAAAAGCGAAGTATTATCGCCACCCCAATGACCAGCCCATTTACCGCTACCAGCGAACGTAGATCGGCCGATGATGAAAGGTCGCTTATCGGGGATGACCTTGGGGGCAGGTTAGCGTCCAACTTCCTATATGACAGTTGATAGGATGACTCACGCTCAGGATCGAGTGGTATGTGGCATTCAGAATTTGTGTCCCTGGCAGAACGCAATCAGAGATTAGCAAGATGATGGTAGAAAGGAGACGAGGCACAGTGCTCACCAAAAAGATTGTGCACATCGTATTCTTGGACGCCGTCGTGATGCGTGGCGTTCGGAGCAACTGCATGCACAGCGAGAGCACCGTTGACATTGTTGATTACGTACGGTGGATGTTCAACATTTCGTACGCCCGGTGTCACGGTGCTCATCAAGTATGGTGTAGTGGTACTCGGGGGAGAATTGGCAGATGCAGATGACGCCTGTGCCGCAGCGGCCGAGCTCGCGGCAGCAGCTTCGGTCGCGTTGGTAATGTTGAAGCCCTCAGGATAGCTGTAGATCTTGTTACCAGGCCCTCCGGGCAATGCGAACGGTGGGTGGACTGGATTTAAGCTGAGGTTTCCAGTTCCACATGATCCAACACAGAAGGAGGAAACCTCCGACATGTCAATCCAAATGCCGTCCCAAGGGATCTTGTCGTGGTGCCCTTGCAGCGACCGCGTCCACCATGGAAATGCTCCAGCTGATTGCCAATCGGGGAATACAGTATATCCGGGCCAAACTGCGCCAATGTATTCCTCGTCTCCGTCCGCTGTCAGGAGGAAAGCGTCACTTTCGTGGCCGTCTGTGTAGATTGAGTAGTTGTCAGAGGCATTATGAGGGTTAGGGATGTAGAGAGCGCTGTCTACGATGTTGACATAGTGTTGACCTGCGTTGTGTAGGCGGTCTAGGAAAGCCTCGCCTTCCGCGTAGGGATACCTGTTTGGGTCGCTATGCGCTCGTCAGCTGAAGGTAGTGTATTTCATCACAATTGGCTGATACTCACTTTTCGAAATCACGGTACTGGAACATGTAATCGATGTCGTTCCAGATGTATTCCAGTGGGATGTCGAATGCCCGATAAGTATTGACCACGTGCTCAACTTCAGACCAGTTCTTGTAGCCCCATCGGCATTGGTGGAAGCCAAAGGTGCTATACTTTTGCATTGCTGGAAGGCCAATTGCGCCAGACTGGTATTGCTTGGTAACAGCATCCTGCGTAGGTCCATCAAAAACGTATAGGTCAATGGAGCCGCCAAGCGCTCTCCAAGTGAGATTCGTCGGAAGCATTAGTGCTTCCATACCGTGGGCGTTGCGCAGGTAGACGCCATGAGAAAGACTGTCGTAATTGCCTGTGGCGCTCACGTTCTGGGTGGTTACCAGATTCCGCTCTCCAGATTCCTCGTCAATCTCGTAATAGCGTGTGTCCAAATAGAATGGGTGGTTACCGTAAATGTTGCGGTCAATTGGATCGCCAGCGTCGGCTGCGTAGAAGGTTGCCGTGAAGTTGTTACCCAACCTTAGGTCGTGGACCCTCTCTCCCATTCCGTACAAGTTGTAGTTCTCTGGAAGCTGCGTCACGAATTCGATGAACTGATTCTCATAAACGAGGACACTGCCAGTGGTGTCGAACAATACATCGCCCGTCGACTTCCGAATGATCGTAAAAGCGAAGGTCGGATCGTTCGTCCAGTCGAATTGCAGATCGACATCATGGGTCAGGGCATCAATACCACCATACTCCGGCAAGTTGACAAGCTCGTCCGGCAGAATGTAATGACTTCTGTTGCTTGCATCGATATGAGCTGGCTCGATGGATATATGCATGCGATGAGCTGTTTGAACATCCACCTCTAGCAGCAGAGTGTCAATGTCAGTCCCATAAACATTGCAGGGTTCGCCCTGCAGATTTAACGTGGCGTTGAATCCGTGGGGAGTATGCTGTACATTGCTTGCTTTGTAGCCCGGACAGAGAGCCTGCGCCTGCTTCGCATTCTATTTCGAAGAGTCTAAGTAACACATCATTCACAGCATTGGAACCAAGAGCTTACCGGGTCATCGATGTTCGGCAGTAAATTTGCCCCAACATCGGCTGAGGCTGGGATAGTGAACAACTCTCTGTATGCCGACGTCGTACCGCTAGAGACGACAGTACCCGAAGATGCCGTTGCATCATTTGCAGCAGCAGCAGCAGTAGTGGTTCGATCCCCAGATGTTGGCGTAGTCCAATCTCCCGTCATCGATGCTCGCCAATTCCCACCCATCGACGCAGGCCAATCTCCAGACTTCGACATACCTGGCTGGCTAAGCACAGCCTGGGCAAAAGCCAAGAAGCCACCAAGCTTTTGGAGAGCCATCATGATGTCAAATGAAAGCTCTGGCGTAAGAGAGTAAGAGTCGGGAAAGTCTTGCTTGAGTAGAAGGCCTGGCTATTTGTACCTCGCCCGATTTCAAGCTGCATGTCGCCAGGACAAGCCTCCTTCATGATCCATCCGATCGACCTCAACAGCGTTTTGCAGCAGCTCCGCTCGCAAACTGACGCCAATGACGAAGCAGACTCAAGCTTTTCTTGTGCGAATGCTAAGGCGAGTCCAAAGTAAGGCCGGACCCCACAGTCAAATCCACAGGCACGTGGGGATAATCGCGGAGCGCGGGGAGAGAAGGCTGTGCAGCGAATCAAATCCCCAAGAATAACCCCGAATGGTTTGGGAGTTGTCATGCCGCAGGTCACCACACGACGCAAAACCCTTCATAAGTATCCGCAATACGACTTTCTCTCTTGCCGATTTGCCGTTTCTGCCGTCCTATGGCAGCTTGCTTTCCTTGCTACCTGCCTTTTTGGATTAGAATGGCGCTGAGGCTCGCCGAGAACAACGCCGCTGTATGCGATCGAGAGACGATAGAACTCCACTGTGGTAAGGCTACCAATAAAGTAGCGAAGCCGTAAGTTTAGATGTGCGGCTTTTTCGGACTACAGTCTGGCTGTTCGGCACACGTCGAATCCATGCGACGCCAAGCTCTATGTTGTCAAGATTTGAACAAGACATAGCACTTCGATACTATGTAGTACAACTCCACCAAAAGTGGAGCCGGTCGACGCAGACCATATGTCTTATACCACAGCGCGTTGGCTCCACAATGTACTGTAGTGTCATTACGCACGAGCAAACGGTCACGTATCCGTTGAGCTTTGGAACGCAAAGGGTCTTTATAAGAATGTATGTAACGTAGCCTTGCAAGCATCGCGCTGTCGGCACATGCAATCGTCTTTGGAGCCTTCCATTCTAGGCGCACTTTAAAGGTACAATAGAGAGGCGCAACAGACGGGGCCAATTTGGGAGATGATTGTAACGAGAGAAATGGACTACTCTCCAAAATGAGCGCGATCTGCGTGGCATATTGCACATACCTAAAGCTCCTCCTCCAGAATAGAGTGAGCATCCCACCCCATAGCTTTGACATAAATCTTCATACTCTGTAATAGCCTTCCCTTCACGCCTCCAGTCTCTCTTGGACCTTCGTTGTTCACGGTTCGTATGTCCTGCCCTTTGAACGCACCAAATGCAGTATGGAAGTCCAGATGACGAACTCGTTCCCAGATCTTCAACACAGCCTCTGGCTGCATCGGGATGCGATTGGCAATACTCCACATGAAAGTGAAGCTCACCACACCGTCTTTGCCCGGCTCTGGATTTACACCACTCGGCGTTGCGAGGATGGTGTCTGCTATGAAAAGCTGATACTCCCAATGCAAGAGAAGCGAGCCATCAAAGTGGCCGCCGGTAAGAATGGCTGTCACGCCATCGATCTCATCCGGCAGGATACGGGTATATGCTTCCTCAAGGAAGCGGAGGTCAGCCCCAAATGCATCTCGGCGCTGCACCCACCTCTTGTCGGGTGCGCCGAGAAAGACAGGGCAGTTGAAGCTGCGCGACCAGTCGGCCCATGTGGTATAGTAGTGTGGGTGGGAGATAACGATGGCTTTGATGCCGCCCAATTCGTTGATCTTTGAGACGTCAGCTTTGGTCATCATAAAGGCGTTTGTACAATGACTGGCCTTGTCAACTGTCGGCTGATCAAGCAAAGCGATCATGTCCCACATAACATTACCCGATTCTGTTCGGATGATCTCGAAGCGCTCGCCAACTGAGAACTGTCCAAGTCATTAGCTGTGCTCACCGAGAGCCCAATACTCTGACGGCTCATCTTGCCTGCGGTACGGTTTGACAAAACCAGATCTTTTCATTCACAGCGTCTTGCCACCACTCGTTCTTATACTTCTTTCTCATCTCTGCTAGTGTCGTAAAGCTCTGGCCTCCAGGCGGAACGAACTGCCGAGCATCGTCGCAGATGGCGCATTCCTCCTTGCTAGAGCTGCTTGAGTACTGTGTGCCGCATCCATTGCATACAAGGAGGTTATCAGACGTGCGCAGTACGCCTCTGCCATCGGTTTCTTCGGAAGCCATGCCTCGTCACTATCCCAAGGAGTCGTACTAGCTAGCGTTGTAGGCACAGATTGTTAACACCGGAGAAATCGTATCTATGTCTAGCAACTTTACAATATTACGAGGAACCATCAAAATGTTTGGTAGCTACGTTGTTCTCGCGAATGTATACATCTTCGTAGCTTCTGCTTAGAAATTAAGTTATCGTAATAGAGTTGCCTAAGTAAGGGGGAAGCGGAGGCATACTGCGCGTGAACCTACAAAAAGTAAGGACAAAGTATAAGGCTACTCCTAGGCACATTTGTAAGGAGGGGAAAGAGAGAAAGGAGGAGAGGAGATAGCAATTTCTTAAGAATCTTTAGAAGAGAGAGAGAGAGAGAGAGAGAGAGAGATATATATATATATATATATATATATATATATATAAAGCTAAAGTTACTAATTGTTAAGTAATATTTAAAGACATAGCTCTTAATAGATAACTTGTTTCTATATATAATATTCTAAAAAGAACTAGAGTATTTTATAGAGCTAGTTCTAAATTATAGTCTTTATTAATAGAGTATTTCTTTAGATAAATTCTAGTAAAGATCTAGATTATTTAATATAGGTAAACTTTTTCTAGTCTAGACTTTCTATAAGAAATAGTATATTTTTTAAGTATATATAAAATATTCTTAAACTTTACTTTAGATTTAAGACTATAAGTCTATATAAAGCTAGTCTATAGATAGGGTAGCTAGTTAGAGCGTTATTAGAGTACTTATAGAATAATAATAGAGTTATATAATAATAATATAGTAACTATCTATTTAAATAGTAACTTTTCTATACCTCTTAAATCTCTATATATACTCCCCTTAAAATACTACTACTAAGGCTTAGTTAGGCCTACTAGTCTAACTCTCTTTTACCTTAGGTACTAGCTCTCTACTAGTTCTTTACTCCTACTTTACTAGTTTAGAGGTAGCCTTATAATTACCTCTCTCTTAAGGGTACTAGTCCCTAGTACTTAACTTATAATAGTATTTATATTTATTTACTTCCCTTAGAACTAGCTAGTTACTTATTACTTTACTTTAGATATTCTATAGCTATTCCTTTATTTTTAGATATAGCCTAGGGAGTTAGTTACTTCTTCTAGTCTTATAATTATTTATAGTATATATATTATTATTAGAGCAATAGTATACTATAGCTAGTATATTATTAATAAGTATTATTTCTTTTCTATATTCCTCTTTTCTTTATTATATACCTTACTTTTTAGCTCTACCTTTTAATCTAGCTTCTAGCTAGCCTTTTTCTATTTTAGTACTTATCTTACTAACTTTATTAGTATTATTAGTAGTTATAGCTAAAGGATTATATAAGCTAGTAATAATCTACTCTTATAGTACTAAAAGCTTCTTTAAAGTAGTATATTATAATAGTACTAGTAGTTAACCTTAACTAATATACTTTTATAGAAAGAGAAAACTCTACTACTAAGGTAGTAAACTCTAATTCTACTATACTTCTCTTATTAGACTTCTTACTAAATAAGGTCTTTTTAAAAGTTTTAGATTCTTACCCTTTAACTATAACTAGATAGCTAGTTAATTAGCCTACTACTCTTACTATTATTCTATCTTCTCTCTTTACTTATATCTATATAGAGAAGGCTCTTATTAACTATAACTATAAGTTTAAGACTTTTCTACTAGTAATCTTAAACTAGAAGAAGACTAAGTAGCTAAGTACTTCTATATATATTAAAGTAAGTAAGCCTTATCTTCTACTACTAGATAATCTACTAATTTACTTATAGTATTTCTAGACCTATCCTTCTTTTATATTCTTAGCTTAGGAGAAATTATATAGTACTTTAGCTAGATTAAACTCTTAAAGTCTTATTCCTCTTTATTAGCTATTCTACTACTAGTAAAGTACTAACTTTCTATTAGCTTCTTATATAATATTAAAGAGGTAGCTAACTTACTAGAAGTATAGACTATCTATTAGAAATAGTAGTAGAGTAAAAAATATCGCGTAGTATAGCCTAAAATATAACTACTTAAATTATTACTAGAGAAAAAGAGAGGGAGTTAGAAGAATTTTATATATATATCTTATATATACTACGAGGCGCTAAGGTACTAGACTAGCCTAGAATAGAGTAGGCTATATAAATCTAAATATTATATATTTTTAGTAGGCGGGTTTATAATATCTAGTATATATAATAGGGAAGCTTTTCTAATTCTATACTATTATAATTTAAAGCTACTTTAGTAAATATATAGTATATATATTTTTTTATATTAGTATTATATATATTATAGGTCTATATAACATTAAGAAATTAGCTTTAAAATTAATTAAGGTCTAGGACTTAGTCTATCTAAAGAAATATATATAATAGTATAAGTAATATATAAAATATAGACGCTATTATTATTAGAGCATTTTGGAATCCCTCTAATTATACCTTAAAATTATTATACAAAAATACTTTAAAGGTATTATACTAAAGAGTTATATAAGATACTATTAATAAAGTAAGGTATTATATATAGTATTAAAGAGAATATATGTATAGAATAAGTAATGTAATAGTACTAGACATTTAATAAAGCTCGGAATTTCTACTAAAATATTAGATATCTAACTGTAGTAGGCTTCTAATACCTTCGTACAAATCCGTCGTATAACAGATTGTCGGAAGCTACGGCTACAGGTGTCTTGCACGTCGGAATAGCCGGCTACGCTAGCTACTCCATTTTCGGAGCACATACACACCTACCCATACATCGCGAAGACGCTCACATTTCTGAATCGCAATGGAAATGTAAACTTGCAATAGTCTAAGACGCTTCAATCGTTGCTCGACGTCATAAACGATACCATCCGGGCGACGACCGGTCTTCCCTCGACAGAAGAGACTAGCAGTTTCATCTGCATTGTTCTGTTATGGAATCGAGCCCCGCAATCGCCGTCACCTCGACCACGAGTCATTGTCGCCCCAATGTCCTCATTTTTGGAGTTGGTGCAGTTGGCACATGCTACCTGCATCTGTTGTTAGAGGCCGGATGCCAAGTGACTGCAGTCTGCCGGTCCAACTACTCAGTTGCCAAACGTCATGGATTCACGTTGAACTCAACTTCGTTTGGCCATCATCTCCGGCATCGACCATGTGTCGTTCGGGAAGTCGAAGATTTGAGAGAGATGGACTTTGATTACGTTCTGGTCACTACCAAGGCCTTCCCCGGAACTTCACCTTGTACTGCAGAGCTTCTCCAGCCTGTGGTCACATCCGACCGGACACCTATCGCGATTCTGCAAAATGGAATAGGGATAGAGGAAGAGTACGAAACCTGCTTTCCTTCGAATCCAATAGTCTCATGCGTGGTAAACTTGCACGCAGTGCAAATCCATCCAGCTGTAGTGGAGATGCAAGGCTTGCAACTTTTGGAACTTGGACCATCCTGCCCCCAAAGCCATCAGCGTCAATACCAGCAATCATTCATGGCGGCTGCAGCACTCCGAAATCTCATATTGCAGGGCGGGGGCAAGGCGCATCTATTCCATGACATCCAGCCTCGGCGGTGGTTGAAACTTTTAGCCAACGCAACATGGAACCCCATCTGCGCCCTAACCCGCATAAGCGATGTGTCGGCTCTACACTCGTCTTTACAAGCTGTGGTATTTGTTGAAAGGCTTATGGGCGAGATAGTCAATACCGCACATGCGCTTGGATACTACTGCGTTTCGCTGGAGGCTGCGAAAGAAAGATTGCGCTCTACCCTCGACCAGTCTTCATCATTTGGATGGGAGCCAAGCATGTCTGCAGACGTCCGCCGGAAGCGATCTTTGGAAGTGGAAGCTATACTGGGCAACGCCATACGGATTGCGAAAACTCAGAACGTTGAAGTGGTGAATTTGGAAGCGCTATATGTCTTAATTTGTGGACTAGACGTCTCCTTGCAGGAGTAAAATTAGTGCGTAATTGTAACAGAACAAATGATGGTAAAATTTAGTTCGGAATGCATTCTTGAAGTCCTGAACAGAGTCCTTGTCTAGCGTGTCTTCGGCAATGAATCGCATACACAAACAATATACTTCTTTGCGTACAGAACCTCTCGCTTCAAGTTACTCGATGCTGTGTATAGCTCTTCCCCATCCGAACATTACAAACAAGATCCACTTCCACCTTGTTGGAGTGAGGAGCATACCAAAAACAAACCACCAGATTAGCTCGCTGTATGTGAAGAAATCTAAGCCTTGGCTCGGCAGCGAGCCCTTTATCGCTCGCGTCGTGTCTACCCAGCCACGCATCCATGCTTTGGTTGGCCTGGTCGCTGGATCAGCAATAAACATTAATAGATACCTTGTGTAAATGCCAATATGCACATTTCCAACAGTTCCAATAGCACCAGTGAAAGTGCAATTGGTTGCACAGATATCGGGAAGTCCAATCGGAAATGTCTGCAGATACCAGTCCGGAGGCTGAAAAGGTGGTTCGAAAACTTCCTCTGGGAGAAAGTGGAGACTTGGACGGTGGAATCCTGTCGCGAGGATGACCATGTCACCCTTGATTTCGACTTCACGGCCAGGCCCTCCTTTGACTGTGTTCAATCCACGTTCGTTGAAGACAACCCCGTTTTCAGTAAAATGTCTAATGTCGCCCTGGAGCCATTGAGCTTGCCCGCTGCGGATCTGGTCGAGAATTGCGTCGTTGCAAATTGGCGTCTCGGTAAAGAGTCCCACATTCGCTGGAGCAAGGTCCTGTAAATCCCGATAAAAGAAACGTTTAAGCAGAAGCTCTGGAATCCAAGCGAAGCTTGATTCTTCACCAAAGACATTCATTGCAAGCAAGGCATCGACGATTGGGTTGCGCGGAATAATCCATTTTTGGGTCTAGAAAGCTCAACAGGTCAGAGTTTGTGTTCTCTTGTATCGAAGGTCACCAACTTACTCTCGCTAGCACTTTGGAGCACTTTGCCTTCTGAAGCACAGCGTATTCGATTGCCTCCACGGCGCTTGCTCCACCGCCAACGACCTGCCTGCTGTCAGAATCCTTAATGATCTTGTAATAAACATATAGAATTCTTACAAGTATCTTTTTGTTTGTCACATTCTTGCCAGTCAATTCGGATGAGTGACACACCTCACCACGGTATGTTTCCTGGCCAGGAATTCTTAGCATCTTCGGATTCCCGCACGTTCCAACCGCAACAATAACTCCATCGTACATCCCGTTGGATTTCTCGTTAATAATCCATTTCCCGCTCTCTTGATCTCTCCATACCCTTTCGACCTTGGTGTCAAACGCAGTCCTTTCATCAAGATGATAGGTCGTCCACAACTTGGTTATTTCTTCGACGACACGTGCACGATCCGGGTACTTTCGGTCGAACTTGACGCTAGGATGAAAGCGGTACATGATGCTGTATATCTGAAGCGACGAGGTATTGTTTACTCGGCTCCAGATACCACCGAGATTCTTACGCCCTCCTGCCTCGAATATGGTGACTTCGAATCCATGACCTATCGCGTGCGCCGCCGATGATATACCTGTGAGCCCAGCTCCGATGACTGCAATCCGAGGTCCTTTCTGATCATGTTTACCGGCTAACGGTGGTGTGGGCGAGAAGATATACGCAACAATAGATTGAAATACCCGATACAATGAGTTAATGATCGCGTTGATAGCGTGCATGTTCGCGGAGATCCTGGCTGCAGTATGAACGAAAGCACAATCGAGCTAAGAGGTTAGGTCCATGGCAACGTGTTGCTTTAAGTACTCTAATCTCTGCACATCATCTTCGTCTCGGTGAGATTGCCAAAACCCCACAGCGAAATGCGTGTACGGGTTCGTCATTCTTGGTAGCGCACTATGATCGAACAGAGCATGTGAAAACGGCTTTCCGGAGACGCTGTCCCAACAGATACCTGAATTGGCTCGATAAGGCAAGGCAAAGAGCGCTTTGAGTCAAGAGCTGCAGGCGTTGGGGACATACCTAGCAAGCCAAAACCCAGAAGCAAGCTGTTGCGGGATGAGCGGGTCTAGATCTGTAGCTCTTTCCGAAGCTTCCGAGACTACGATATGGACAACCTTGGACTAGAGGGAAGGGTTTGGGACTTCCAAGGTCTTCAATAATTCAAGTTCATCATAGATAGTATATGCCTAGGTACTCGTGCCTTGGCCTACATTTCCAGGCCGAGTGCTTACTGTGGGCCGCTGTGACGTATCCGGTCATCTGTGAAGCGACTTCACAAAAAGTAGTCTTCCTTCTACAAGGCGCCCACCAACTCTCTTTTTCCTCGTGCAATATCATGTCTTTCTTAGTTCCGTACATCCCTTGGCGACGGTCCCAGCGTCCAGCACGGGAAAGGAGATCGCCAATCGATTATCTCCTCCAGCCTGCTTTCGCATTGGCCTATGTGTGCTTGTCGTTCACTTGCATCCGGCTGCTCTGTGCGGTATTTCTATTGCCAATCTATCTGATAGTCGCATTTTACCGCTCTGTCTGGCCCTTTCTGATGCGCAGCGGTCTTCTCTTAGCTACCGCCGATGGCCGACGTCAGCTTCGGAAATCTGGAGAACAAAATATAGCCGAGAGAATTTTACAGGGGCAACAACAGTACCAAGGCGACTATGTCTTCGATAAAGAAACTTTCGCTCCTGGTTCGCGGGAAGGCCGAGCACTTGACAGAGGACCGACGGGCTGGCCAGCGAGCAAGGAATACCTATCCGTCTGTGGCCTTAGAGCATGCGTACTTCACAAGAAGCCAGCGGGGAAGTCGAAAAGGACGCTGGTGTTGCTGCATGGTAATCCAAGTTGGTCATACATGTATAGACACGTACGCTCACACCTGCAGTGTAAACGCCAGAATGAGTCTCTGCTAACCACCATGTTCACAGATCATTGAACCGCTAGTCTCTCAAAGCTTTGAAGTTCTTGCTCTCGATTGGATCGGGTTCGGTGGTAGCGACAAGCCTCTCTTGGTGGAGCAAATCAGTTTCGAACTTCACATGCGGACGCTCCTCACTCTGTTTGAGAAATATCAGATTCGAAATGCCTGCATTCTTGCCCATGACTGGGGCGGATGCGTTGCATTGTGCACAGTGCCTCATTTTCCCAGGAGTGACGCATGCAACGGTGTGATGCTCCTCAACAGCTTCTTCCCACCCCGGCTGTCCGATGTTTCCTGGAATGCCTATCTGCTGTACCTGCTCTGGCTAAGTGCACAAGGTATTCTCGGAGGCATGTTGCCAGAGGAAGCCATCATCCGGTACATGGCTCCAAGTGTCACGCAAACTATCGCCGCGGGCTACGCAGCACCGTTTTCGTGTTCTCGAAGCAAAGCTGCTGTGACACGCTTTGCGCGATTGGTGCCGGGAATGCCGCCGAGAATCTATCAATGGATCGACAGTCCGTTCGGGAAGATGATAGATGGCCTTTGCTCACCGGATTCGCTATCATCAATACACGCGCAGGCCTGTCTGCGGAGACGAGATGAAGAAGCGCGGACATTCTGGGGAAGTGGTGTAGCTCAACTTCGAGCGGGAGTAATCTTCGGCGATCGCGATACACTGCTTGGCGACTTCTACTCGGTGCTATGCCAGACGGTACGGACAAGCTACGGCGGACCGGAGAGCCATCTTATAGTTGGCGGTGGGCATTATGCGGCTGAAGAACAACCGGAGAAGATTGTCGAACTGTTTGGCCGCTTTGCGAACCGTGACGAGAGCGCGTAAAAACAGCTAGTAAACAGCCTTCCCAATGTAATTTTACTAGAGGCCTAAACAGTGTATCTCGTAGGCATCTACATCTACAAATCAATCCTTCATCTGTAATTTCTAAGTATTTCAACCCTTTCTCAACTAGTAACTGTATCCGCTTAGTTGTTATACCGACAAAGACTTTTTCCGCTCCGCCCGGCCCGCTATTACGTATCTAACGCCGGGGTACGAAGCCGCTACGTTTACCCTAAGTAGCTAGGGGTCTTGTTCCCTAGTCATCCGCCCGATCGGTCTTGATGTACTGCTTTTCCCGTCAAACCCGCGATTGGAGTTAGTACTCTTGGTATAATCGCTTCTAACTATTTAGAAAGTAAAGGCTCCTCCTTACGTTAGGTTGGCCGTATGCCACGTCTTTGCATCCGTTGTCACCAATTGGCGCCTACTAGGATTGATTTGCGCATAAGAAGCGGCGGGAAAAGTTTTTGCAGCTCGAGCGAGCAACACTCTCTTCTCTGTACATCGACGATGTCGTTGAGAGAGCTGTCCAATCCCCAGGATAGGAAGAGGGTCCGTAAGGCTTGCCAGAGATGTAAGATAAAGAAGTCTAAGTGCGACGATACATACCCCTGTCAACGCTGCAAAATCGACGACGCAATTTGTGTTTTCGGGTATGTGATTCTATATTGATTCTTGAACGGGCGGGATCTCTTTTCTGCGATTTTTGTCCCCCAAAAGCTTTCCCTTATAACATACTGCAAGCTAACAGCAATTAAATTATAGTACGCGTAAACGCTCGAATCATAGGAAGCGACCCTTCTCAGAAGGCTACGTTGATATGTTAGAGCGACAGCAGAAGCGGCTGGCGGTAGGCCTAAGAGCGATGTTTTGGGAGTGGAAGAAAGCGCAAGCCCAGTCGCTATCGAAACCTCGAGGCAACGACGATCTCCTTGCAATCAAGGCTGAGGAGGAAGATCATGACACCCCGAGCATACACGACATTCTCACAGCCTTAAGTTGCAACTCCCCACCTTTTACAGAAGAAAATGATGGGAATGATGGCCCAGGGGGGCATGAAGGCGACCATGACCCATCGAGCAAAATTCGGATCTTAGCGCGAAGATTGGAAAAGTCGAGTTCCGACAGCAGCATCGGAGCCTCTATTAGCGATCAAAGAACGAGCGAATGTCCATGGACACCTAATCAAATTGCACCTAACTGGACAGACTTAAGTGAGGTCTCGCAGTGGACCGCTCCAGGAATGATGTTCAATGCATTCGATTGGACTGGATCTTTGCCCGCACCTATCTACGATTTGTCCATGGAACCAGACACGAGCCTAATGGGGCAGACACCACAATTGATACCTACGGAAAGGTTTGCACCGCAAGATATGACGAGTTAGGGAGTAATCCCATTCCAAGTTAACACTAATAAGACATTTTCAAAGAATGAAACACGGGCCCAACGCAACCACCGCCACAAGCAATGCGTCGGGGAAGATTTCTACCCGATACGGTCGGTGAAGGAGTAGCACCGTCCCAAAGCAATCTTGCTCTACGGAACTACTCAGAGTAGGTAGGGCCTATACGAGCTGAACAGCGGGCCTGTCCAATACCAAAAGGCATCTAATTCTACACGGAAGTTTTTTCCTCTTCTCTCTCTGCATGTCTTAGCTACTCTCTAGCTTTGAGAGCCACAATCGAATGTTGCAGATCGAAGATAGTTATGTAGTGTTCATGAAAATTTCCACTTTCGATACCAAATCCACCAGAGGTTTGAGGTAGGATGTGATTTCCCTATCGAAATGTTACTTTTGGTAACCAAGGACAAACCAAGTTCCAGCGAAAGGGTTCTCGGATAAGCTTTCCATTCATTTCGAAGGATGAAGCGATGCTTAAGGCGCAGAACAAGGAAAACGACAAACTTCTTTACGGCATTCCTCTTTCCTAAAGCACAAGAGACAAGTTGGCTGTATCGTGCATAATGGAGAAAGTGCTCGGTAGATTATTTACTTTTTGCTCAGTTGACCTTTGTGCTCGAACCTTTCGTCGTATACTACAATCTACACATTAAGCAATTTTGGCAAAGTCAAAAGTGAGTTTACTTCTTTCGCCCGGAGTTGCACTTCAGCCCTTGGTTGATTCCCGTTTTTTATCCCTACGCATCTGCTTGGTCGTCGTCTAATTCGACTATACTCACGCTCGATGTCTCATTCGCAATTCTGGCGTTCGCAGCTCCTGATGGAAAACGATCCCAACGTTGCATCGTGAAATTGGTATTGAACCTTCGTTGCCTGTCCGCTTCGACAGAAGAAGGAGGATCTGACATGAAAATGAAGGGAATTTTTCTCTCAGCGTACTTTTCATCATCCCGGACGTC
Organism: Hortaea werneckii; assembly: GCA_037044905.1. Lineage (NCBI taxonomy): Eukaryota > Fungi > Ascomycota > Dothideomycetes > Mycosphaerellales > Teratosphaeriaceae > Hortaea > Hortaea werneckii. The sequence continues at coordinate 24,515 of JBAOKB010000090.1, read as the reverse complement.
GTTACCCTTTGAATCGCTGGATTCATCACTAGGATTCCACGCCGGAGGTACCAAGCGACACACATCTTCCGATGCATGCGGAGCCAATTCGACGCAAGATTTCGTGCCAGCTTCTTCGTAGGATGGCGGACGCTCTGCTACGACTTGACATCGAGCAGAATCAAGTTTATCCATGACGCTGATGTGCCCGAGAATTCGCCTTAGGTCGTTAGCTCCATGTCGTGACTCTCCGTCAATGTTCGTTCGAGCTATGTGGCGCATACGGCGAAATTGAGCTGTTGAGAAGTGGCACGTTGACGTAAATTTGTCTTGATAAGAGATTCCATATGCTGCTGAGCCAAGATTTGTGATTGGCTGGTGACGAAGCTCAGTCTGTGATCCCATTCCGACACAGAATTGTGGTTTGTGTAGCTGCTAGATTACTGATGGTGACTTATAGTATTGTTAAGCTGTGTAATAAGTAAGAGATCGCAAGAAACAATTGATAAATGTAAGTGTTGGGGCTCACATCATCCTTTGTTTGGCAACCACGGTGTAGCAATTTAAGACATCATAAAACTTAGTGCTACAAGATCTACTGCATGCTACAAGCAGTCTAAAAGACAGCGGACCGGGCGCGACGGAGCTTCACAAGTGTACGCGGGCTCTCTGCTTGTACAAAACCTAGTCGCTTCTAGCTACAGTAGTCACTATCAGAAGCATGTCGAATATAAGGTGAGGGCGGAAGCGCTAACTTCTCTAGCGTACCGTGTACGCGTGTCAAAAGCAAATACAATTGAACACCAATGGATACAAACTGTGTCATGAGCTGGAGAAAGCTCAATAGTATCTTCGTCTTCTCGTGAACGTATTCTCGAGACGGAATATCTTCTACATTACTGACTAGGGACTACCATACTCTATTCTACTTCCTCCAAAGCCACGATGACTATAATAGCAACTATCCATATAGCTATGAGCCCGACTCCGAGTTTCTTAGTAGTCGTCCAGTTGTTGTACCGTAGAAAGAGCATCATAAATGCCAAAGTTCCCAGAATGGTAGCTGCTAATCCGATGAGAGCAGGATCAATAGTGATCGCTACAGATGCAACTCCACCGACCGCATAGCTCTTTTTGGCGCATATGTATGTAATGCTAACCCCGAGGCCAAGTAGGACATTGAGTAGTGGGCCTCCAAAGCACGCCGCCAATGCCATGATCGGATGTCCGTGCTTTGTAACAGTCAAGTTGGCAACAAAGTCATCAATGCAATTACCGACTGCGAAGACGGTAAATCCCAAGAAAGCTTCTGATGTTCCTATCAGAACACTTACAGCCTTCATAATCGAGACGATCTCATCCGCAATCGTTGATAGTAAGAAAGCACTTAGCGCAAAGCCCATGAAACTAAGCAAGGGAGCCAACCTTGGTTGCTTCCGAGGATTCGTAAAGACGCAGACAAGTGTTGCGGAGAGAATACTGGCGAGAAGACAGTAGACCGCCGGCATTAGCCAACTGCCTGCTGTTAATTCCCTGCCGTCTCCCAAGGAAACCAAGATCCAGACAAATTGCGGAGCAACATGAATTTGAAGCAGGAGCAGCCAGCGGTCCCAGCCGTGTTCGCACTCCGGGGCATGCTCATTGTCAACGACAGGGACTATGAGTTTGACCAGACAGAAGGGAAACAGGGTGAGTATACCGATGGCTATCTCCCAGATTTTCTTTTGTGACAAGTTTCGCATAGAAGGGAAAAAAGTGTGCAGAATACGATTGTCGGATTGGTGAAGTCGAGGAAGAGGTGCCGAGTCCGCGGCGTCCACAAGTTGTGGTCTAAGGTGTCCATTTGCTTGCTGTGACTTTTGTTTTCGCTTCCAGGCAAGGTACTCAACTGCACCAGGGAGACTTGGTTGGACGATGTAATCCGCCGGTCCAGTGATACATCTTCCATGTGCATGTCTCCACTCCTCGATCTCTCGATACGTAGTCGCAGGCATGGCGAGGCGCCTGTTCGTATCGCCGTCATACTGCTGGTGTGGCTCAGAAGACTGTAACAGCGGGCGTGCTTCTGTCGGCGTGCGGGCGCTCTCCTGATCGCTCTGAGATGAAGCGACGGTCTCTCCGAAGTCTGGGCGATGTGAGATCCTTCGATGGTAGCCCATTACGCACGCAATGTAAACGATGTAGATCACAATCATAAGCAGGCCTTGCCAGAGCTGGAACTTTCGCTGAAGAAGGGTTCCGAGCAAGAGAGCGACAGTGACAAAGAGGAAAAACGCATCGCGGAGCAGCGAGTCCTTGCGCACTTCAAACCCCACTTTGCACATGATGGATCCTGCCACAACCGTGATGATAAAGCACGTCGCCCCCACTATTTCACCAATCGCAAGTTGCAAGCTGCTCGATGACACCGCCGCCCAAGTCGAGAAGATATCAGGTCCGCCATTCCCCAGAGCCAGTAGGGTGCAGCCGGCGAGGGTGTCGCTCATATGTAAGAAGCGGGCGATAGAGCTGAGGTTGACGGCAAAAAAGTCTCCGGCGCAGACGCTCATGGTGGTAAAGAGTAGAGCCGTCCAGAAAACGATGCCTGCGTACCACCACGCGCGATAACCCGGCCCTAGATTGCAGTAGAGCAATCGCAAATAAGCAATCCGGCCATCATCCTCGGCTCTACAGTACTCTTTCACAAACGCGCACTGGTCTTTGGCTCGAGAGACGTGATCGCAGGCTGGCGGGGATCTGTTTGGCTAAAGAGAATGTTTTCAGGGCTCGGATCTTCTTCAAGCGCTGCTGAGGGTGTTTGCAAATGCTTACCTCCAACGACAGAGATTGTGGGAGCGCCGATTGCTTTGTGTGGGTGTCCACCTTCCAAAGCGTGTAGGTGATGAGAATTGCTGCGAGGCTAAGGGAGAGTTGAGAGCGTGTCGTGAGCATTGTGTCCACGGACGATTTGCGCAAGGTCAAGCGACACCACCAGCAAGTCCTGCGTGCGCGATGGATTGATGATGCAAACCAAGTCTCGAGGAAGGCAACTTCCAACACTACCTGTATTATTCATCTTACGCTTGTTACGATACTATGTACTTAAGTCGTATGTAGTAGGTTTACTGGGGTGGCATGCGTGGGCGGCATCTGTAACACTACCTACACAGGTAGCGTAGGTTCCGATACCCACGAGCTTAGCCGCCCTGTCCGCCCGCGTCTTCCGCCTTCGCGGCCGGTAAGACAGTACTAGTAACTAAGTCTGTGTACGGACCTCGCCCGCGCTTTGCCGCTCGAGTTCACAGACTTTCTGCGTGGGACTTGTAATGAGTCTCATCCCACCGATCCGGTCATTAAGGCTTCTGCGGGAAAGCTAGCCGTGTAATCATCCGGTAGGGCCCCTAAAGCGGACAAACTTTAGAGCATGAGTACCAACAGTACTAGTTGGTACAGTACCTCGTACTTCCTACGTAGATGCCATACTATGCATCTGTCTAGACCTGTGGCCTGTCCAACCGGTGCAGCCGCTGCATTGGCGCCAACCGTCATCATCAAAGGTGTAAAAGATCAAATTTTCCGGTCTGTAGTGCACGTAACATCCTGATTTTGTCCCATCGACTGAACCCCGACGTCAACTTTGCAGCATGTTGCCACGCGTGCATCTTGTCCGGCACGGGCAAGGCTACCATCAAATGGATCCTCTGGAGAACAATCGCCAAATACATGATCCATACCTGACTGAGATCGGCATTGAAAAGTGCTGCAAGTTCAACGATTTCTTTCCAGAATACGTCCACCTGGATCTCGTCTGCGCGAGTCCTATGCGACGCACTATCCAGACAGCGGCCTACTGTTTTGCAAACCGCATTCCTAAGACGTCTCAGGGCAACATTCTGCTGCAGCCCCTTGCACAGGAAAACACAAGCGAGCCGTGCGACGTTGGAAGCAACCTAGGGACGCTTAAGGATGAATTTGGCAGCATGATTGATCTTTCTCACGTTCCGGAGGATTGGTATGTGAAGAAAGGTACCAACGCGTCCACGCCAGATGCGCTAAGAGAGCGAGCGAGATTACTTCGACACTGGTTGCGGGATCGTCAAGAGCGTGACATTGTTATTGTTGGCCATGGCACGTTCTGGGACTACGTGACAGACGCTTTCGGCCAGGATGGTCATCGTACGCGTAGGGCTTCCCCATGGTGATGTAACGTACGATCCAGCTGCTGACACGAAAAATAGACTCACAATCACCGTGGGCCAACTGCGAATGGCGCTTCTTTCACTTCGCTTCGGACACCGACGAGGACGCAAGATTGGTAGAAGACCGAGAATCTATTTCCCGTAGGCAGACCTTGAACATACTCGGATAGTAACAAATATATTTCTCCTTTTGGCGAGCTATCGCTCAGGGTAGGCCCATCATTTGTTTTCCCTTTTCCCAGACAGTATATGTGATGGCCACGGAAGGCACCACCTTTACGAGGTTGGGAGTGATGCCTTTAAAAAGACCTCTCCATCCCTCTGTAGCCACGGTCTGTCTAGCGACGTCGGCAATGCCGTTGTATTGTCGCGGATGAAGAGATGTTTGAGTGGTCTGCAGGCGGGTGCGCAGGAGGTTCAAAGGCCACACGAGAGATGCACCGAGTCCACCGCTAAAGCCGCCTATAGCGGCGGTCATCGCAGCGTTTGGGTGCGTGTCTTGCCCAGTGAAGCCTTGTTGTTCCCTTCTCCTCACCCACCAGCGCTTTGCATACTCAAAAGTGGTCAGATCAATGGCCGAGTACGGGTATTGACCGACGAGGCCCCAAAATAGACCTCGATAGAACGACTGCACGCCACCCTGCGCCCACATTTTGCGTGCCGTCTGCTTCATGAGTCGCACTCCACTTACCCTCACTTCAGTCATCTCACATTGCATTCGGAATCGAAGCGTGTCGACAGGATAAGCAGCAAATCTAATGGGAGGTCAGTCGGCGCTCGCATTGTGGCTTTCTGCTTCATTGAGGAATGAGACAAACTGTGCAGCAACTCCTCCAACGCCTCCCGCCGTCGTTTGAGCCCAAATTGATATCTCGGTGCGGTCGACGCCCTCAAGGACGGCAAACAAGCTTCGAGCTGTCTAAAGCCCTCTGCAATATCAGCAAAGTCTCCCATGTTCAAACAGCTGTTGCCCACCTACCTCGTACACTCCAAACTTGGTTGCACCTTCTGGCACCATTTTGACGATGTTAAGGCCATTTCCAGACCACAAGCTGCGTATGCCACCAACTCGCCAGATGTTCCTCGTCGATTGCATCCAGACGCTGCTGGCAGCATGCGCAACGCCGGCCAGACGACGGCCAGAAGATACAGAGCTAGTTGCAGGGTTGGCTGTCTGGCAAATGAAGTAGATTTTCAGTCGATCCAGCGGCGCGGTAGCCGTTCGAGAGACGACACTTGCTAGTGCTCCGGTAGCGAAATAACCTGTCGTATGTTGTAAGCACAAGCTTGCTGGCGCAACTTTTCCGGTCCTACCAAAATGCTGAATCTCGGTCTCGTGGACATGTGTTTCGCCGTCGTATCGCCTTGTAATAGGGCGCCGGTGGCTTCGCGCCGGGTTATCGTCGTAAGCCATACGCAACGAAGATCTGCTTGTACGGTCGTAATAAGGATTGCTTGTAGTTACGAACAGCTATCTACGTATAGAAGTAAAATAATTTTGAAGTATGTCATCCCTCCTTCCCCCTTCTCCGCCCGCTCTAACCCTAGCCGCGAAGGCGGAAGACGCGGGCGGGTAGGGCAGGTTAGGGTTTAGGGGTTCTATATACAATAATCGAAGAGCCCTACTAAATTTATAATTCCTTACGTACTAACTCGAGCTACTAATATAAGTAAGGACACTATAAGTACTAATTTAATATATAAAAGTAATATAGACTAGTCTATAAAGGGCTTTTCTTATTATAAGAAAATAATATATATAGAAGTATCTCGTATATATCTAGTAAGTTTAATAGAGGAGTAAGAAATAGACTTAATAGTCTTCTAAAAAAAAGTCTTAGTATATAGTAAGTATTTTAGATATAGTAATACCTAAACTTTACCTTAGGCCTTATCTATTATAATATCTTCTTTTTTCTCTCTCCTTCTAAAGTAAATATATTAGGATCCTAAGTTAATAACTAGGTCTCTTTATCTTTTAATATATAATTAAATAAAGATTTTATTTTATATATACTTTAAGAAATCTAGCTTTCTAGTATAGAGTACTTAGTATCCTTAAGTACTTCTTTATATTTACTTAGGTTAAGGGTATTTCTTTTCTTAAACTTTTACTTTATTCTAAATAAAGTTAACCTTATAGATTTCTAAATCTAGTTAAAACTTTTTAGCCTCTATTACTTTTATTACTATATTTTTACTTCTATACTATACTTTTTATTTTACCTACTTATTATTATATACTATTATTTTAATAACTAGTATATAAAACTCTAAAATCTCTTCTTTTTTAATTCTTTTTTATAATAATAATAATTATAATATAGTAGAAGTATTAGTAATAGTAGTTAATATAGAATACCTAGAGCTAGATATCTTATAGTATAAAGAGGTATCTTAACTAAATATTTAGTCTATAATAGTACTACTTACTACTTTACTTATATTATTTATAGGTAAGTAGTAAAGGTTTTATAGTATAGGCGCTATAGCCTAAGTATATAACTCTAGCCCCTTTTCCTAGAAGGCTATCCTAAGGTGTATTAATTACTTCTCCTCTTTAAAGGTATATCCCTATATAGTATATACTTATATATAAATAGTATATATATCTCCTCTATATTACAATATTTCTATAATAGTCTATTCTATAGATTTTAGTTAAAATCTTTATATAATATATAAATAGTTATATAGTAACTAAGGTAGGTTTTAAGTATACTTTTTCTTTAGGCTTACTAGTTTTATATTCTCTCTTTAAAAATTATATAATACTAAGCTCCTCTTCTATAAGTAGTAGAGTACTAGTAATAATACCTCTTACCTCTTATATATAACTTATAAGTACTACTACTACTAAAATACTTAAGCCTAGTACTAATATATGCTCTAGTAAGTACTCTAACTAGGTCTACTATAATAAAAACGCCTAGTATCTAGATAAAGCTATTTCTAATAGTAAGTAGATTTAGTAATACTTCTATATATAGTAGCCTCTAACCTAGTAATATAGTAGACCTAGATATATTCTATAATATAGTCTTTAGGCCTACTTTTAATCTTTACTTTAGATTTAGGACTATAATGTTACGAGCACGGTCACGAGACGGTCAGACCCGAAGCGATTGGCCAGTAGGGGCCAGAGGAGACAAGGGTCACGTGACCAGTATGCAAGTGAGCGCTGCCTTGGCAGGCGACTGACTGCATATATGCAAGTGGTCGACTGGTCGACGAGCGACCGAGCGATCACTGAGCGACTGATCGCTGAGCGACCAGGCGATCAGATGCATGAAGACACGAATCTCTTATGTATATAACTAGGCACGTTTCTCATTAGGAGTTCGTGTGTTCAACTCATGTTGCAATCCGACTGTTAGGTAGAGACCCAACAGCCTTGTCACAATCAGTTATCCCACAACCCAGTTGTCTTGACACATCTGTTCCAAAGAGCTCTAAACCCGTGACACTACTTCGTAGGGTCGCAACACTTTGAACACCCTCAAGGAACTTTGTACCTCAGACAACAATGGCTCCATCCGAGAACCGAGACACCAGCGTTCAGCAGCGTACCCACGACAACAATATCAAAGTCGCCAGACCGGACTATTACTATGGCGATCGATCGAAGCTCGACGATTGGCTCAACCAAATGGCACTTTACTTTCGTTTCGAAAACATCACCCAGGATCCCAAGAAGACCTTACTTGCATCCTCTTACCTTAGGGGACAAGTCCAACAATGGATTCGACCTAGGTTGCACGAAGTCTTGCACCAGAACATCGACACCGAAGGAATCTTCAACAGCTGGGACAATTATGTCAAAGCCATTCGAAATATTTATGGGTTGAGTAACGAAAAACAAGTCGCCATCCGAGTTATCCAACACTTGAAACAGAAGACGTCTACTTCGCAATACACCGCCAAGTTCAGGGAGTATTCAGGCAAAACTGGGTGGGATGACCAAGCCTTACTCACTATGTATTACACTGGACTCAAGGACGACGTCAAGGATGAACTCATGCGCTCAGGTGCATCTCACGACACTCTCGAACTGATGATTCAGGATGCTATCGAAATTGACGATAGGCTCTACGAGAGGAAGATGGAAAAACGCCATAATGGACAGTATCGCGGACGATCTGGCTACAACTCTACCAGCTGGACTGGAGGGTCTCGTCGCGATCCGGACGCCATGGAATTGGATATTATCCAGCGCAAGCCAAAAGGAAAAGGCATGCGAGGAGCCAAGGGAAAAGGGAAGTTCCAAGGGAACAACAACAGAGGAAAGAAACGAGAAGGACCGGAGTGCTACAACTGCCACAAGATAGGGCATTACGCACGAGACTGCCGCGGACGAAAGGTGCGACCGCAGGAGCAGCTCAACATGATGCTAGTGAAGGAACCCATCAACGAAGCAAACGATGGACGAGGCGCCTACGATGTATCAAAACTCGTTAAGGAACCGAAGACGGAACCAGACCATAAGGCTATGCATTGGACGGGTTGTTACGACGACTACTGTAAAACCCATGACTCAGACAAGCTAGCAAGTGGTCACTATCCCAAGAAGCCACGTAAGGCTAGGATGGAATTTAACGCGATGGTACGAGGCCAGCCGCTACAGCAGATGAGAGACTTAGGAAATTCCCGGAGAGGAAGGTCTCCACCACCATTCAATTGGGAGGACGCAACTCTGCAAGAAAATACACCCCCCGAGCAGGAAGAAGAACTGCTGGGAGAAGAAGAATCTCCACCAAACAACGATACCGAACCAGAACTAACGGGACCAAACCTGGAACAACTACAAATGATCGCCCAAACAGTCGCCACGACGGATAACGATTCATCTGAAGAAGAATATACCGACGACGATGAACCCGACGACCTCGAACTATATCATTTCGAAGTCTCAGGAGCAGGACCAGCTCGGAGAATGATCCTCTTCATCGCGAACCAATTTGAAACCGTATTCCCACAGATCCAAGGGAAACGACGACTGCACCCAATCGAATTCGACAACATGCTCAACCGAATTAGAGCAATGTTCTGGAATTACCGACTTGTCAACGTCGACTACGACGCCGCAGCACACGTGCAAGAACGACCACCAATTGGAAGTACATTCCAATCCGATGGAAGTTATGGCACACCCGATGGAATCCATATTCCCAGAAGTGTTAGAGAACGAATCCAGATCGTTAAGGCACGACTACATGAATTACACCGAATCCAGGAAGCCTATCAAGAAGACCTCATATCGTTGGAGGCAATGCGGCACAAATTGACTGAGTCCACAAAACAATGGGAACTGAAGCCCATGGGACCACCAGTGCAACTACCAATATGGAGAAACATGATACTAGGGCACGTCAAAGCCACTGTCAAAGGACAAATCAAGGTATCAATGACACAAGGAAAGGTTATCCTAGGCCCACGACATGGACCCCTTGATTGGGAAGTCTGTCTCGAAGATGCCAACTCGCCAGGATACTATTCAAAAAACGAAGGATCCCTGCCGACAGGAGCAGTCGCCAGGAAGTAAACATTATCGAAGCTCCCACAGCATCAGCAGCACCGGTATTCCGTACCAAATGCATTGTCAATGGACATACGACACAAGCTATGATCGATTCCGGAGCCAGCGGAAACTTTATATCGACCAGCTTTGTCCAGCGAAACGGGATCGCCACCCGACGAAAGAAAGACGGCGGATACGAGTTGATGGTCGCAGATGGATCATCCCTATCCGAAGTGGACAGCGAAACAATGCCGCTAGTCCTAGCTATCCAACAGCACCACGAGACTGTCAGCCTGGATATCGTTGACATGGCCAGTCACGACATCGTGATGGGGACACCTTGGTTGGAAAAGCACAACCCTCTGATAGATTGGAGGAAAAGAGTACTCAAGTTTGAGCGATGCGGTTGCGCTACCGACATCCACCCTATACATCGACAGCGTGCGATGGTAGATGAGGAAAGACAGTTCTGCGAATTAGAACGTCAACCGATAACATACTCCGACAAAAACGGCAAGGAGATGGTCTCCACAGACACTGAGCCAGCCCAGCCAGGTCACGAGGTGAGAGATAAAAGGAGAACTAACGCACCTCCAGAGATCCCTGAAGAGTTTAAGAAATGGAAACCGCTCTTCCAGGAAGAGGAAGGATTAGCCGCCTTACCTAGACATCAACCATGGGATCACCGAATACAACTTCAGCCCGGCAAAGATCCACCATGGGGGCCACTATACAGGTTATCCGAAAAAGAGCTCGAAGAGCAACGACGATGGCTGAAAGAAAAGAGCGACAAGGGATGGATAGAGAAATCTCAATCGCCAGCCGCTTCACCAGCAATGTTCGTTCCAAAGAAAGGAGGAAAACTGCGAATGGTAATCGACTATCGACGACTCAATGAAGTCACGGTCAAGAACCGATATCCACTACCTAACATCGAAGAAATGCAAGATCGACTTACCGGAGCAAACTGGTATTCCAAGATTGATCTACGAGACGCATTCTACGCCGTACGAATGGCTAAGGGAGAAGAATGGAAAACAGCCTTCAGGACGCGCTATGGACTCTATCAATTTCGAGTCATGCCAATGGGACTTACGAACGCCCCAGCGACGTGTCAGCAACTCGTCAACGATGTGTTACGAGACCTACTCGACATTACAACGATAGCCTATGTCGATGACATCTTAATCTTCACCCGCGGAAGCCGAGAACAACACACCAAAGACGTACAAGCAGTGCTAGAACGACTTAGCACAGTGGACTTCAAGACCGCACCCGAGAAATGTGAATTCTACAAGAAGGAAATCGAATTCCTAGGATTCATCATCAATACTACTGGAATCAAGATGGACCCAAAGAAAGTACAATCCATCAAGGAATGGCCAACACCGAAGAACGTCACAGAAATCCAAGCCTTTCTGGGACTCGCGAACTACAACAGAAAGTTTGTTGAAGGATACTCCAAACTTGCAATCCCACTCACGAGTCTTACGAAGAAGGACACCAAGTTCGTATGGACGGAGAAACAACAGAAAGCATTCCAACAACTCAAGAAAGCATGTATACAGTCACCAACACTCATGCTATTCGATACGAAGAAACCAGTACAAGTCGAAACCGACGCATCCGACTTAGCAATAGGTGCTTGCATCACTCAAGAACATGATGGCAAAAGACACCCAGTGGCGTATTACTCAAGGAAAATGACGCCAGCGGAACAGAACTACGAGATTTACGACAAAGAACTGTTAGCGATTGTTGCAGCATTGCGACACTGGAGAGTTTACTGCGAAGGAGCTACAGGACTGACGATATACACCGACCACAAGAACCTTCAATACTTTACAACTACCAAGGATCTATCACGTCGACATTGTAGATGGTCAGAGCTACTCGGACAATACAAGTTCGATATCCAGTATACACCAGGAAAAGACAATGGGCGCGCAGATGCGCTAAGCAGAAGAAGCGACTACATGGAAGGCAAGGAGCAGAACAAGAAAACATTGCTCAAAGTCAACAAGGACGGAAGCCTTACCACAGATACACAAGAGTTTAACAACATACTCCGAGTTCTACGAGATGAACAAGAAGAGTTCCCCATCGAACATGGGAAGTACCAGGTTCCACCAGCAAAGGAACACGAATGCATCAAAGACCACCATGATAGCCAAACAACAGGACACCCAGGAATAGCCAGAACAACAGATTTGATTAGACGAAACTTTACCTTCCCACAGATGCGGAAGAAGGTTGCCGACTACATCAAACAGTGCGACAGTTGCCAGAAGAATAAGGCATCACGACATGCGAAATATGGCAATCTCCAGTTCCGAGAACCCTCGGATACACCATGGAGAGAAGTCACAATGGACTTCATCACGAAGTTACCGGCATCCAAGGACCCCGCAACAGGAGTCGTCTACGATTCAATACTTGTCATGGTAGACACCTTGACCAAGTATGCACATTTCATACCGTGCAAGGAATCAATGGCAGCTATGGAACTCGCATACCTCGTACTGGACAGGCTAATCAGACATCATGGAATTCCAGAAAGCTTCATCACAGACAGAGATAAGCTGTTCACATCGAATTTCTGGAAATCTCTTATGGGACAAATTGGAATCAAGCACAAGTTATCGACAGCATTCCACCCAGAGACAGATGGTCAGACTGAAAGGACAAATCAGTCACTCGAAGCATATTTACGGCACTACGTCAATTACGCACAAAACAATTGGGTTTCATTGTTACCAATGGCGCAACTGGCGTTAAACAATAACGCATCAGAGACAACGAGAGAATCGCCATTTTTCCTTAATTATGGAAAAGCACCCAACATGTTCATGGAACCGAGAACATCAATAAAAGCCGACAAAGCCATAATAATGGCAGAGGAATTGCAGAAGGCACACACCACAGCCCGAGATGCAATCCGACATTCGCAACAGCGAATCCAGAAACAGAGATTCAAAGAATCAAAAACGGCACCTCAACTTAAGAAGGGGGATAAGGTATATCTTCTGACGAAGAACCTGAAAACAAAGCGAAGAACGAAGAAACTGGATCACGTCAAAGTCGGACCATTTTTGATTGCCGAACAGAAGGGCACAGTCAGCTACCGACTCGAGCTTCCACCGGACGCAAAGATCCATCCAGTGTTCCACATATCCTTGTTGGAACCCGCACACCCCAGCGCCACGCTGCAAACCACGTTCCACTACCAGGAGCAAGAAGACGACGAGTATGAAGTCGAAAAGATCGTAGACTACGACAGGAATAGTCAGCGATACCTCATCAAGTGGAAAGGATACCCCAGCGACGAAAATACATGGGAACCACTTACCAATCTTAATTGCCCGAAGTTGCTACACCAGTACCACCGGAGAAGGAAAGGGATTGATCCATATTCCCCAGGGTCTCCATCATCAGGGGAGTAAGGCCCACAGTAGCAGCCGCCGCAGGACAATTCTCTTCAGCCTCAAACGCGCCCTCTGCATCCATTTCCGACGCAAGGCATTCGGCTTTCCGAGCCGCCCGACCTTCAGCTTGACGAAGGATCTTCTTGTTTCGCATTAACCGAGCCATCACGGTAGCCAACAACTCTTCATCCTCATCCACCTTGCGCTGGTACTCCTCCCGAGTTCGGTCTAAGGATTCCCAAGACATGTTGACGCATTTCTTGCCTTGACGGACGCATTCGGAACACCGAAGGTTGGTTGAGTTCGACATGATGATGCAAAGATGGTTGTGTGTAGAACAACGTTCACACGGGAAGAAGACAGGACGACCGTTCCTTTCAATTTCGGCAGCCAGACGCGAGCGTCTTTTCTTGGAAGAAGAAGTTTCTGGTTGCAGAGACATCGTAGGAAGAAAGACTGCTACAAACTGTTACAAAAGGAACGCGGGGGACAGCGACATCATAAGCTTCAGGGACGAAGCTAGGCTGAAAGGGGGATGGTGTTACGAGCACGGTCACGAGACGGTCAGACCCGAAGCGATTGGCCAGTAGGGGCCAGAGGAGACAAGGGTCACGTGACCAGTATGCAAGTGAGCGCTGCCTTGGCAGGCGACTGACTGCATATATGCAAGTGGTCGACTGGTCGACGAGCGACCGAGCGATCACTGAGCGACTGATCGCTGAGCGACCAGGCGATCAGATGCATGAAGACACGAATCTCTTATGTATATAACTAGGCACGTTTCTCATTAGGAGTTCGTGTGTTCAACTCATGTTGCAATCCGACTGTTAGGTAGAGACCCAACAGCCTTGTCACAATCAGTTATCCCACAACCCAGTTGTCTTGACACATCTGTTCCAAAGAGCTCTAAACCCGTGACACTACTTCGTAGGGTCGCAACATATAAGTCTAATACTATAGAGGGAGTTAGGTATAAGGTATAGTATTATACTATAGGGATAGAGGGATACTATAGAGTTTATAGGAGAGAAAGGATATATCTATAATAGGTCTACCTTTAAATAAGGTATAGTATTATACTATAGGGATAGAGGGATACTATAGGGTTTATAGGAGAGAAAGGATATGCCTATAATAGGTCTATCTTTATATAATCTAGTAAACGTAAGAGTCTAAAAGCTATATATTCTCTCTTAAGTCTCCTTTTCTAATTTAGCCCTAGTTTAATAGGGGTCTAGTAGGGGTTACGTAATGCCTCCTTATATAACCTCTAACTATCCCTATACTAAGTTCTTATAGGCGCCTCCCCTTTACGCTAGCGTTCTAATAGTATCCTTATAATAGTATATAGTTATATTTACTAGGGGCATATTTTAGTATAGAGTTATAGTAATTTGTAGTATATTTATAGGGGGTTTATACTCGCTATAATTACTTATATAAATTGCTCTACTATTAGATATAAATTATAGCTAACGCAACTTAGGTATAGGGTATACTACGCTATATTATAGAGTCTAGCGACTTAGTTTATATATATAGTTTAGTAGGGCTTTATATACTATCTACTATTTGTATATATAACATTTACTACTATATACTTTGCCTCTACTTTACTAGCGATTCTAGTAGTAATACTATCTAGATATATATATCTTCCTACTATAGTACTTCCTCTAATATTGTTCTATTATACTATCTACAAATATTATATATATAGTATTACTACTATAATATCTCTATTATAGCTAGGGTCTATACTAAAGGGTATTAGATACTTAGTATTATCGATTATAACCTACTAGCTAATATATATTACTAGTAGTCTAATAATAACCTTAACTTGTAAGTACTTGTCTAATATACCTACTATAAGTACTATAGTAAGTCTATTATCTATAGCTATATCTATAAGTAACTAGACTACTAAGTATATAACTTCTACTATAATAACTATAATTCTAGATATAAGTTAGTAAGTCTAAACCCTATCTAGATTGCCTATAATTACTAATATATTTAGGTCTTTACCTAGTTCTAAGGCTATATAAACTATGTAGTAGAGCTCTAGCTCTTCTATATATAAGCCTAGGACTACTACTCTAAGGTTATTACCTATAAAGATACTTATAAAAACAAGACTATCTAAATTTATACTAAGCGCCTTATATTAGCTACGCGTATACTTAATAGAGAGCTTAAGGATATAGAGAATATAGTAGTATACTATAGTAAGAATATAGGTTTGTCTCTATACTACCTATACTTTACTACTAACTAGAGTTAGCGTTAGAGGTTCTAAATTAATATTATATAATATAAGATATATATATAAATAAACATAGCTTACTCTATTAATTATAGAATTTATAACTATATATATATTTAATAGTACTACTAGTATAGGACTAAGGATACCTAAAGGCTAGCTTACCTCCTAGCTACTAGAATACTATCTAATCTATACTAATCTTCCTACTTACTATAGTAGATAGTAGACTATCTCTACTAGATATTCTTAGGTCCTTATTTATATAAAAGATAACTTAATACTTTTTCTATAGCCCTTAGAGCCTATACTATCTAGAAATCTACCTAGTAGGTCTAGCTTTCTAATAAGAGGACTACCTATTACTACTATATACTTCTAATCTACTATTACTATATAGGACTACTAGTAGAAGCCTATTTACCTATTAGACTAATATTCTCTCTTAGCTACTTTCTTTACTTTTACTAGAGTAGACTATTACCCTAAGAGGTTATAGAGCTTAAGGCACTTTAGCTAGAGAGTAGTAATTAGTTATAGTATACTAATGTCTCCTTTCTACCCTAGTCTATGCCTCTACTAGTCTATCTCGCTCTAAGGGAACCTATACGCCCCCCTATTAGCTAGACTAGATCTTCTCTCTCTTTTACTAGCTTTCTAGGTAATACTTTATTTTTAGCTATATCTATATAGATATTGTTATTCTTTATTATATATAACATCTAATATTATAATAGACTTCCTTTGCTACTTATTATTTCCTACTTAGGGATAAGTATTCTATACTAGCTATATATTATATAAAATGTCTTAGTAGGACCTACCTCCTAGGGTAGTACCTTAGGAGGTAGGTCTATATAGCCTAGTAACTAATTATATCCTAGTATTCTAGCCTAGGGCTTACTCCTTTAGAGAAAGTTATATTTATACTATATTTAATTTTTAGATATTGTTTATATTTACTATACTAGTAGAAAGTTGTCTATATTAAACTCTTTTTTAAGTTCTTTATTCTATATTATTATATTACCTAGCCTTATTATACTATATATAATGTCCTTAGGGTTGCTTAGTAGTTTAAACTATTTACTTAATAAGTATTATTAATACTCCTACCTCTCTACCCTTACCTTAATTTTACTATTAGCTTAAGAGATTAAGAGGTCTTAGAGAGCTATAAATCTTCGCTCTACTATCTTCCCCCTTTTTCTAATATTAGGCTAGAGCTAAACTAATAGTCTTACCTATATATAGAAGATTAGTAGTAGTAGGTCCTTCTTAATTAATCTCTTACCCCCTATAAGGTTAATTAGTAGTAAGGCGCTAGGTCCTAGCTTATCTATAAACCCTCTCTACTATTGCCCGAGTTTAATAGTACATTAAAATTCTAACTACTCCTTTCTATAACTACTCTCTTATGCCTATCTATCTATAAATATATATAGGAGGGTCTTATATAACTCCCTTTTTATATTCTAAAATAGAACCTATAGAATAGTAGACTTATCTTATTATAATTCTAATCTCTATTTAGATATTATAACTATTTATTTTATAAAGGTATTATAGAGTAAGGTAAGTTTAATACTTATTATATAGTATAGATATATTACTATATAGTCCTAGGCATCTACTTCTAGTATTTATTAGTAATATAATTAGGTATATATAACAACTTCTCGCTAATCGCCCTATATTTACTAGGGTATTAGAGTCTATATTACCTTAGGCTCTAATAGTTAGGGTACTAATCTCGACCCTTTTAAGAGTTTCTATTAGCGTATAAAATTATACTAGTTAAATTATACTTAGAGACCTATTGTCTTCTTCGTAATTAATAATATATATTAAAATATCGACTAGAGGCCTTTATTCTTCTAATAGAGTCTATATACTAAGTCCTCTATTATATAGTAATAATATATCCTCTCGCCCTCCTATATATCTATATAGAAGCCTTTATAGAGCTTTTCTTATATTATTGCCTAGGCTATCTCTCTATTGTAGCCCTATTTACTATCTACCCCTATTTAGTCCCTTTAAATATTATAACTTAGACCTTCTATATCTACCTTATTATTAGTAAGGCTTAATTATAGTATATTTAGGGTAGATATATATAGGGTTAGGAGTATAAGTACTATTTTACTATTCTAATAATTGCCTATTATAGTTAATTAGTTAATCTAGTCCCTTTGTCTATTAATAAGGTCCTTCCTAGCTTATTATAATATTGTCGCCTATTTATATTACTCTCTACTCTAGCGCCTTCTTCTATAGATTAGGTTAGAAGCTTTTATACTACTACCTCTAGTAAGCGTTTACTTATTATCTTTATATTAGAAAGCTAAGCTACTATATTATCTTTTATTAGTACTAGCTATAAGGGTATCTTAACTTAAGCTAGACTTATCTAGATATAGATATATAGATTAGCTAGTTTCGTATATATTATAAGGGTTATATAGTTTATATTCGACCTTGTTAATTCTAGCTAGGCTAGCCTTAGTTACTTTTACTATCCTTCTATTTACTATCTACTATCTATAGTAGGCCCTTACTTATCTCTAGTACTTATTTTTATAAGCTAGAGTATATCTACTACTCTTTCTATTATTAGTATTATATCTTATATCTTTATAATAGTTTCCCTTAGTCTTACTATTATTATTAGACCTCGTTATATTCTTTATTCTAAGTAGTATTATAGGATAGCTTAATACTTATAATACTACCTATTTCTACTTCCTCTTCTATATCTAGTATACTATTCTACTCTAATCCCTACTTAGCTTAGGTTATAAGGATAATAGATATTTTATATATAGGAGTAGTAGCGTACTTTCCTCCTTACTACCCTTTAAAGTAGCTAGTAGAGTAATATAGTATCTATAGTACTATAAAAATACTACTATATCCTATTTAGTAGAAATTATAGCCTTAAATATATTATTACTTAATACTAGATACTTATAGTCGCTATCTTATATCTCTTTATTAAGTATTATAGTACTAACTATAGTATCTTTATTATCTTACTATAGTACTTTACTATTTAAGAAGAGCTTCTTCCTCGCCTACCCTCAATCCTTCAAAGAATCCGGGGCGGATTCCATGATAATGCGTGGGGGGCACGGGCCACCGAATTCGCCGGAGGGGGCAGATTCCATGAAAAACCGGGGGCAGAAGGAATGAAAAGTACCGGTCGGAATCGTTTCAAACTCGGTGAGTTTCCAATCCGTAGGCACTTTACTCGTGAGTTTTCAACATCGGAGCGGGAGACCCGCGTGGTGAATTGTTATCGCGGTTCGAAAATCCCGACATTCTGTGTGAAGTTCCGCTCGCAAAGGCTTAGGGTTAGGGTCGGCGGGCGTAACGGCGGTTCGGCTGGAATTGAGGGACCGCCGGAAGCGCAGGCTGGACGCTCGCGAAGAGGTAGGGTAGATAGAAATACACCAACAAAGGTGCAGAAAAGCACCCAGCAAGACCACCGACTCTTGTAGCATGTAGCTAACGTTCAACCCCATCATGTGTGACCGCGCCATCGCGACAGGGATCGCGAAAATTCTGTGACAGGGGTCGGTGCAGCTGAGCCCAGGCGAGGCCGCCGACCGAAACATCAGGACAGACACGTTGCTCGACAGCTAATACACCATGGACGCTTTTGAGAGTCTGTTCGTACACTTCCAGAATTTTCAAATCATCGTTTGTAGAGATTGCAAGTTTGCAGTGGTTCCAGACCAAATCAAGGCGCATCTCAGCCAAAGTCACCAGACGCTAACAGTGAGCACTAGGAAAGGAATAATCGAACAAGTGGAAAAACTCGACCACGTCGCTTATAGGTCAGAAGACGTCGTGTACCCCGCCGCCGAACAGGAAGCGATCCAGGAGCTCGGCCCGGTCATCGAGCAATGCTCACAGTGCAAAGCGTGCGGGTTGCTGAGGGAGAGTAAAAAGGGGATCGAGGCGCACTGTAGAAAGGAACACGGCTGGAACAGCGCCAAAAGCAGAGGAGGTCGAGGGAGTTTGAGGAGTCGACCCGCCGCAAACCAGCCGTTCACGGAAGGTCACTGCTGTCAGAGATTCTTCAAGTATGCGCAGTGGACTAAGCTCTTTAAAGTGCTACCGCCAGCGCCACGGATGCTAGGAGGCGGTCATGGCTGCGAGCCCGAGGACAGGGCGCAGAAGTTGACAGATGAGGTAGCCGATGGACTCAAGAGGAAGCTGCGGGAGGCGCACCATCACAGGAAGGTGAACGTCAGCAATGTCAGGTCTGAAATGGATCCATGGCTGGAACACACCAGCTGGGCTCACCATCTGGCTGGGTTTGAGAAAGAAGAGCTACGGGCTAGTCTAAGTGCGGCGCCAAAGCTTGAGGCGGACGAGCGGGGGATAGAGAGCGTGGATGAAGAAGAGGAGGCGATCGAGAGAGCTTGCAGAGCGACCGGCAGGGTGATCAAGAAGGCCATGGACGTCAGCAGTCCGCGGACGATCCCAAGGTCCGCTCTTCACTACGTGAACAGGAAGGAAACCGGGGCCGCGAACAACGAGACTCCATTCTACAGCAAACACGAGGCCAGTACGAAGAAGAAATACTCCAGGGTCTGGGTATCAATGCTGAGATATCTTTGGAGGAGTCAGACATGGGAGAACAAGCCAGACTACACGTTGACGGATGGGCAAGCGAGGAGGCTGGGAGCAATGCAAAGTCTCGCCAGACGAGAGACCGCCGCTCTAGACAAGGGAGCCAGAAAGGTCTGCGAAGACGAGTTACAATGGTCCATCGTTCTTTTCTGGGCCAGCATGCTCGACCAGGAGCTGCTAGACGACGAGTTCCAAAGCGGCTTTCTGTCCGCATTGGCAGTTCTCGGCTTGGACACCGAAGACGCAGGATGGGTAAGCGTGTTCAACTTCACGCCGAAGCTGGCGGCCATCGTCACGGTCTGTAAGGCTCTGGTGGTGTTCATGGCTTACAAGCAGAGGCAAGACGACATCGACCGGCTGATCGGAGCCGGGATAGGTGAGAGTGAGGCGAGAAAAGAAGCGGTCAGCATTGTAGAAGGGGTGCACGATATGGTGCCCAGGCTGTTGTGTCTTCAGGAATACGGGGGACCAGCGAGCCCGATGGACAGGGTCTTGCACATGAAGACTTTTGGAATGAGGATCAGGTTCACGGAGAAAGCCGGGGCACGGGTCACTTGGATGAACAGATGCCAACAGGTCGCCATCGACAAGATCAGCTTCAGCATGGGAGATCTCAGAGATGCACTACACTCGCTGTGGGAAAGGTGTCTGGGGAGGCTCACGAAGCGGTTGATGTTCTTACAGCAAGAGGAGGAACTGCCGATCTTGCATCTGGACAGACTGTTCGACAACCCAAGCGATCTCACCGAGGGTTGGAGCTTCTTGGACGATGAGAGAAACGATGAAGTCTTGGGCAGAGTCAGGAGGCCGGACGGGAAAGACGTGGAGAGCAGGAAGTGGTTGTGGAGCCGGGCCATGAGAGAGGACCGAATAACCAAGTACTTTCTACAAAATATCGACATGAGTGAAGTGAGGGACAGGAGTGAGCTAAAGTGGAACACGACCAAGGTGGAGCAGTACTTCCGGGAGGTGACTCTGTTCAAGGAGGAGCTGATAGTGTTGTGTCACATGGCAGGGGGAGCTCCAGCCAGAGGGACGGAAGTTGTCAGCATCAGGACCGAGAACGGAGAGAGTGCGCGAGCGCAGAGGGGTGTTTTTGTTGACAATGGCATGGTCGAGCTGGTGACGGGCTACCACAAAGGCTACAGCAAGAGCGGCGAAGCGAAGATAATCCACAGGTATCTGCCGCAAGAGGTGGGAAAGCTGTTGGTGTACCATTTGTGGCTAGTGGAACCGTTCGTGCACATGCTCAGGTGGGAAGTCAGGGGCGAGTTCGACTTCAGCAAATATCTGTGGGAGCCGGAGCCGGAAAAGAAATGGGAAGGCGAGGTCGACGGAGTCAGGGAGGAGGAGGAGAGTGGGAGCGAAGAAGGAGGAAGGGAAAGCGACGGGGAAGAGGGCAGTTCAGGAAGCGAGAGCGAATCGAGCACAAGCCCGAGCAGTGAAAGCGAGGCGGATGGAGGTGATGACGAAGGAACGGCAGGAGATCGGATGGTCAGTGGGAGGGAGGCGCGAAGCAGGCCGAGGAATGGAGGAAAAGCGAAAGAGGGCAAGCTGCAGGCACTCAGCATAGACGGCTTCTGGAACACAGAGAGGCTGAAGAGGGTGATGAAGAGGGAGCTATCAAAATGCCAGGCCGGATTCTTTGTAACGCCGTCGACATGGAGGCAGCTATACCCAGCCATCCAAAGGGTACACTGCCCAGAGGAAGAAGTGACAAAACAGCTCGATCGGTTGTACGAAGGAGTAACAACAGAAGATAGGCAGATGCAATCCGGACACAGTAAAAGGATGGAAGAGTTGATCTACGGGATCTTGACGACAGAGAACCCGTTCAGCACGCAGTCCGAGCAGGCATCGTTCAGAAAGGTGAGCGTGTCATGGCACCACTTCATCAGGTGGCCGTCCACTGCGACAGGTAATGGAAAGCCGACGATCGATCTGGAGAAATACAGGAAGATGGTAGAAGAAGAGAGGTGGGCGAAGTTGAGGAGGGCAGACTTGAACGTGAGTCTGAGGGAAATGCTGGGGCCGAACGCTTCATTTAGAGGCTCACAACTGGAAGGGCTAAAGGCAATCGTATCGGGCGAGCCGAAGGTAGTAATGGTCATGAGGACCGGAGGAGGCAAGAGTCTGATGTTCATGCTACCGGCATTCTGCTCAGTCGGAGGGGTGACGGTGGTAGTGGTGCCGTTGATATCGCTAAGGAGCGATCTAGAGAGGAGATGCAAGGAGATCGGACTCAACGCCGGGAGATGGCCCGACCAGAGCGCCAGGCACGCGAGGATCGTGCTAGTAACACCCGAGAGCGCAGTAACGAAGGCGTTCAACAGGTTCATCAACGACAAGCTAGCTACCGGAGAGCTAGACAGGATAGTAGTCGACGAGAGCCACATCGTTCTGGACTCGACAGAGACATGGAGGCCGAAAGTGCTCGAGCTAGCGGAGTTCGCCAGGAAGGGATGCCAGATGGTGTATCTCACGGCAACGTTGCCACCGAAGGAAGAGTCGAGCTGGCTCGAAGCGATGGGCTTGGAGAAGAGGACGGTACGGATGATAAGAGACTCGACGACGAGGAGGAACATCGCTTACCAGGTGGTCGAGTACGACCGGCGAGAAGAAGAGGAGAGGGTAGCGGAGTTGGTAAGAAAGAAACTGGAAGAACACGAGGAGGGACAGATCATAGTGTACTGCCGGAGGGTAGAGCAGTGCAAGAAGATTGGAGAAGTGCTGAGGTGTCCAGTGTACTACAGGAGGGTCGGAGACGAAGAAATGAAAAGGAAGATTCTGGAACAGCTGGTCAAGGGGACGCACAGAGTGTTCGCGGCGACGACAGCGATGGGAATGGGGGTGGATGCACCACACATCAGGGTGGTGGTACACGTGGGAGTGAAGGAATTGGTGAGGGATTACGCACAGGAAAGTGGAAGGGCAGGAAGAGATGGAGAGGCAAGCGAGGCGATCTTAATGAGAGGCTACAACACAGTAGGGGGTCGGAAAATCTTGGAGAAGGGATTCGTGATGGAAAGGGGGATGCACGAATATCTGGAAGGGGAGAAGTGTAGGAGGGTTGTGTTAGACAGGGAGATGGATGGGAGGGCGGACAGGATCGGATGCGAGAACGGAGAGAAAGTGTGTGATGTATGTAGAGGGTTAACAAGAACGGGAAGGAGGGCGAGGGTTGTAGTGAGGACAGGGGGGTTCGTTCCATCACAGCAGCATAGAAGGAGGGAGCAAGAGGAAGCAGACGGGTCAGGGTCAGAGCCGATGGAACAAGGTAGCGAGGATGGAACACCGAGAGGCTCAGAGTTAGGTACGGACAACGTTGACGACGAGGGAGAATCAGGGTCAGGGTTGGCCGAAGCTGGGGATGAGTGTGAAGAGGCAGCAAAGGAAGGAAGAGGGCTAAAGAGGGCAAGAAGTATAGGAGAGAGAGAGGAGAGGGAGCGAAGCATAAACGAGGCGAGGACAGGAATGAGTAGAGAGGGAGAAAGAGTGCAAGCGCAGAAGAGGTCGAGGTTAGCGGAGAGGGCTAGCAGAGAGATAGACAGAGACGAGATGGTGAAGAGGCTAGAGGATTGGACGAAGGTAGGGTGTTCGGTGTGCTGGGCGCAAGGGCAGATACAACGGGCGAAAAGGGCTCGAGGGTGGGAAGAGTGCAGAGG
The DNA here is from genome assembly GCA_037044905.1 of Hortaea werneckii. NCBI lineage: Eukaryota > Fungi > Ascomycota > Dothideomycetes > Mycosphaerellales > Teratosphaeriaceae > Hortaea > Hortaea werneckii. The sequence continues at coordinate 837 of JBAOKB010000090.1, read as the reverse complement.
GCACGGGAAGGAGGCAGGGGAGAGGATGGCGGAAGTGAAGAAGAGGATGAAGCGGCTACAGATGGCTCGATTCAGCGGGTGCAATTTCTGCTGGGTGCCGCAGAGCATATGTCAAAGATGGGAAGAGAAGACGGCGGCGTGCGGGAGTAAAACGGCAGGATATCAGCGAAGCGGAGTTGCGGGGGCAGGATGCCAATACAAGGGAGTGATGGAGGACATAGGAGGGGCGGTAATCAGCCAAAGGATGTGGGGGAGGGAAGAGAGGGAGGGAAAGGAGTGGGAGTGGGGGTGGGTAGAGGGGGAGATGGAGAGGAGTTTGGGATTTTGGGAGGGGGGAGGGTTGGAAGAGGACGAATGGGGCCGACTATGGAGGTGGGTGATCCGGAAGCGGGCGACGAACATGATGGAAACGAACGAGTTGGTGAGAATGGTGTATCATATAAGCTGAGATAGAAGAGGGCAGGAGGGAGGAAGGAGGCTGAGGGTTAGGGTTAGCTAGTACAGGGCGAAATGTTAGTGAAATGTAAAAGAGAGAGCAAGCCGTTCAGGGCGCCGACGCCAGGGCCGCCGGAGGCAAGAGGGTTCCAATTGTCGGGAGGAAAAAGAGAGAGAAAAGGAAAGGGGAAGCCGTTCAGGGCGCCGACGCCAGGGCCGCCGGAGGCATAGGGTTAGGGTTAGGGTTAGGGTTAGGGTTAGGGTTAGGGTTAGGGTTAGGGTTAGGGTTAGGGTTAGGGTTAGGGTTAGGGTTAGGGTTAGGGTTAGGGTTAGGGTTAGGGTTAGGGTTAGGGTTAGGGTGCTGTTCAGGGAACAAACCAAGTTACGTTTAACCTTAGCAAT
>JBAOKB010000089.1:0-59821 GCA_037044905.1 Hortaea werneckii | reverse complement strand
GCAGCAGCAGCTGGCATCTATGCTGCAACGTGAACGTGAGGAACGTGGCGAAGACCAGTCTGCGGTGAAGAGGCTTGTACAAAAGCTGAAACAGGGTACGTCTGAGGAGGAAGACGAAGGCGAAGAGAAGCAAAAGGAAGAGAGGAGAAGGACACTTCCTCCGCCTCGTAAGGTGCCAGACGAGGCAGCCGAGGGGCGGAGACAGCGGCCCAAGAGTATGATGGTTGGAAGCAAAGGCGACCAGGACAAGGCTGAGCTGGAGAACCTGCTGGAAAAGGTCGACGAGCGTCTCCATCAGAACAACCGTATCTCTGCTTCATTCGAAACGAAAGCGCAGCTTCGTGACCGCCTTGCGCGCACAAGAGAATGTTTGACGGTCTCAGAGAATAGCTGCCGAGACCTGACTTCGCGTCTAGAAGTCGCCGAGAGCAGTCTTGAAGCCTTCACATCAGAATCTGAAGATCTAAGGTCTGAGGTCAAAGAGCTGCGAGTCCGGGTCAACGAAGAATTCAAGGCTCGCCAGAAGCTGGAGCACACGATCCGCGAGCTTAGAGCGGGCGCGAGGACTGTAGAACGTAAGGACAGAGATCGAGTACAGCGAGCTGAAAGCGCCAGCGAAGTCCCTACGCTTGGGAGACGGTCTAGTATCGTCGCTGCAGAAGCTTCAGGTAAGCGAGGCAGTATCAGCAGTGCTCCCGTCAGCATGGTCGGCGGTAGCGGGTTGAGAGAGCTCAAGCTTGGGAAACGGGATTCGTCGAGCTCGTTGCAAAGCCTTCCCTCCAGGCGCCACACGGAGAAGCATGGCACCCCTCCTTCTGTCCAAGTTCAGACGCGGAGCTCTTCCTCTTCAGAACAATCGGGCAGTGTGCCCGCTGTGATCTCTACGTCTGCCGAAGAGCAGGGCGACGATGATCAGACGATAGTCCATCCAAGCCCGCCACAGACTCCGAGCCCTGCCGCCTCAGCTGACAACTCCGCTTCATCTGCGAGCTCGATGGCTCCTGCTCTGCCCTCGCCCAAGCTGGACGTGCCGAAACCAGCCGGAGGCAGCCCATGGCATGCCCGGACAAGCAGCCTAGCCACCAAAGAAGTCTTCTCAACGCCACAACACGAGGTCGTCCCCGACGAAGCGCTCCTGCTCGAACTAGTCAACGCGAAAACATCCGAGGCCCAGGCCCGCGCCGAGCTGGACGAGATGCGCCGGGCGCTCACGATGAACAACCGTCGTCAAGAAGCCATGATCATGCAACTGCGCTCCGAAATGGAAGCCGCCAAAGCGGCGGCCGAAGTCGCCCGCCTCGACGCCACGCGCTCCGCGACCGAATCCGCCAAAGCGACCCAAGCCGCCGACGCCGCCAAAGCGGAAGCCACCATGAACGCCCTAAACGCCCCCGGTCTCAGCGTCCCGACCACCCCGAACGCCAACGATAGCGAGAATTCGAGTCCCGGGTCCAGCACGACGACTACTCCCGCCGCTGAATCGGCTCCTGCGCAGAAGAAGAGCGAAAGTCGCAGCGCTTCCTCCGGGGGTGGGTGGTTCTGGGGTCGGAGGGCGGCGAGTAGTAATACGCCTAAGGCTGTTGTTACGCCGCCTGCGGATTAGTCGAAGTGTCTGTATAGCTGAGATGGTGGGATGGGGTTGTGGTGTATATTTGAAAGGCGGGTTGATTGATTTCCCAAGAAATTTTTCTTACTTTTTTCCTTTTATAGCGTTATAGCGTTAGCAGCGTACTTGTTCGGGAAACTCTTTTGTCCTGTATGGAATGTATTCGTGGGATTTGTCTATTTTGGAGCGATTTCTTGCTGCATGTTTCCAGCGCTAAGGGTTGTGGCGCTTTAGATTTGTGGTATAGAGAGGGGAAGAAATTGTTCGATTGTTAGGGGAATGAGAAATGTGCTGCATAGTCAGGCTTCAATTCTCTCTACGCCCATTCAGTTTCCTTTGCAGTTTTGCCTTCCTTCCCTTCTTCTTTTCTTTTCTTTTTCTTTCTTCTTTCTTTTTAACCTAGTCTTCCTCAACCAACAGCCCGCGGCCTTTTCCCCGGGACTATTTCCGTCTACCCATCTGCCCGATTCGTTCGTGACCAACGAGTGGTCTGAAATGCTCGACTGAGTTGATGCCATGTCACGGCTTGTCCGATAACAGCTTGAAGCTCTATGCGAGTACGAAGAATCTGCAGGAAATGAACACACATGTCCAGCATGCTTATGCAATTCCAAAAGGAGAAACTATGCTACGTCTTTCTACCCCCTAATGATGTGGCGGTCCACGACCCCATCCATGTCTATGTCCGCCATGTCTCCCATGTCCGCCGTGTTCCTTCGGGCCCTGCCCATGTCCGTTGTGATCCCCGACCTGGTCAGGAGGTCCATGGCCATGGTCTTCATGGCCCCCGGCTTGCTCATTGGGCCCGTGGCCGTGTCCCCATGGGTCACCTGCTTGTTCATCAGGGCCGTGACCTTGTCCCTGTCCGTCATGATCTCCGCCGGATGGACTGCTGACCGTAACGGTGGCTTGTGGTGCTGTGGGGCAGACTCCTTCATCACTGCCTCCGGACGCGCCGGTGGGTCCAGGTCCTGCGGTGATGGGGATTTGGTCTGTATTCGGCACCGGAAGATTCGTGCCGGAAGATGAACTGCTTGATGATGTAGTGGCTGTTGAGGGAATGCATGTACTATCGCTAGAAACGCCCGTTGCTGTCAGGGTTCCTTGTGAGATGGTGCTGTTGGCCAAAGAGTACGGTGCGTTCGACGATCCTGCTCCGCTGGCAAGACTGCTGTTCGCGGCCACTCGGGCGTCAGATGGCAGCATCCAGGTGACGACGGTCTTGGCCGGGACAGTGCCCTCCCACACGTTTAAGGAGCCGATAAACGATAAGGTGACTAGCTGGTCGTCTGGATTGTTATTCATCATCACCACCGCCCAACCGCCGTCTGGGTTGCGCTCAGCAAGGATCCAGAACTGGTTGCTCCAGCTCGTACCGGTACCAGTGTTTCCCGAGACGACCTGGTGGTTGATTGCTCCTCGACGGATAAAGCGGGAGAAATGTCCGATCATGTAGTAATCGATCGTCTTCTCATAGTGGGAAGAGCTGTTGACAAAGATCGAAGGCAAGCAAGTGTCGCAGCCTCCGTAAGGAGACCGCGGGCCAAAATTCTCGTTCGTGGCCATCACCCACATTGAAGCGCCAGAAGCTCCGTGCTGAACGGCGGGGATGAAGTTCTGTGCTACCCAGTAGTTGGTGCTACCGGCGTTTGCAGCGGTGTTGGAGCATTCGGTCATGAATTGGACGGTCTTTGGCGAGAAGAGGTGCAGATCGTCCAGCACTGCGTAATCCGCCACTGGTCCTTGATAACAATGCCATGCGATTGCGTCGACATTGTCAGTACCGGCGCCTTGTAGCACTCTAGCAGGGTAGACGGGTTGATCCGTGTTGTGATCGTAAGCCATGAATTTAACATCCCGTTGATGCATGAGACCGCCTAAACCGCGCAGCAGCATGTTGGCCTCGTCGACGGCGTCCAGGTACATAGTCGTGGTTCCTCCGATATAGTTCAGAGGCTCGTTCTGAGCAGATACGCCGTTGATCGTCACTCCCAATTCCTTGAAAGCATCCACGTAACGAGCAAAATACTGAATCGCTGAGGGGATGTATTCCGGATTGAGCGAGTTGTTCCAGAGGAAATGTGTGCTTGTGCTGTAGTCTGATACTGTCGGTGCCACGAAAAGGCCGTTGTTCTTCATCCAGCCAGGTAGTGACCAAGGGGCTCCGAATAAGAAGACGTCACCTTTGATCTCACCCATCATGGCCGTGTATTCTGCCATCCGTGTGCCGTATGGACCAAGTCCTTCTCTAATTAGCATGAGTTCAGGAGGTTGTCTGAGATGAGCTTACCAAAATTGGCCAGAGTAGGGTCTGGTTGACCCTCGTTGAAACCAGGACCATTGTCATCGTAAGAGTACTGATGGTAGCTCAAATCACTGCTGCCTATAGTATGCCGCATGAAACCTTGGTTGTTTCCGTCCTGGCCGAAGAGGTCGTTCATCACTTGGCGACGAAGAGGCTCTTCCAGTTCATCGAATACTTCAACTGCAGAGTCCGTCCAAGCGGATCCGAAGCCCAGCATCTCCTGTTGAGCTCCATTCTGAGTAGCATCGACGACAACACTCCTTCTGACTGCTGAACAATCAGATGCTTCGGACTGGTTGTTGTGAAGTAAGACAGGTGGTACGCCTTTCGCTAGCTGCCGTGTACTGGTGTTGGTGCCCGGTATGGGAATCAAAGAGTCCGTAACAAAAGAGAGTGGTTCCGTCACCGGATGCTGTTCATCACCGATGCCTCCGACTGGGCCTGAGCCACCGGACGACCCATAGTCTTGTATCGATGGCCATTGAGCAAGAGCCGATCTTGAAAAGACTGGTAGAAGCAAAGCAGAAAGAGTGACTGCCATTTTTGTCGATCAGCAACAGCGTACGATGACTTACAAAAAAGGTGTGCGACAGACCGAAGATATAGGCAGTCGTCTACAGCCACATGAACGACCATCCAGCCGTTGAGCCGGTCACCAGGAGGTCCGATCATTCGGCTTCAAGATGCAAGACAAAGGAGCACTCGTCTCTCACCCGAGTGGCAGTGTCTGGTGACGGGCTGGTGGCATCCCGCACACCTGCATACTAGCTTCTAGCGCGATGCGGGTGAAGTCTTGTAGTTTGACTTCGATGGTCGTGTAGAAATATGCAAGGTACCTGCGTACACGCGTGTGATTCGGCGGTGCTCACCAACGCGATAGTGCGCGTTTGTATAGGGGGATAGGACGGGACGGAGCGTAGATTTCCCTGCATGAAGCACAGCGAACGAGGCGCCGAAAATCTTGTCGGGCCCTCGGCTTCAAGTAGTGGAAGCTTGGGAAGTGTCCTACTGTATTACATTGCAAGTTAAGGTATATCGTCCAACCTCCTCGCTTTACTCTGCACTTTTTAGCTTGGCCAACCGATGCATAGAGACGTCCAACTTATTGCTCAACCCACTGCGTAGCCGAATGTTCCGTTTCCAGGGGGCGGCCAGCCCCTTGTCTAGACGAACACACGAAGAAGTTGACCTGCCAATTGAGGGTTCTGCGACTGTCCTTGGCGAGTGGTGAACACCGCCAGGGGAACACCACAGGTGTGTCGTGCATCATCGCCGCACGACCGGGGCACAGATCGGCATCTGCATCTGGCCAACGCTCTAGTGCTTGTGCAGGCAGACTTTGAGCAACCTAGAACGCTATCTGCTCACTTGCTTCATGATACGGAAGTGGCATCGTCGCTGCGATTTCATAGACCGGCCTGCGAACACAGCTCACATGATGGAATAACGATGAATTGAAAAAGACGCAGGATGCTGTCAGGCTGCTCGAAACACTGTGATTGGCCGATCCGCCTGATTACCAAGCATCAAGCTTGAATCCATCGAGTGCAGCGTGTGACATTGCCGGCGGGATAGATATATAGTTGCTCCGTCTCATGAACTTCCTCATTGCTTGTAACATTAAAAGATTGTGGGCGCACCTGAAAGATCCGAACAATTTCTTCACCGAATCCTATTTGTTCCGGACACTGAAACCTGAGTTTGTAAAATACTATGGCTACAAACGGAGCAATGGATGGCAAAGCCGCCACCAATGGCCACACCACCCACAACCTCCACCCTCACATCACGCTCTACACAAACCATCGCTGCCCCTTCGCTCATCGGGCACACATTGCATTGAACGAGCTCAACCTACCCTTCGAGGAAATCATCATCGACCTCGACACACCCCGCCCGCAATGGTATCTAGACATCAACCCTCGCGGTCTCGTCCCCGCCATCAAGTACTCGGTGCCTGGCGTCGTCGACGAGGAAATCCTCTACGAGAGTGGCATCGTGGCCCGATTCCTGTGTGACAGCTTCCCCAGCCACTTGCTACCAGCGAGCAAGGAGACGCCATGGAGTGCTCTGAGGAGAGCAAAGATCGATTTCTTCGTCGATACGTATGTATCCCTCGGAAGAGACCTTGTCGTTGTGCTTTCCATTCTAATTTCGCGTATGCCAGGTTCTCAACCAAGATATCAAGCTACCAGTTCGCGGCCATGCGCGCCTCGGGTGAAGAGCGAGACGCCAAGTGCAAGGAATGGGCGGCGGCGATCGAGAAGGAGATCGAGCCGCTGCTTTCAGATGCCGCGCCTTTCTTTGGTGGGAGTAAAGAACTGACTTTTGCGGAAGTCATGACGGCTCCATTTGTTATCAGATGGCGGAGTCTGGCTAAGGATGGCGAGTTGCTGCCGACTAGTTTCTTGGAGGCCCTTGATAAGCTGCCGCATTTCTCGCGCTGGAGCAAGGCTATGGCGGAGAAGGATAGTGTCTTGAAGATTTATGATGAACCGGCTGTGGTGCAGGGGACTAAAACTAAGGTCCAGCAGATGATGGCGAAGAAGTAGTTATTAGCTAGGTGGGTGTGTTGGTGAGTCTGTAAACCGCACGACTATCGTTTGTGCGTAAGAGGCTCGCATGAAGGCATGATTCTGCTGTTCATAACCGACTGTCACGGCCGTCGATCGCGTGTCATAATGAAATGACGGTGTTTGGAAAACAATAGCTAGCTCAGCAAAATGATCTTGAACTTTCGTGATCTACTCATACACAAAGCCCTCAACCACCCGAGCCTGACGAGCATTCAATGAAACGCCATACTAGCTAATGAAGGAAGCCCAATCTCCCAGAGACTTAAGAGCTACGAAATACGAAATGAATCAGCCACCACGAACCCCATCCAAGAGACCCATCTAATCATCATCGTCCTCGTCAAAGTCCGCCTCGCTCTCCTCATCCTCCTCATCCTGATCAAAGCTATCATCGAAAGTGTACTTGCTCTTCGGCTTCGACGCAGCCGCACGTCTCGAAGGACGAGCAGCTGGCTTGGGAGGACTCTCTTCCTCCTCATCGTCGCTGAGCAATTTGTTGACCAGCTCGTCATCATCCTCATTGTCCGATTCTACGGCTTTCTTCTTTGGGGCCGCTTTCGAGGCGCCAGCTTTGGCTTGCTTCGCGGCGTATGCCTTCGCCGCAGGTGACAGGGGCTTAGGAGCCGGTGCTGGGGCGGCTGCGGCCTTCTTCTGCTTTAGGGTCGGCTCCTTGGCCTTCGGGGCGGCCTTTGGCTTCGGTGCAGCTTTTGAAGGGGCAGGCTTCGCAGGTGGCGCCTGATCAATCTCCATGAAGTCGTCATCTTCGTCGGACATTGGGTTGTGCTTGGATGCCTTCTGAGGCGAGCCTTGGGCTAGCGCAGCCCAGTCGGTCTCGTCATCGGAGATGTCTGAGTCCACAGTGATGGCTTGCTTCTTTGTTGCCGGTCTACCCTTTGGGCCCTGGGTGCTTGAAGGACGAGAGGCAGAGGGTGGGTGGAAGAGACGGGTAGCGCCATCTTGAGTGCTGTTGTTGCCAATGCCCTTTACCATGGCGCTGACGTCTTCGAGAGGCGCTTCGCCAGCATCAGACTCATCTTCATCGGAGTCGACGGTGTACTTCTTCGCTTTCTGCGCTGCTGCACGCCCTGCTCTGCCTGCAGGTGCAGCAGGCTTCGACGAAGGCTTAGCAGCAGGCTCATCATCCGCGAGAAGTTCATCGTCATCGTCTGACATGCTGGGCTTCTTCGGCGCAGGCTTCCTACTCGCACCAGCCCTGGCCGGCTTGGTCGCTGCCTCCTCCGCCACAGCCGCAAAAACGTCTTCATCATCCATGTCCTCGTCACTATCTTGCTTCTTTGCGACCTTCTTCACAGCTGGAGCAGGCTTCTCCTCCTTGACAGTCATCTTCTTGAGCCCTGCAGCAGCAGTCGACTTGGGAGCGGCTTTGGGCTCTACCGCGCCATCCAGTGTCATCTGCTGATCGGCCGGCTTGACGACTGGCTTCTGTTCTACACCATTCACCACCGGATACAAACCAGCAGGCTTGCTCTCCCCCTTCAAGTTGGCAAGGAGAGCGCTACCCTTCGGCTTAGCCGCCGCCTTGGGCTTCTTCGAAACCTCAAAGTCAGAGTCAGAGAAAGCGTCGCTGTCATCATTCTTCCTCTTCTTGCCACCGCCCTTAGCCCCATAACCAAGCTTAGCGGAAGCCCTACGGCCCTTGGCGCGCGTCTTCTTCTCACGCTTGGCCTCCTCCTCGAGCTGGCGATTCCATTCCTCTACGAGGAGATCTAGATCCGCTTTCCAGAGGTCGGTTGCGGATTTGGACGTCAGAGCGCTGATCTCATCCTCCTTGTCACCAATCTGCCTCTTGAGCTTTTCGACGCGCTCTTGAGTCAAACTCCAAATGGCCATTCCGAGAAGATAATCGAAGTCGCTCGCACCAGCCGCAGTCTCAGCGTCGTCGGACTCATCTTCATCATCCTGTTCGACGACCTTTTCAAATTCACCCTCCTTCTGAGCATCGATGACCTTGGAGAAGGCACGGAACCCGAGCTTCCTCAGCTCGCCCACAAGGACGGCCTTCTTCTTCTTGGACACCGATAGCTTGCCGTCGATGATCATTTGCACAAAGCGAGCCTGGTTTGTCATCTTTGCCAGGTCCTTTTCCATCTCACCGAGCATGTGTTGCTTGCGCTTCTGATACATCTTAAGACGGACCTGGTAGAATTCCTCCATGATGTCCAAGGGTGTTGCGTACTTGTGGATGCGGCCCTGAGCGTCGAAAGCAACCAAGTTTGAGGTTGCCATGGGCTTGTTCAGCTTGAAGAGCTCGACCAGCGCAGCTTCGGAATCGGACATCTTCTTCTCTTCCATCTTGACGATGAAATGCACCTTCTCGGGCGTGTTGTACTCAGTGTAGTCCTTGATGAAGGAAGGCAACTTCTCAGCCTTGATGATGTCTTCCAGCTTGTCCTTGAAATCTTGAGTCCACATGCGGACAGGCAGCTCGGTGATCTCGACCTGGTTGTCGCCAGTGATAGACAAAGTACCCGTGAATTTGAATTGGTCCTCTCGGGTCCGCTCGACCTCTCCCGTCCAACCACGGAACCACGGGGTCATTGGCTCCATGGCATCCTTGCCTCTGCCCTCGGGGTCATCCATACGGCGCTTAAGGTTGTCAATAACATCCTCTGGCTTGTAGTTCGGAATGCTTGTAGACCAGCCCGTTCCAATACCATCTGCGCCGTTGATTAGAATCATCGGGACAATGGGCATATACATTTCAGGTTCGATCGTCTTTCCATCATCCGTATTGTACGTCAGCAGCGGCTCATCATACTGGTGAAAGACCCTCCTCGCAAAGGGTGAGAGCCTCGTGTAGATGTAACGAGCGCTAGCAGCATCCTGTCCACCTTGCAGACGCGAGCCAAAGTTACCCGATGGCTCAAGACAGTTGATGTTGTTACTGCCCACGAAGTTTTGCGCCAGACCGACAATGGTGTCTTGGAGCGACTTATCGCCGTACGCATAAGCTGTGAGACCCGATACTGAACCAGCCAGCTCCACGACCTTGACATCCTTCTTCAAGTTGCGTCGGAAGCAAGTGTAGAGTACCTTGCGCTGACCAGGCTTGAACCCATCGATCACGCTGGGAATAGAACGCTGATTGTCTGCCATAGAGAACAGAATTAGCTCCTTGTTGATGAAGTCGTTGTACGTGATCTCGTCGGTGCCAGACATGTCGAGGTAGGTTCCCGGAACGAACTCTCCAAGCCATTGCTTACGAGCATCCGCCTTCTTTTTTGAGAATGCCAACTCCAAAAGTTCAGGCTCGCCATCCTGTATTCTGTGGAACTTCTTCAAGTGCTTGTCGAGATCGGCGAAATAGATTTGAGCGTCGCGGGTGTCCGAAGTACCCAATCCCTTGTAGTACTTGTGATCCCAGCCCTTTTGATGTCCAGGCTCCTCCTTCCAGGCCTCGTACTCAGGCATTGTGAAGAAGTCACGCTTGGCCTTTGGATTCCTTGGATCGCCTTTCCAGACCTTGACGATAGGTGTGATGAACTCCAGAAGAAACCCAGGCATCTTAAGTAAAGAAGGAAACTGCACCTGCAGGAAGTTGATGAGGAGACCCTTGATATGTGAGCCATCGTGATCTTGATCCGTCATGATCATTAGATGTCCGTAGCGGAGTGACTTCGCATCAGTGTAATCCTTCTTGTGCTGCAGACCCATGAACTTCTTGATGTTCTGAATTTCTTGATTCTTCGAAATTTGGTCGACGGAAGCATCGCGCACATTGAGCATTTTACCACGAAGAGGGAAGACACCGAAAAGGTCCGGATCCACGACAGCACGTCCAGCAAGCGCAAGCAAGGAGGCTGAATCACCTTCAGTCAGGATCAGAGTGCACTTGTATCCGTCTTTAGTTCCCGCCTTGTTTGCGTCAGTAAGCTTGGAGTTGTTCATCCGCTGCCGACGGTTGCCGTCGGACTTCGCCAGCACTTTGTCGGCCTTCTGCTGAGCGAAATGCAAAATGTTGTTGACAGCCTCAGTCTTCGCAATGTCCTTCAGGAACTTCTCACTCACTGTCGGCTTGCTGCCAAACTGACTGGCCTTCGTCGTAAGTTGCTCTTTGGTTTGAGATGTGAAGGCTGGATTCACAATCAAGCAGTTGACGAAAAGGAAGATATGGTTCCGAATCTGAGCCTTCTTCAGCTTGACACCACCCTTGTTCTTCTTGTTCACAATCTCCTCAAGCTTGTCGCAGATCTGGTCCGCAATGAAGTTTACGTGAGTACCTCCAGACGTGGTGGCGATGGAGTTGACGAAGGATACTTGTTGGAATGAACCGTCCGAGACTGCGAATCCGATCTCCCAGCGCTCATGCGGATTGTCCGTCAAGATGACCTGTTCTGGTGCCTTGCCATCGTTCTCGAGATTCTCAGTCTTGATGGCCTTGGTGTACATCTCCATGTATTGCTTGAACTTGTTGATCTTGATCCTCTGGTTGTTCAAATAGACCTTGACACCTTGACACGTTCCCGCCATGTCGTAGACACGCCTTTTGACAAGCGCCTCAAAGTCGTCGTCCATCTTTTCCATACCGAACTTCTTGAAATCAGGCATGAAGGTGATAAGTGTGTAATCTTCTGACCCCTTCATTGGCTCGATCTTAGCAGGCTGCATGACTCCCATGTTGTTCTTCCAGGTCTGCTTGTACTTTTTCTTGCTTTTCGAGTCGACTGTTTCAAGCTGGAATTGGGTGGAGTAGATGTTGGTTAGCTTCGCACCGTATCCGTTGCGACCACCCGTGACCTTGGCCTCGTCGTCATCGTAGTTTGAGGAGGTGAGCAAGTGCCCAAAGATCATCTCGGGAATGTAGATGCCCTCCTTGTCATGCATCTCAATCGGTATACCGCGGCCGTTGTTTTTGACTGCTATGACGCCCTTCTCACGATCGACCCATACCCGCATTTCATTCATGTTCTTGTCCCTCTGCTTGTTGTCTGCTGCGTTGACCAGAATCTCATCGAAGATCTTGTAAAGACCGGGTACGAAGCTGACTTTGCGATTCTCCATGCACTCCGTCTCAGAATTGTAGACCCATAGTTGCTCGGTAGTGCGCTCCACGGAGCCGATATATGTGTCTGGACGCTTCAGAATGTGCTCGAGCTGTGTGAGCTTCTGGTACTGTTCTGAAGATCCAGCGCCCTTCTTCTTCGCTCCGGGTTTAGAAATGGGCTTCTCCTCGATCTCGATGTCGTCCGCTGCACCATCAAAATTGAAACTTTCGTTCTGAACCTCAGTTAAAGGTTTGTTCGCAGCCTTCTTCGGCGCCGGCGCCTTCTTCTGCTTCTTCGCAGAAGGTGGGGTGTTGGAGAGCAGCGAGTCGTCATTCTGCGCGGCGTCTTCATCTTCATTCTCGTCGTCGGAGTCTGGTTTGGCGCGCTTCTTAGGTTGTGCTGCCGCTTTCGACATCTTCAGTGTAGTCTGCTTTGGGGCGGCCTTTGGCTTTGGAGCTGCCTTTTTCGCGGGCGCTTTTGCGGGCGCTTTGGCTTTCTGTGACCTGTCAGATGTCTTTCAAACACAGATATCGACTGATGACCATACCGCCTTCGGCACCGGCTCAAAGTCGCTGCTGGCATCCATTTCGAATGCAGACCCATCGGAAGACATCTTGCGCGAGTGAACCTTTGCGCTTCCCCGGGCCTGGCTTCAGTTACTTCTGTAAAGAGTGACTGAACGGTGTTGTCATCAGTGTGCGATTCGTTAGTATTTCAAAGCAAAACGAGCGTACCACCCGTGGAGCTGGTGGTTGTTGACGTTCAAAGCAGTGTTGCTCCTCGAGTGCCTGTGGTTTGTTTACTGCGAAGCGCGGCCGCACTTCCGCGGTGGACGCGACAAAAGAGGGTTCTAGGGCTCGGCAAGTGAGCCGAGATGCCTTTCACGTGAGAAATGCATTCACGGAACCCAAAATATAAATTCGCAGACTGCCGCATTACATACAACCAGTTCGAAGGTGAGATATTCTTACTGTTGCAAGCGATCGCCATGTGCTTGGCACGATTCGATTGGTATTGATGTGATGCAAGGAGCAGCATGTGAAGGCATCGAAGCTCCTGACTTCTCAACGCTATACCTTTTGAAATTCAATCGGTTGACATGATGCATTATTGACGACCAGTTTATGTTCATGCAAGACCTCCAATGTAAAACAAATCAATTTTTGACATACTCCAGTCGGTTCCCAGTTTGCCACCAACGCCGCGCTAAAATCGCATGGCATCCATAGCCATCGTGTGCACTGGACAGCTCGATCAAGCTCGATCACTTTTTCTTGTTAGCACGCTTTGATCGGCCCCTTCCACATCACTTTAACAAATTACACCGTCATTCTCGACCTTGATGTCTTGCACTCCCGCCCCATCTTTCGTCTTCCTTCGCTTCTCATTCCTCTTCCGCCTCTTCTCCTCTCTTTCCCTTTCATCCTTATCTCTCGCATTCTCAATTCTGGATCCAAGATCCACAACTTCATTCTTCTTCTCTTCATCCCGCTTCCTCTTCAACCACTCGAACCGCTCCTTAACGTCCTCAAGCGTCGCCCTCTTCACCTCCCCCGACTCCCCAGTAGCAACCAGATGCTGCTTCGAATTGAGATGGTCCAGGTATTGCAGATTGTCTTTGAACGTGAGATCGCAAGCCTCACAGTAGAAACCTGCACTTTTCCCTCTCTTGCCTGTGCCCGTACCTGCCGAGATCGTCTGCTTGCCAACCATGTTCGTGACATCGAGCCTCCCCTTCCTCGCCTCAGTCTCCTTTGCATCTTCGGGTGTTGAAGCGCGACGCGTATACTTCTTCCCTGCTAAAGCGGCTTCATGGCGTGCTTTGCCTTCCTCTTTGATTTTCGCATCGCGGTCGGCCGCTTTGGCAGCATATTCGTCGCGATCCCAGGTGCGACGGAAGGCAGTATCGCCTCCAGTGTTGGTGCCGTACGCACCAGCTTTGCGGTCGGCCATGTTTGTATTTTATAGTGAGGAGTTGATGTTGCAACTGATCGGAAATTGGGGATCTTCACATGCGAGGCTAATCATCGCGTGACTCATGTCTCCACAATCTTTGTCAGCAAACGACTCGAGGGCATTTCAAGTGGCCCGCAGGAATGAAGGACCAGCACTTCATTAGAACTTCCTTCTCATGTTGATCAATCTGCTCGTTGATTTTGAGCGCAACTTTGATCTGACCTAGCATCTTTAGAATCACAGAATGTTCTGGACTGATTCTCACCCGGAAGCAGACAGCCTGGACGGGAGGTCGTGCAGACCGCCTTAGGCACCTACCATGACCTGCCAGTCTGAGGACAGACAGCCAAGCTGCACTGTCTCCTCGCTGCGAGTATGCGCGCAATCTCACGTCACGAGGTCTGCGACGAAAGGATTGACAGCTTGGGCGTACAGGCATGCGGAGAGTTGTGAAACTGGACCTAAGCTTACCAAAACGCGCCGGATGCCTTACACGACGGGCCCTGCAGCCGGCAGAAATCATCCTCCATCTGGACCCATGACTTACTGATTATTTGGAGTGGTCAACGTGACACTGTTTCTGGACCTAGTCGGAACGCTCAGTAGCCTGCTTGGTCGTCGGTCGGCTCGGCAGGCGACCGACGAAGTCCATTGCTAGCTCGTTGGGCGCCGACGACTTCTTTGTCTGCTTTCGCGGTGATCGAAGGAGGGCTATGCGTCCGTGAAAGGCGGTGGCACCTACCCGAAACTACGATGCCGCTCTAGCGCACGAACACTCAGATGCATGATGACATGGTTCATGAGTGCATGCAATGGACAGCAAGTCAGTGTCCACCACTCATGCTCATTTTGATAGAGCTCGGCTATCGTCGAGTCCCCTGAGTGGAACACTGCGGATATTGCATCGCCTTTAATCTGCGGTTACTATGCGACACCCTCCCGCAGTTACTACTTCCGCACCTCGGAAAATTTTGATTGGTCTCCTGCAGCCATCTCGTTCGTATGGCTCGGTTTGCGGGAGCCTGCATGACAGCTGCGGACAGCCGTTTGGGCCTGCGTGGAGTCTGCAGGTGGATCTCATGGCGTTATCATCCATGCTGACCTCGATTAGGTGACTTATACGCCTCTACAATGTCTCTCGTCGCTCGAGGGCGGTCAGTACAGCAATTCGTGGAGCTCCTGCTGAGAGTCAATGATCCAATGTGGCACGACAAAGGCGTTTGCTCAAGGTGATGGTGCGACCTGTAGGTCTACAGAGCCTGTGCAATCAACAAGATGATCCGCAGTCCTGGTAAGGCCCATGCTCTATGTTACCAGGCCATTGGGAGACGTCAACTCCTCTCCTGGTCTGGCACTTTTGTCTTGTTACGCCCCTGAACTCAGATCGTATCGAATATGTGATTGCCATTGGCCAAGACTGGATGTTTCTACGGGAAGACATCCGCAGATGGGGCGCACATTAACGCTATTACTGACTGCAGCTACGAGAAACCTTTTTGCTGTAACGTATAGCAGCGTTGGTGCTTGCTCATTAGATGCTCAGACGCATCACCCGTTTGCTCTCCTGTGCCCTGAGCTCATTTGGATGTCAAATCTGGGGAACAAAGATAGGCCGTTTCCTCGATGATGCAAGATTAACATCTTGGCCCCAAAAGGTAAATACACTTCATATGTCCGTCGCAGAAAGTGCATGTATTGGACAGCTTCAAGGCTGTCAGGCTGTAGGTCTCATCGTTTCAATTGGTGAGCTTCATCGGGAAGAGATGCTTTGTTCCACACCGCAAACTTCCTACCAGGTCCCTGGGGTGTCAGAGCACGCAAATGCGTTCACCACGCACCGAACCAGTCGTTTGCGCCTGGTTCACCACGCACCGAACCAGTTCGTCCGCAGGCGCAAACGACTTATCATTTGGGCGCTAAGTGGTCCGTCACCTCATGACGCCTTTGAGCTGCAAGCAACAGCAAGACATGCACTGAAGGCTTGCATGCCGATGCGGGCCGCGGCCTGCTTCTCTTTGGCTACTGTGCCGCTACTGCTGATTGTTGCTGGTTGTCAGATATGCGATGTCAATGACTGGACCGTCAGGCCTCGTTGTTGCATTATAAGGCATCGTCGACCGTCCTCGCCCTTGGGTCCCTTTCACCGCTCCTTATCGTCGCCTCACTTGCTTCTCCAACCTTTGGTACTTGAGTTTCTCGTTGCAGACATCTCGCTGCTGTACTATGTCCTCCACTTCAACTTCGCTTCCTTCGCCCAGCTGGAGCGAGTCCGATCAACATCGCATCGCAAAAGTCGATGCGAAGCCCGTGGCAACAGCAGGTACCAACATGCTGAAGATCAACTCCCTTCTCAATCCCTCCACCTCACATCATAACGAACAAACGAAGCAAGAGGCGCCCGAGCAGCACGAGCGGACGAAGCTAGAGCCCTCGCCCAGCCCACCGCCAACCCCAGCCTATACTCCATCCCAATATTCCTGGAATTCTACAAGCCCTGTCCCTTTGACACCAACAACGCCTTCAACGAGACCGCAGAAGCTTGTCAAGGATGCAGCCGTCTTCATCAAAGGGCCGACCACTCCGCCGGTCAACTATCCACCATACGAAAGCAATGAGACCAGCATCTGTCTCTCTGCACATCAGCAAGCAGAATTGTGGGAGCAACATGATGTCTTTGACCTTCGTCCAAATGGTCGCGGAAAGATCGGGCTCATTGGGGAGTTTCCGAGAAGAATACCTTATGCCAGTGACAAGAAGGACTTCCACGAGAAGACAAACCGAGATGCCTTTTACGGTATGCTGCCCTACCTCGTCGTTCTCCATACACAGCTTTCTGACCTTTGCCTTAGTCTTTCACTATGAATTCAGCACCACAAATGCGCCCAACAAAAAGCATGTCGTCATGTGGGACTACCAGATTGGACTTGTCCGCATCACGCCCTTTTTCAAGGCTCTAGGGCTCACTAAGGTGAACATCGCGCGCGTTTGACCAGTTTACGGAACGATACTGACCTATCATATAGACAACGCCAAACAAAGCTCTCAGGTCAAATGACGGCCTTTTCGAACTTTCACACTCCATCACCGGCGGAGCCATAGTTGCCCAAGGCTACTGGTTGCCTTACTCATGCGCACGCGCTCTCTGTCAGACATTCTGTTACCCCATTCGTTGGGCACTTACTCCCGTCTTTGGACCGAGCTTCATCAAAGACTGCCTTCGTCCCGAACACCCAGATTATGGCCGCTTCAAAGTGAGCAGTGAAGTTATTCGCTGTGCTCATCTTGAAGCTGAAAGTCTACTATCGGGTGAGAGCACCCGCAGTGTCACCCCAAAGAGCGAGGAGGACGATTACGATCGCGCTCATCGCCCACAGGAGATCCCGAGAAGCGTTCCTGAACCTGTTGCGGAGCCATCGTACCTCCGTACTGCCGCTCATGCTCCAGCTTTCAAGTTGGGCTCTCCTTTCGATCCTGACTCGGATTCTGGCCCACAGCCGCAGGAGACCCATGGTTTGATGCAGCGCGAGTCGCCTGGGCTGTCGCCAAAGTCTAGCTTCTATCAAAGCCCCAGCTGGACGAGTATCAATGGCCGGAACCACACTCACTCACCACCAACAAAGAGCGAGCCGTTGATGGACTTCGTGCCACGGTCTCTCTTCAACGAGCCTCGCTCTGGTTTGACTACGTCTTGGCGAGCCAATGATATGGCCACCCCAGCTATGAAAGACACTAAAGTGCCGTTCGAAGCTCCCCGACTTGGTCATTCCCGTAAACGACGCTTGTCGGAGGACGCTTCTGCGGAAGACGGACCATTTCGCGACGCCATTGTCAAATCCAATGACGAAGAGGAGGCAGACGCCCAAGCCGAGTCGCCCGCAGACAGAAAGCGTCTACGTCGCGAAGAAGCCCCTTTTCACACCAGCCATGGCAGAGCTACGCCTCCGGTTCGTACTAAGAAGTACAATGCGAACGATGCTCGGGCTGCGCAGTGGCTTCTCAACCTCAGTACGCGGGACTCGCAACTGGCTGCGAAGCCAGATGAGGCGATGCCCCTGGAGAAGTAGAAAGGCTTCGATCGACAATACTTCAACTCTCGGAAGGATATCGGCGTTGTAGAGGGGGACCTTTGCTTATGACAAACTTGATCTTGTTTTCGAGACCCTGTGTTTCATAATTGCGTTCCTTGATATGCGTCAAGGCTGCTAGACCGAACGACGCGCGAAAAGTAGCATTACACAGGAATGACGGAAAGGATTCTGTAAAGTAGTAGCTCGGCAAGGTAGCATAGAGGTTCATTACTATGCCTCATGATAGATGAAGGCTCGAAGCATGCAAAAACAGCTCTAGTCTTGGTTCATACCTCCAGATCATTTCGCCCAACAATCAAAATTGTTTACTTTTTTCTTTACCATTGCCATTTGAACCTATGAAGCCAGTTATCATCAGCCGACTTCGTTCCGCACGTTCACTACTATGTACAATCACGAAAGATGTGTTTCTGAAGCCAGTGAAACCATTGGTATAGCTCCACTCTGCGGAGCATTTCCGCCTCATAAGCAATGACTCTGGATGCTCATGATTTTTCTTCCTACCCATCCCGGAATGCGATTGGTAACCTTCTTAAGGCCGATTCAGAAACAAACTGGGATTAAGAGAGTCGCTTGCGCAGAGCGAAACCCTCTTCAGTCTTTTCTGGGCCCAGCGCGTCGCACCCGAACGTATACCATGGCCGCCAACACCGGCAACTCCAACAACACCAACCAAGACTACACTCACCTCTCTCACGCCGATCTCGTCACCCGTGTCACCGAACTGGAACAGCAACTCCGCACTCTCAACGCAAAACACACCGCATCCAGCACCACCTCCTCCCCCGCCGCTCCACCGAAAAAGAAACCCAAGAAACCTGCCAAACCCTTCGATCCAAGCAAATACAATACCCGCTTCATCGCTCTCAAATTCGCCTACCTAGGTGGAGAGTACAATGGCTTCGAACACCATAGCAACAACACTACCCCTCTGCCGACTGTGGAGGAGGAGCTCTGGAGGGGTCTGAGGAAGACTAAGTTAATTCTCCCGGATTTCACGAAGGTGAGGGGAGACGAAGGTGAGGTCTGTTGGGACGGCGTTGAGTACAGTAAGTGTGGACGCACGGATCGCGGCGTTAGTGCTTTTGGGCAGGTGGTGGGATTGAGGGTCAGGAGTAGTCAGCCGAAAGGCAGGAAGAAGAATGATGTGGGAGGGGATGGGGCTACTGGTGAGCAAGGTGGCGAGGATATGAGAAATGGTGATGCTTCTGCTGCGCTCCAAAGCGACAGTAACACAGCGGATGCTTCGGCGGACGCAAGAGAGCAGAATGGTCCTATGGTCGAACCCACATGGGATTCTATCCGAGATGAGCTCCCGTACATTCAGTTGCTCAACCGGGTCCTCCCACCTTCTATCCGCATCCTCGCATGGTGTCCTCACCCGCCCCAAGACTTTTCTGCGCGTTTCAGCTGCAAAGAACGTCGGTATCGATACTTCTTCACCAATCCCGCCTACCCCGTTGGCCCCGGCAGCAAAGACGGTTTGCTTAATGTGCCGGCTATGCAAGAAGCTGCGAAGAAATACGAAGGCCTGCACGATTTCCGCAACTTCTGTAAGGTAGACCCGAGCAAGCAGATCACCAATTTCGAGAGACGGATCTTCTCTGCTGGCATTCATGCAGTTAGCACAGGCGGTGGTCAGGCAGCGCAGGTATTAGCACAGAGCAATGGTCACCAAGAGATCAACTTCGCAGGCCAGGGAGGCCGATTGAAGTTGAGTGAACCGGAACTCTACTACTTTGAAGTTCGCGGCTCTGCTTTCCTCTGGCACCAAGTACGACACTTGATCGCTGTGCTCTTCCTCGTAGGCCAGGGCTACGAGCATCCAAGCATCGTAGACAAGCTCCTTGACACCAACGTGTGCCCGAGCAAGCCAGTATATGAAATGGCAGACGATCGGCCTTTGGTGCTATGGGACTGCGTCTTTCCGGATTTGGAAAAATTGGCTGAGCAACAGGATCACATTGTGAACGAGGAGGGCGGTCAACCAGGGTATGAAGATGCGTTGGACTGGATCTACGTAGGCGACGAGATAGGTGGGAGGGATCAGTCCAAACGAGCTATCCCCGGGATTGACGACGGTAAATTCGGTCGCAACGGAATTATGGACGAGCTATGGGCACAGTGGCGACAACGAAAAATCGATGAAGTGCTTGCCGGTCACCTGATGGACGTAGTGTCCAGCCTTGGCAGCCGACCACAACCCCAAAGCGGCGGCGAAGCAAATGGCCAAAACGGTGACGATGTGCTCAACATGCACAAAGATCTCTTGGAACGTAGCGACCGTGTGTTCGACGGGAGCGACCGACCACGGACAGTGGGAACCTATATCCCGGTGCTGCAGCGAGAGAGAATGGAACCACCAGACGTCGTCAATGCACGGTATGCTGCCCGCAAAGGACTTGCGCCGAAAGCTACGGAGATGGATCTGGACTAGGAATGAGAAATCGGCATCACGTCGTTAGAAGCTTAATGAGCTTCCTCGCATACGCAGTCCACGCCTTTCGCTGCCCTGAGTCCGAACGATTTCAATAGGCAAGGCAAAAAAGGAGAAACAGCAGGCCATGCTACCACTCGAACTGAGTCCCGTCCCAGGACTGCAACGTCGCCCCATGTTCCTCACGCGTCGCCTTATCGATCTACAATGCAAAGTCAGCCTCAAACTGCATGATTGGACCGAAAAAATCCCGGGACCGACAGGCTCTTTGATTACTCACCGTCTTCAACATCCCCGTCACGCTCTGCTCGACAGTCAAATACGCCTTGTCCAACCCGCCCTTCCGCGCCCCCGCATTCCCCATATCCGTCTGCACGAAGCCCGGACTCATGGGGAAAGCGATCAACTCCGGGTTCTCAAAATGCATCCGACACGTCAGATAGTTCAGCATCGCCTTACTCGCTCCGTAGACGGCTGCGGGGTTCTTGACTTTCTCGATCTCAGTCATACTCCCTAGTCTGGAGCTGATAGGGATGAATTTCGGCCCGTTTCGACTGCGTTGGAGGAGGGGCAGTGTGGCTTGGAATAGCGCGACCGGTGCGACCGAGTTGACTTCGAAGTGGTCTCGAAGCTCGTCGAGCGGTGCTTGTCCGATGGGACCGAACCATTTCTCGATCCCGGCGTTGGCGATGACGACGTCGAGTCGGTCGATGTTGTAGTCCTGTTGGAGCTCGTGGACGGCTTCGTGTGGGGATTGGTCAGAGAGGCAGTCCATGGTGATAGGGATGAGGTAGGAGTTGGTTGCGACTGGGAGCTTGTTGAGGCCGTCGGTGGCTTGGGATGGCGACCGCATTGTTGCGATGACGGTCGTGTTAGGTCGTGATAGGAGTTCGCGGACCAGGCCTAGACCAATGCCACGGTTCGCTCCGGTTATGAGGTAGATTGTGTTGTCATCGTGTGCACCTGCCACGATGGACTCTGGGGTGGAGTGTTCAGAGTGAGGCATGATAGCTAGACAATACGAAGGAATCGATGCAAATGAAGAAAATGGAACAAGTTTGGACAGAGCACGCAGTGCGAGGCAGATGAGAGATCCATCTCCTTTTGTGGTAGATCGGCCTCAGCTAGGTGATCCCTTGCCGCACGCCTTTTACGTCGTTGACGACTCTCATACATGAAGCGGGCTGGTCCCTGGAAGAAAATCTCCGGCCGAATTAGGAAACTGATGCTGCAATGGCTTTCCGTGGAGTAGTCGGCTCAGAACTCTTTCCCCCCGCACCTCCATGCAGTAACCACCTCACCCAATCCACCTTTGCGGTCGCTTCAGCAGCACAGCAGAGAGCACTGGCCTGGAGTTTTCTTTACTGGCCCGTCTTATGTCATGTTGCATTTCCCGCCAATGCGTCCCCGGGTATGCAGGAATATCTGCAGCTTCACATCCGCGTCTCAGCCGGAGTGTTGCTTGTGATGATTTCCGATGGGTAAAGACGAACTCCGTCGCGATATTGCCGCCTTTTCTCCTATCGGGAAAAGAGAACGAAGAGTCGTGCATCGTCGATCCCTTTATCGTGGTAGGATTGCTGACTGCATATCTACACCCGTGATTCGCTGGAAGTAGATGAAGAGAAGCAAGCTTCGGATGATGAATTGAGCTGGATCTGATGTCTCCAATCAGCAAGCTCTCGCCAAGCCCGTCCTACCTAGACAATCGGCTCTTAGCTCGCGAGCAGTGTTTCTTGGTCGCTTCTTGTCTATCATCGGCGTAAACGCTTGACTGAACTTCCTTCTGGCTGCTGCCATCGAAGAAGCCTTTCGCACCACGCCTTGGCATTTGAAGCCCAAAGCGCTTTCAAATTACCGCCCTTTGCAGTAATGCGAATGATAAGATGGTTCCGGTTCAGGCGTTGATTGGCTAATTCCGACGCAGTTCGAGGCAGTGTATCATCGAGACAACGGCAAGGCAGGGTATGAGTGTTCCACCATGGTGAGACAAATGCACCACGCCAGCGAACAAAAATTTTGTGCTTCCAGGTGATTTGAGAACTCTGCCCGGATGTTCTGACCGATCGGCTTGCCATTCGATTTCTCTATCGCTCACGTTCGACATACACGTTTAGCTTTCCACGGGACATTGGGTGCACGGTCGAAGTGTCGGTCTTGAATTATCAATTTCCTAGATCCTGGACAATGTCTCGACCGGAAGATGGTAGATCTTGTTCTGAGGCTTCCCTGGATGACGGTCATTATCCCTATCTGAGGCGTTTCATTTACTCTCATTGACTGTGCAGAGAGGCTCCTGCTCATTTACCTCACATCTCCAGAGACTCATGTATCCAGTTTTGACAGGCCCCGAGGCAGGTTCTCGGACTCTCATGAACATGACGAATACCGCTCTTCAAGGTAAAGCCATAGTCCTTTCGGGACGAATTCAAGGATGCGCAGCTGACTCGAAAGGAAAGAATCGGATGATTCGTCTTCATCTAGCGACGACTAGCAGAGGGATATACTTACGAAGTGGGTGTGACAGCGAGCGCCCTATAGAGTATGTTCAAGTCTTCAATTCGCCTCGATCACCTCAGAGTGCGACTGCCATATGATTTGACGGCTTCTCCCGTCACACTGGTATGCACCTTCCCGCATCGCGGCGCACATGTGCCTTGCCATCCACAAAGGAATGTGGGTAGAAATCAAGTCTACCTCACCTTTCGAACACAATCAATACACAGTCGTCACCTCAGAACATCTCACGACGTCATCGTACTACGACTGCAAAGACGCCTCAGATCAAGAACAGTCCTAGCAAGCTCTCCTCTCTTGCCTCCCTGGCATACATATATCGAATCTTTATCGGCGGTGTTGGGGCCATAGTGAAGGCCTGTAAAGGTACGAAAGAGCGTCGCTTATCCACCTGATTTGGCTGAACAAAAGCGCTCCCAAATAACACCTGTGTATCACCACGCACAGATTCCGGCCTCTTCGCCACCATTACCACGAGTACGATATTATGGCGCTTGCAAACTTTGCTAAGAAACTCCATTGGTGAGTGCCTGCAACGCACTATAGGAGCGATAACAAGATCCCGTGCACTCTTCGCACTCTTCAAAAGAAACAGAGCTCGCCGAACCCGGCGACTAATTCATAACAGGGTCGGAGTCTTCTTCCTCTTCGTCGCCAGGATTTTAATGCTTTTCGTCACCCTCTCCGCACCAATCATCAACAACCTCAGTCTCCTACGAGTGAGTCTCAACAACGGTACCCTCGAGCACCCAAGCTCCGTCACATTCGGCACTTATGGCTACTGCATCCTCAATGTCGGGTAAGAAAACACACGCCCCTCCCCCCACCCCTTAAAACTAATTTTGCCCCCAACTCTAACCGCTCTCATGCCTTTTCTATCACAGAGAAGACCGAAACGACGACTACTGCCCCCGCCGCAACATCGGCTACTCCCCCTCCAACACCATAACCGCCATCACATCCTCCTCCGCGCACCCCTTCTCCGAAGTTTCCAGCGGAACAGCCACAAGCCTGACCCGCGTCATGGTCCTGCACCCCATCATCACCGGCCTATCCTTCATCGCCTTCCTGCTCTCCCTCGGCTCCGGGATCATCGGCTCCCTAGCCGGCGCCTTTGTGGCCGCCATCGCCTGGGTCCTGACGCTCATCGCGCTCGCTTGCGACTTCAGCCTCTTCGGCATCGTGCGACACCATGTCAATGACGACGAGAATGGGATCCGCGCGCATGCGAGTTTCGGCAGCGCGATCTGGCTTCTGCTGGCGAGTTTTGTCCTGCTGTTCTTCGGGATGGTGATTGTGCTTTTTACTTGTGTGAGTGTGAGGAGGGAAAAGAAGAGGGCGAGGGCTGGGGCGGGGAGGGAGAGCGGTGCTGCGCCTGCGGCGACGCCTACGGAGAAGAGGAAGAAGAGATTTGGGATCTTTTGAGGGGTTTTGGGGTTGAGTGGCGACTTCTCTTTATCATGTGGTAAGGACTTGAGCGGGTGCAAACTTTGGAGCAAATCGGGATCAGTGTGCTGATACGAGAGGATCAGATCGATGAATGCTGGGATTGTAATTCACATGCCATGAGTGAGATAGCGAAAGCACCTAATGACTTTCCAGTATGATTGTTGCTCTTCCTGTATTAACTTTGCGAATCCTGCTTCAACGGATCTGCCCAAATCGTTCAAGAGCCGGCTAGGAACTGCGCCACTTTTCCTTTCAACCTGAGCTTTCAGCCAAAATAAAAAAAAACATATATAAATAAAGAGTCGTTCTATTCAATAGAGATAAGTACTGAGGTAAGCCGGTCGTGCAACGGTACAAAACAGGAAATTGATCAGGCCCTCAAAGTATTCTGTCTCGTAACCGACGTTAAAAACCGTGATACCTAATCATTCCACTAGCATACCATCGTTCGGGATCTCTCAAACCTCTACCCAAACCATCGCAACTTCCACTCACTTCAATTTAAAAAGCAAAAGAAGTCCCGTAGAAGGTCTAGTTAACAAGCCCCCCAACCCCACTCTCCTGACACTCCCGCGCCGTCATCCCTTCCTTGCACAGCCCCTCCGCATACGCATTCGCAGCGATATACCCGCACCCGGCCTGCGCCATCTTCATATCACCTGGGAAAATCGTGAATCCCAACCCGCAACCCTCATCGCCCTCGTCCGAGGCGTAAACACTCGGACTGCTGTTTTGGTCGAAAAACTGACACCACGGCAGACTAGGAGCAGGGTACGTCGAATCCGTCCCCGTGAAGATGGAAGCGGCGCACTTCGCATCGTCCTGACAGGCCTGGCAGCAAGCTGAAGCGTCCTTGTGCGCGCCCGTGCGGTTCTCGAACCCAGGCGGGTAGGAGGAGCCGGAGCCGTAGGAGGCGATGCCGTCGTTGGCGGCGCCTCGGTAGCGGCGGCCGGGTTTGCCGTCCGTGCCGATTAGGTTCGAGGGCGCGCATTTGAGTGCTTGCGTCGTGCTGGCAGCCGTGGCGGTCGTGGATGTTAGGGTCGCTGTGCAGGAGAGGTTTCGGGTTAGGGTTGTTAGGCCGGAGGTGATCCATTCGGTGGATTGACTTGGGGTGGACGCGGTCTCGGTCAGGTAGGTGTTGGTGGAGTATTGCGTTACTGTGGCGGTCGTGGTCGTGGTTCCTGGCCATTCGATTGTTAAGTACCGGCTCGGAGCGCAGGATGTCGATGTCCGAAGAGCCGATGATGTGAAGTCCCCGGTGTAGGCTGTCGGCGTATATTCGATATTCCTGCAGGTACTGTTTAGCTTCTTTTGGGTCTTGGAGGGTTCTGAAGCGAATCTGGAACTCACTTGGTGCTAGTGAATGCGCAGTTGGTGACATAGCTTGTATCAGGCACGGTCGTTGTCGTTGTGTCCGTGGCTGTGTATACGGTAGTAGTGTAGGTGTTTGTCGGCAGAGGCGTTTTGCCATCGACAGTCTTCCAGATGTACACGGCTGAAGGGGTAGTTGAAGTTTCGGTAGTGGTAGAAGTCAGTGGACATGAGGTCTCAGCTACCACGGCAGAGGCTAAGCCGGCAGTGATAATGGTCTTTTTGAACATCGTGTCTCGTGTTGCGAGAATCAGTTGGTGAAGGTGTAGCTGTGGTCAAGCAAAGGCAATGAATGCTCGGTTTTTATATCTGAGCTCATCATGTAGACAATTCCCACGACATGCTCCACCCAAATCCTTACGATGGACCTTTGCTACAACACGAGGAGCCGGCTGGCTTGGCAGGCAGTCTAGCGGACTACATCTTTCCGCACGCCATGCTAGATGCTTGACTCGGCTCCAAAGTGGACTCGGAGATGCATTGGTGTTCGCTCAGACCGAAGAATAAAGACGCTCCAGACCCAACCACAGTTTCGATGTCATTGCTCGATTGGTGTTTCAACTGCATCTTTATCGATCTTGTCGATGGACTAAAGAAAAATTCTGTCCATGAGGAAAATCCCGTCGACACTGGTGCAATGATGCTGGAAATCTAGACAGATCCAACGGGCTCCATATCAAAGCGGACCGGGAAGGATCGGCGGTCCGCGACAACCTAGAGATTCCTTACGCTACTAAACCCACTTCCCTCTTCGAGTCTTCAGGAATGCTGCAGCGGTGATCCTCTTAGAGCTAAGAATAGACGGTTCGGTTGCAGACTTATAGTGCATCGGCATCCACCTACGTCACAATTGTTCTTGCGCAGCATTCTGTCCTTTCCAACGTCGATAGCCGGCACAGAGGAGAGGGAAAAAGGCGTGGTACAAAATACGTCGACGAGAGCACTGCAAACACGGCCCGACTTCATCTAAGAATGAAGGAGAGGAACAAGGAGACTGAAAGAGAGGTGACAGAACTTTGTTCCAAACGCCTTGACGCCCTGCCATCTACTCGCAGTCATGAACACCCACAAGCTTGCCCTGGGTCTCTAATAAGCCATCGTTCCTCGCCAACAGCGGGAAAAAAAAAGTGCCTCAAGCACCTAAATCCTAGGCACATAGTTCGGCAAATGCGCCTGCCAAACCAGCACCTGCGTACTAACCTCCTCTCCGCTCGCATCTGCATACCGCTTCCGTCCAAAATCATAATACCCATTCTGCGTAACAAAATCATTATCGCTAATGGACACGACGTAAAACTCCTTCTCGCCATACCCCTTGGCGCCGTAGGGGACGGGGATGATGGCGATGGATTCCCATTTCTCGTTTAGTTCGGTGGCGTAGGGCGATCCGCCGTTGTGCAGGTTGAAGCGCGCGAGATCGGTGGCGTTGTTGAAGTCGATGAAGGGGCAGTAGTCTTCTACGACGAGGTTGGGGAGGAGGTAGCCGCCCGGTGCAATGGAGATGGCGGCTGCGCCTTCCTGGTCCAGGATGTTGGTTGCGTCGCGGCGGCTGACGATGTCGATGTGGCGGTAAGTTGAGGGGGTGTTGGAGCCGCTGCCACGGCCGTGTCCTAGGACGAGATGTCAGTCATAGGAGCTAAGTGTATATGACTCGTATAGATCAAACACGTACCGGAATCACGGGTCATGGTGAAGAATTGATGTGGGGAAAGGTAATGAATATCAGATATCGATGTCGCACGGGGATTCTTTTCCTCTTGAGGGTCAAAGATACCAGGCTGCTGGACGATATATTCGGACACCAAACGAGGGTGGTCGCGGAACGTGACATCGTAAGTAAGCTGCCGGGTGTTGTTCTGACGGGTAGCATGAGTACCGCCATCCTGGACCGCCGCCTCTTGCAGCTGTGCCGTCAAGAATCGTTCGTCCTGTCTCAATGTTAGCCGCTGGTCCATCTTGTCACTGCACATTTGATTCCTATATCGCTGTTGCTCCATCTGCAACTTGCTCGACTGGATAAATCAAACTTCGATGCGAGGATCTTTAGAGAGTGCCAGATTCTTTAGACAAAAACAGAGCAAGCCATATCCTTTAAGGTGTCCTGCAATACTCCTAATATATCACGCAATCCCAGCGCGACTTAGGACAAAAGAAGGGAGGAAAAAACCAAAGACTGGACATAATGAGCCACGCAGCAAACAACATACCGTCGAAATCGCCAACCCCTCAAACCCATGATTATTCGCCCGCCCCGAATCAGGATCATCCGCCTCATCCAGCCCCGACCCCACAGGCGGGTTCCCGGACGTAAAAGCCAACTCCCCATCCGTATACGGGACCAAAGACTGCGGGGGACGAATCGCCACCGTCATCTGTCCTTCCCGCGTGAAGTGGTAAATGTACGGTCCATACTCGTCGGAGATCCAGTACGAGCCGTCCCGGAGAAGGACGAGGCCTTCCTGGTCTAGAGCAGGTACTGTTCCGTTGCCGGATGTTTTGCCTGCGGGGAGGACGGGGAAGCCATCGCCAGCTGGGATGGTGTAGTCGGCGTCGAGGCCTGTGGTCGGTTGGTCGCCTTTGAAGAGGAGAGTAGTGTCTTCATAGTCTAGGGCCAGGTTCTCAGTACCGTTGACGATGCTGCCGAAAGTCGGGTTGAAGGAGAGTTCGAATTGGTGTACGCGGGCCTGGTAGTCGATGGAGCCTTCGGTGTTCCAGCCGCGGTCGGGAGTCGCGAAGAGAGTCCCCTTGATGGTGCCGTTTTTGGTCAAGGTGAAGCTCGAGACGTCCGGTGCGGCTGCAGAGCCGAAGCCGCCCAGCGTGTCGCCGAACTTGTCTCGCGCATCGGCTGCGACTGTGCCGTAGGCTACAAGACCGCGGTTGATGTAGGTGATCCCGCTGCAGGTGGAGCTGTTGGATACGGGCAATGAATTGGAGAAGCCATGTCCGAGGTGAGGAGCAGCTGCGGCCAGAGACACGGCGCTAGATACAAGGAAAATAGAAGAAACCATGTCGAATCAGACAAGTACCTATAAGATGTCTTGGAAGGCTTGGACCTGGAATCCAAGCCCTTCTTCAATAATTGGGTAGGATCCCAACATCCATGGATCGCAAAAGACGGCGAATACAAAGTTTGAACGAATCATCATAGCGATGCAAACGAGTTGGAGTGGCAAAAGGCACCATCAGGTTGAAAGCCTACTTTGCTGAGCACGTGGGAAATTCTGCGAGCATGTCTGGAGAAGCTTGAGAAGCGACTTTGAGAGTGAGATTGGGGGATACACAGGAAAAGTGGGTCGGGGCGGCATCGACGGCATTGGATGAATCCTACGAGATGTCTCCCTTGACAGACCCTTGAAGACCATCTACTTAATTACCCGCGCAACATCAAGGACACGTGATTAGACGATTACATTCTCATGGCGTTACTGAATCGTTG
The DNA here is from genome assembly GCA_037044905.1 of Hortaea werneckii. NCBI lineage: Eukaryota > Fungi > Ascomycota > Dothideomycetes > Mycosphaerellales > Teratosphaeriaceae > Hortaea > Hortaea werneckii. Next base: position 31,074 of record JBAOKB010000089.1, on the reverse strand, counting down.
CAAGAGATCGGATGCAGTTGACTGAATCTGATAGAAACCTGATCGACCTTCTATACAAGCAAGAAGACTCAAGAGAGCGATTGCCAAAGACGAGGGATGTACTAAAATTGGGGGGGGTATTTTCCAAGACGCTCAACAAACGAGACCCTAAAGGACCAAAAAAAAAAAAAAAAAAAAAAAACCAAAGAAGGCGGACCTTTCCACCTGCCAAACCCTACCTCCCCCTCTGATTCCACCCCACACAATCCCCCAAAGCAGGAACCACAAACGCCTCCTCGATCTTCTCCCCCTCCCTAAACTTCCTCGCCTTCCCATCTCGACCTTTATTCCAACCTCCCCATCCAAACCATCCCTTCTCCTCTCCCCGCTCATCCGTCCCCTCCCACACCCGCACATCCCCACCCCACCGCCCTCCATACCAACCCCTCAGCTTCCGCGCCGTGGAGTCCCCTAACCCATCAATCTCGCCCTTCTCGATGGAGGCGATGATCGAGTCCGGGACGAGGATAGCCATAAACGCCTCCACGACTTGGGCATGCACTTCCGTAAACTCAAACCTGTGCTTTCCTGAGAACGAAGTCTGTTCGTGTAAGATAAGGGAGGAGAGGAAGGGCGAGAGGGAGACTGCTGATGCGGATGTTGAGGAGGTTGATGTGGTAGTGGTATTAGAGAAAGACCGCGAGGTTCGGTGGATGGAAGAAGATGGACCCGGGATCACGGAGTCCGATTTCCCGGATGTGGCCGAGTTGAGCATGCGGTGCAGCGTGCGCATGTGGGCGAGAGTCCAGGGGTGCGAGGCGCTGAGGACGCCGTAGCGGGAGCGGAGGCGGGTGCGGAGGGTGGTTGGGTAGGATGGAGGAGGTTGGGAGGGTGGGGGTGGCGGCTGCTTGATGTTTTGTGGGGGGAAGTGGTTCGGCGCAGTGGTGGTGAATGTGGAGGGTGGGCGGGAGGTTTCTGGGAGGACTTCGGTGGGGCCGGTAGGACGGATCAGGGCGGACCAGAAGTTGGTTGTTAGACGGTCGAGGATGCCTTGAGAGGGATTCGCGAGCGATGGAGAAGGTCCTTCTTGCTGCTTTCTCATCGGCTGCGTAATGGACTGAGGCTCCTGTCTTTCAGTCGATAGTCCAACCGATAGGGGCTGGGACGTCGGCTGTGTCGGACGCTGTGCCGCGCCCTGAGCGAAAAGGGAAGAATACTCCTTCCTCGGCGCCAACAAACTCGAATTAAGCGAGTCCCCGAATTTAACCTGGACCTTCGTCGGCGAATCGCGGTTCAAGAACTCCTCATAGCTGCGAAAAGTCGACTCTTCCCCCGCGAAGCGATCATCCGCAGCATCCTCGTCCACTTCTTCCTCCTCTGGCGTAAGATCCTTAGAGGACTCCTGCCCGTGCGAAACCACCTCCCTCAACCCCGAACCCCCACCAACCTTAACCCGCCTCGCGCTCATCTCCCCGAGTAATTGCCGCTGATCACTAGCTTTACTCTCGTAGCTGTCATCGACACTTTCTTCTCCGCCCTGTGCCTTTGGCTCCTTATTTAACGGACTCTCCTCGCCTTTGCCTCCTCCCATCCCCAGCAGTTCGCTGAGATCCATGGCCTTCTTCACCATCATACCATCACGAGGCCTCGGCCGTCTTCTCCCGGGGAATTTCTTCGCAGGCTTTTCCCCAGCGCCGAGGAGGGAAGAAGAGTCTTGCTCGCTTTCTTGCGTCTGGCCGTGTGTGGCTTGACGCGGGTGGAGGAGGTTGGGGTTCTGCCAGTAGACTCCCGTATCGTCAACCGTTGTCGTATTGTTCGAGTGGGAGGGGAGAGGTTGCTGACGAGCAGCATTAGGTCTCCCCCTTCTCCGTCCGGGGAAAGCCTTGTTCGCCACCATCCGTCCCTCGTCTCCCTCATCATCATCAAAATGTATCCCCGTAGCCGCAGCATCCGGATAAGTAAAATCACCTTCCTCTTCAGCCTCGTTACCCTCGTCCCCATTCCCCTTTTCCCTCCGATCCTCTTCCAGCGAAACCAACGAAGAATCCCCTTCCGCTCCCTCACCGCCTCCCGCTGCCCCGCGCCCTCCATCTTCCGCCCCCGAACTAGGCGGTGTCAGGACCCCACTACTCCTATCCGTCGCCTCCCCCTCCGCACTCGGTTCAGCACCACCACCCGCTTTCCTCTTCCGGCTCGTCTTCCTTTTCTGATGAGTCTCCTCCACTTCCTCTCCATCATATTTCCTCTTCCGCAAACTCTCTGTATCCCTCCTGCCCGCCTCAGACTCCCGCGCTGGCGAATCCGAGTACAGGAAATCCATCCCGGAGCTCCTACGCCAGGTCCGGGGGATTTTCGCCCGGGGCGGTTTGTTGGGTTGGTTGGCGAAGAGGTCTTGCATGTTGTTCGGGCCTGTGTCCCTTCTGGCCTCGTTGTTTTCTTCTGAAGGTCCACTGCGGTGGGGGTTGTACTGGCGACGTGAGGAGGGTTGGGAGAAGGATTCGTTTCCTTCGCCTTCTGCTTCCGCGTCTTGTTCGAGGGAGCGGGAGGCTTCTTCGTACCAGATGTCGTCGTCCTCGTCGGCTTGGATGTCTTCGTTGTTGTCGTTGTTATTGGTGGAAGGGGATCTGCCCTGTGGTGGGGATTGCTGGGCACCGAGTTGAGCGGGAGAATCTTCTCCTTCTTCCTCTTTTTCCTCTTCCATATCGTCTGCTCCCTCTTCATGCTGGACTGGGTATGCCTCTCCGTCGTCTTCTCCGCTTTCGACTTCGGAGAGAGAATACTCGATCCCTCCATATTTCGGCTCAGTCTCGACTTGATGGATCAAGTGATTATGCGAATCCACTCTCTTCGCCGGACCCGTAGGTTTCCAGCTCATAACATCATACCCACCGACTTCCTCGGGCGCTTCATCATCTGCAGCTCGATCAGACTCCGAAACCTCTTCCCCTCCCTCCTCCCGTCCCTGTTCTCTTGTCGCGGTAGAAGTATACCCATCCATCTCCCCGACCAACACGGCCCCTTCCATCTCAGTACCCTGGCCTTCCCCACCACCAACATCCCCATCCTCATCCCCACCAGTCGCAGGGAAATCCTCCTTCGGCGGCGAACTGGGAAGATAACTAACACTCAACCCGGACTTCTCCCCCGGATGCACACTCTGCGAATGACGATGATGGCTAACCAAACTCGTCTCGCCTTCCCCTGCTCCCCCACCAGTTTTCATACTCTGCAGCGTCTCGACGGACACCATGGTGAAGTCCTCGTTGATACTGACGGTGTTCTCGTCGGGTTGGGGATCGGGGTCTGCTTCGTCATCGTCGTCGTCGTCTCGGCGTTCCGCCTCAGAGTGGTGGGAGTGCTGATAATGGTGGTCGGCAGAAGGCGAGAAGATCTCGTCCGAATACCCCAACGCGTCTTGTAATGCCGTGTCTAGTTCTTCCCGCGCCTGGCTGAGACGGGCGGTGCGGAGGGTGCCGTCTTTGTCTCGGAAGTGGTAGGGTTGGAGACTGCTTCTTCTCTTGTCTTTGGACTTTGCACTTGTCCTTGAGGTCGGCCGGGAGGAGGACGAGGGGACTTGAAGGTGTTGAGGCGAGTGGTGGGAGGGTGGGGCTGCCACTGCTTGCGATGGAAGGATCTGGCTTCTCTGCCGTCTCGAACGATGGAGATCCGCAGAAGGTGGAGTAGTAGTGCCGAATAGATCCTCCTCTCCCTCTTGCTCCTCATCATCTTCGTCATCCTGCCTCGCCATCTTCTCCCGCGCACCGTGTCGTCGAATCGGAGTCCCCTTCCTTTTCCGCGCCGGTCGTCGAACTTCAATCTCCTCTCCCACAGTCTCCTCCGGTCTGACCTTCGCAGGCGTCGCTCTCCTCCGTCTGCGTGGGGGTTGCTTCAATGGACTTCCGCCTTCCTGCTCCACATCCCTCAACGGGACTTTCTGCTGCACCGCCATACTTTGCGCATCAACCGAAACCTGTTTCTTCCTTCCACCGCCTCCCCTTCTCGCCTTCGTCGGACTCAAACTCGCTTCGCGCATGAATTCGGGTTCCACTGTGACCCGTAATCGCCACGGACTCACTCCCGCTTTCCCTGTCGCGCCACCTCCGCCAGCGTCTAGCAGGAAAGATTTACTAGGCGAGGAGAACTTGTTGGGAGAGCGAGGAGCCAGCGGGATGGCGGAGGAGGCGCGAACGGAGTGGGCGGCGAGCGGGGAGGAGGGGAGGGTGATGGGGTCCGGGGATGTTGAGCGCGAGGACATTGGATTGCGGATGCGACTGGTTCGGTTAGTGATATGCGATTCTTGTTATGTGTCTAAGCAGCCATTTCGGTATGTCCTGGTGTTGGACGACTGTGAATTTCATGCGTTTATTTTCTTTTCCCGCATCGTACAATCACACGCGCTCCATCGCTTATCGTTATCAGCTGCCCGGTCACCATGGCAACCACCCGGGCCGATCCCCATCAAGCTACCCCGGTCACCCTCCACTCATTCGGGTCTCACTTTCACATGCGAAAGCAAATAATCGCCTAAAATCATGAATTAAATGATCCAGTACACACACAACCACCACCACCACCTCCCCACCCACCCTCTCCGCCCCGCCGCGACATCATGCATCACCATCCTCACCGCCACCAACAAATATAATTAACACCACCTCCCCAAGAAAATGGGCATCCACGGCCTCCTCCGCGAACTCCGCCCCGCCCCCCGCACCTCCCTCGCCCTCCTCTCCTCCGACCACTACACCACCCACTCCCGGCCCCTGCGCCTCGCAATCGACATCTCCATCTGGCTCTTCCAGATCCAATCCGGCAAAGGCGGGTCCAACCCGGCCTTACGAACCTTCTACTACCGGCTCCTGCGCCTCCTCACTCTCAACATCCACCCATTATTCGTCTTCGACGGCCCCAATAAACCGCTGTTTAAGCGGAACAAGAAGGTCGGTGGACCCGGGGTTAAAGTCGCGAGTGTACCCGAGTTCCTCGCGAAGCAATTGCTCAAGCAGTTTGGGTTTCCCTGGCACGTTGCGCCGGGCGAGGCGGAGGCCGAGTGTGCGGTTTTACAGCGGGGAGGGCTGGTCGATGCCGTGCTGAGCGAGGATGTGGATACGTTGATGTTCGGGTGCGGGGTCACGCTGCGGTCGTGGAATGCCGAGGGGGCCGGTGGTGGTGCGGGCGGTGGAGGAACGAAAGGGAATGGGCCCCCCACACATGTGAGTGTGTATCGGGAAGAGGAGACGCGGGAGCGGAGTGGAGGCATTGATCCCCCGGGGATGATTCTGGTCGCGTTGATGAGTGGAGGGGATTATTTGCCCGAGGGAATTCCTGGATGTGGGCCGAAGGTCGCGTGTGATGCTGCGAGAGCGGGGTTTGGGACTGAGTTGTGTGGGCTTGGGAGGAAGGATCGGGAGGGTTTGGCGAGGTGGAGGGAGAGGTTGGAAAGGGAGATCAGGACCAATGAGAGCAAGTTCTTCTCAAGACGGAATCCGAGTTTTACGCTTCCAGAGGGGTTTCCGAATAAGGAAGTTCTCGGGTATTATACACATCCGTGTGTCTCCTCTCTAGAAAAGTTGGAGAGGTTGAGAGAAAGTCTGAAATGGGATCAAGAAATTGATTTCCCAGCTTTACGGGAATTTGCCAAGGATGCATTTGACTGGCGATGCATCACAGGCGCGAGGAAATTCATCAAGAATCTCGCTCCGGCCATGTTAGTCCGGGAGCTACGCTTGCGAGGCGAGAAAGCCGAAGACGAACACCCAGAACACCCCGACCATGAAGAAACCCAAAAGGAAAAAGAAGAAAGCCTCGTAAAAGCCATCCACGGAACCCGCACCCATCCCTCCGTCGACTCCGCCCTCGAACTCCGCATCTCCTTCGTCCCCTCTTCCCTCGTCCCCCTCGACCTCTCCCTCGAAGAAGAAGACGACGAACTCCCTCCTGCCTCCCAAACACCCGCCGATGACAACGAAACCCCTTCCCCCGCCAGCGACTCCGACTCGGAATCCCTCCCTCCTCCTCCCCCTACCAGTCCCACAAAGAAACGGAATTTCAAACCCTACGATCCCGATCTGCCCGAGAAAACCTGGATCCTGAAACCTTTCCTCCAGCTCGGCTGTCCCTTGCTCGTGGAGGATTGGGAGGCGAGTTCGCGCGACCCGAAGGCTTTCCTGAAGCAGAGGCGGAAAGCTAGGGAAGTAGGGACTCGTGGTGGCAATGGTGGTACGGGGAAGGGAAAGGGAGAGGCGACTGCCAGGGGGAAGAAGAAGGTAGGGATGGGCGGCGCGAGGGAGGAGGGGAATCAGGTGATGGATTCGTTTTTCGCTGTTAGCAAGACGAGGGTAGAGGATCAGGGGGGTTCATCTACGGCCTCTTCGAAGCAGCAGGGGAGGAAAACGCGGAATGCGGCTGCGGCAAGTCCCCGCCGTAATCCCCTCGCTGAGTTGAGTCGGGGTGGGGTTTCTGGTCGGGGTAATAGTCGGTCTGCTTCGCCTCTGCCACATTATTCTACGACAGATAAGCTTGCAGTCTCGGCATCCCCGGGCCAGCAGAGGAAACGCTTTATCGACGATGATGAGCTTAGAACCCTCTCTCCCACCGGTTTCCAGTCGGGGAGCGCAGTCCATCCCTCTATCGAGCAAGATCCCTCGGGTCAGGACGTCGAGATCCTCGATCTTAGAGGAGATCCGACAGATACCGCCCGGCCTCCTCCTTCTGGACCCCGAGCACAATCCAACGCCTATTCGTACCTTACTGCAGACCCTTCCGCAGCAGCAGCAGCATTCCCCGCGCCTCCGCTCCCTCAACCCGATCCCGCCAGACGAGGTAGAACCTCCGCTTTCCAACAACCCAGCACAACGACCTCGTTCTCCCACCAAACTGCACCAGTACTACGACCGTCCGGCCCTAGAACGAAAGTCCCCCGTTGTACGCCAGACATCCAAGGCCGTCCGACTTCCTCGCAACCCTCCCCCGCAAGGAGTCAGAGGAGTATCGTCGACTATTACTCCCCGTCTCCTAGACGGAAAGTCCCCGGTGCTGGTATCGCTGGGGGTACGACGACGAGCAGTCGAGGGATGCCCCGGCCGGATTTCCGTCGTGGGAAGCCTGGTAATAGAGATAGGCAGCGAGAAGGGGAAGGGGAAGGGGAAGGTGGGGGAAAGGTGGTTGTTGATCTTCTTTCTTCTTCGCCTTCCGCGCCAATCTCCGCGCCGCATCGGCAAGGGAGTGCGGACGTGGCAGAGGGTTTGCGGAAGGGTAATGTGCGGGCGACCGATATAGCGGCTGCGTTTCCTTCTCTTTCTGATGAGGTCGAGGATGTAGAAATGCTGGATCCGGTTGGGTCGCCTACTCCACGACGGCGGCGAAAGGTTGAAGAGCGAGAAATGCAATCTCGGACTGCTGGGTTCTTTTCTACTTTTGCTTCTGCGCCAGCTGATGAGGATACGTCTCTACGTAGGAAGTTCGTCAGGTGTTCTGAACCCTATGGAGAAGAAGAAGAAGGAGCGGAGCAGATGGATGTTACGCCTCGACCTTCGAGACGAGTTGGGGGAGCACGCGAAGATGGCGGGGATGAGGATGGAGTTGCGTCTTTTTCGCCGGGCAAGTTGCCGGATACGGTTACCAAGCGGAGGAAGAAGGGGCTGAGGAGAAAGAAGTCGGATAGGGATAATGAAGCGGGAGGTATGGTGCAGCGAGGGGTTAGTGAGACTGTCGAAGTCTTGGATCTTGCTGCTAGTCCTTTGCCGACGGGGAGAGAAAGGAGTTCTGGGACTTCGGGTCATCAGGACGAGGACGAGGAGGAGGACTTGCCGAGCCCCAGCTCCTTCTTACCCAAGCCTTCCAGACAAGTCATCCCACGAGAGAAAGCCGTCGCTGTTGATCAGATGGACGGCGTGCACGAAGCCGAGCCGTCGTCAAGTCATCCGACACCGCCGCTTGCGCGAGATGAAGAGCATCGAGAGGGACGCCCGGTGCAAGATTCCACGAGGGCTGGCCACTCGAACGAAGCAGCACACGGGACGAGGTCACCAGTTGAAAACGACCTATCAACAACGCGACCAACGAAGAGATCCCAACCCTCCTCCAAGACTTCCTCGACAATACCTTACCCCGGCCCATCCGTCCGTCGCTCCCCGCGCCACCACCAACAGAATCACCCAACACCCCCAACCGTCTACACCCAACCCTCTTTCCCCCCTCGCCAAACCACCAAACCCCCCTCTAGCGACACAACCCCTTCTACGACCGATCAACCTCATCCCCCACCCTCTAACCCCCCTCCCGCAAAGAAGAAACAAGCCCTCCAACTCCGCGCCTCCCTCGAGGGAAGCTGGAAAGAGATCGACCTCACCGGCGACGGGAGTGGATTAGAGCTGATAAGTAAGGGAAAATCTGGGATTGGAGTATCCACTTCAACTGTCGGTGCTCCTAAGGGTGGGAGTGCAGATGTTGACGGGAATGAGAAAGGGAAAGGGAAATGGTGGCGGAAGAGTGGGGTCGAGGTTTTGGATTTGACGGGGGATTGAGGAGGGGGGTTTTGGGTTAAACAAAAGGGGGAAGAAAGGGGAAGGCAAGGGGGGGGATTTGGAGGAATGTTTAGTTTTTCTTCCCCTGTGAATAGATTTTCCCGAGAAAGAGTTTGTTGAATTCAGTGGTTTTACCTGGATATTCCTTTCCCCTCCTCTCTCCCCCCCAACAACCCCTTCTCCGGCCCGTAAACCCCATGACCAATCCTTCTCTCCTCTCCTCTTCTCATATCACCCCACATGCCACCGTCCCAAATGCCTTACCAACCCCTCCACCGACCGCGCTATACACACTTCCCCTCCTCCTCCTCCTCCTCCTGCTCTTCCTCTTTCCCCTCCTCCTCCTCCTCCTCTGCTGCCACCCTCGCGCTCACAAACCAAACACACAAACTCCCCCGCAGGCGTATGGCTCTTGACCAGAAACCTGGCTGTGAGCTTCCATTCCCACCTGCGCCGCGTGGATAAGTCCGCGGAGAGTGTCTCCGACGACGGGACGAGAGGGAAGAAATCCCCGTCGAGGTCGGAGACCCCGTCGTCGTGGTCGTTCAAGACCAGGTTGTCTCGTCGATCCCGCCGGGAAGGAGGGCCGCTGCTACCGCTGCTGCTGCTGCTGCTGCTGGTGTTTGTCGTGGAGAGGATCCAGTAATCCCGTGCCGAGACGGGGATGCGGACGTGGCAGGTGGGACAGGTTAGGGACTGTTCCGTGCGGTTGGTTGGTGGGGGGAGGGGAAAGGTGGTGGTTTGGAGGTGGATGCTATAGGGGCAGAAGAGGGCGGGGTCGGGGGAGTAGGAGGAGCGAGGAGGAGTGGGGCAGGGGGCAGGTCGGAGGGTGGTCGGGAGGGGGGAGGGTTTCCGTGGTGGAAGATGGTGGCTCGGTGGGTCGACGTTGGTGGCCGAGGTTGGAGGGAGTAAGAGGCGGGGGGTGGGGTTGGGGAGTGTCTCTCGTCTTTTTCGGGTCGAGATGCGGGCGTAATGGTCCTCTAATGCGTCGAGCGAGCCGTCGCGCGCGGCGCTCTGGGCGGCTATGAGTCGGCGTTGATCGGTCTCTGTCAGGCCGCGGCCGCTGTAGAGGGCGTCTTGTAAGACGTTGATGACGGTCTGCTGGAGTTGGATGATCTGTGTCTGCAGACGGTTCTCGGTGATCATGTCTCCGGTGGCGTAGCGATCCCCGGCTCGCATTAGGTGGTCCTCGTACATGCGTTCTATCATCGCTCTCGACCGTCTGGATTCGTATGCGAAGTCGTCTTCTTCCCATGATCTCCTTCGTCGTCTTCTGTACTGAGATCTAGATCGAGATCCGCTTGACTCTGTCTCGTCATCGCTGTCATGTCCGCTCTTGACGGCTTCGACCTTCTTCCGTAACCGCTCTATCTCTCCCGTCTGCTTCGCATCCACCGCCTTTTGATGCTTCTTGTCTCTCTTCTCCTGCACCTTGTCATGCAGGGTCATGGAAGCCGTCAAGGTGCCGACGATGGTAGAGATTAGGGTTGCAACCACGAAGCCTTTCTGCAGATGCCATAGCGATTAGTCTCAATCCTTGCTGCTCAGCCCAGACCAAATATACGCCTCCAATGCTGCCTCCATACCTTCAGGTGCTTCTCCTCGATCATATTAGCGTAATTCATATTGGGCGCGAACAACGCCTAGTCGGCTATCAGGGTGGCAACGTGACAGGAATTCTGGGAAGCAACTGCAGTCGTCCCATTATGGAAACAGGGAGCATAATGCACTGTAGTGTCGATGCTCTTGTTATCTACCCTTTACGATATAGGAGAAGGGCTTCCTACACCCGTCGAGAGCTTAGAAGCACCCATGATTCGTGACTCCTACGGTATCCTGGTTGCCCTACTCCAGTACGTTGCCCAGCGATAGCATGTCACAAGCCGCTGGAATGACGACGTGCATAGCACCTAGGATGGTGCGCGTGGTCATCTGTGTACCATAGTGTCCTGCACGTGCTACAGCCCAAGGACTCTCATGTCGCATGTCAGACGACGACAATCTACCCCCGATGATCCGTCGGATCGTTCTAAACTGGGGTAACCTTGACTACCCCCATCCTGTCCCTCGTCTCTGGCCGTGTTTGATGCGTGTTCGGCCGCTGCGATGGAGCAGATCTGGAACGGGACGCGTGAGGTTGACTCAGCGCCCGTCGGGTACCTTGCAGATCGGGCGCAACGACGAGGCGGCCATGATCACCTTACCAGTCCCATCCATGACTCTTCACTACCTACTCCAATGTGGATATCTCCGGGGTCGTCATGTAATGTGAATACCATCGTAATCGGTATTCACTTCCAATACACTTTTGTGCTCAGAATATGTGCGTCTTCGTACAGTCCCAAGGCGAAGTCTATTAATAAGGTGGCGGCTGTCTTCTGAACGCAGTATTGGAGCCACGCCACGCGCTAACACGAGACGAGCGAGTCTACCCGCGCGAGGCGTTAGCGGAAGTTTCAGAATAGTAGCAATTTCGAAGGCGGCCGCGTCAAGAGAAGGTGGGAAGGATTCATCACTCTCCCTCTAGTGTGCTGTTGTATTGAAGCCTTGTCGCTCCTGCGTGGGAAAGCCGTTCGAGACTTCTCGCGCGTCGCTTAGAGAGTGAAGTCGCCTCCGTCTTCTCGCTTTGCCGCACCCTCTGCCCGTTTCCATTTCTCTTCTCTACCTTCCCCATCCAGTCTTCTTCCTCTTGAAATCATTATCTCTGTGTATATCTCCCCCCTGTCCACACCATACATATCCGGAAACGTTCATCTGGACCCTTTTGGGCATTATCGACTACCCTGTTCTGTACATACTTTTCTGCTTGGGTCAATCGAATCTCCCGCACGAGTCAGGCAAATCCAATCCCCATCATCAGCATCGACCCAAGATGCCGAAAAACGAACGTTACTACAGCCAGCAATCACTCTACACCCCACTGGGAGAGTCACAACATGACCCTTCAGACCCTTTCTCCTCACATGTAGCCCTGGACGATCTGGACAGCGATTATGAAAAATACCGGTCGGGGATCCCCTCGCCTGCCCACTCCCCCGCGCCACCCACCCATGGCTACGAGAGTAATAACGCCCCGCCAAACCAGAACCCGCTGAACCGCCAACCCACCAAACAGCAACGCACCGGCTTCGCAGCATGGAGTCGCAAGAAGAAACTCCTGGTCATCGGCGGCGCCATAGCCGCCGTAGTCATCATTGCCATCGTCCTCGGCGTCGCCATCCCGCTCTCCCAGCAAGGCGGCGGAAGCTATGACCTCGAACTCTCCACCGCCCAAGTCACGAACCAGACGTCCTTCGAAGCCGGGGGAGCGACGAACGCGGACCCCTGGACCAACGTCGACGACGGTGTCGGCGCCGGCGAGGATAGCTACACGTATTACTCCGGCGACACTTCGAATTTCCCTAGTTCCGACAAATGGGTTAGCTTTAAGGATATGTGGAGTGGGAATTACTATAATATGCTGGGGTCGTGTAAGCATCTGGGGTATAAGAAGAAGAATACGTAAGTTCTTTCATTTTTATAAAATTGACTTTTTTTAAAAAAAAAAAAAAACCAAGCAACACAGGAAGAAAGAAACAGAACAAAAGAAAAGGCGAAGAAATTGATGACTTCAACCCGACCAACCCCCACTAACTGACCCATGTAGACCCCAATTCATGGACGACATCTACAGCGCGATCCAAAACCGCTCGGCCGCCTCCCTCGTCGACCACCGCTTCATCCTGGCCACCATCCTGCAAGAATCCCACGGCTGCGTCTGGGTCGGCGAAACAACCTCCATCTCCGGCGTCAACAACCCAGGTCTCATGCAATCGCACAACGGCCACAAATACGCCCCGCACCACTCCAACTCATCCATTCTCCAAATGGTCTCGGACGGCACGGCGGGCACCTCGGGAGACGAAGGCGGCGACGGTCTAGTCCAGAATCTGAATCTCTACGGCGCCTTGTATAATGCCGCCCGGGGTTACAATTCGGGTTATATCCCCAAGAGTGGGAATTTGTCGGATCCTGCCGGTGCCACGGCGTGTTATGTGAGTGATATTGCGAATCGGTTGACGGGGTGGGTGAATGCTACGAGTAAGTGTACGGAGGATTGAGGGTGAGGGGCAAGAGAGAGAGAGAGAGGGAGAGGGGGAGAGAGAGAGAGAGAGAGAGAGAGAGAGAGGGAGGGAGGGAGAGGGAGGGAAAAACGATGGGAAATGTGTACCTATTCTTTACAGCTTCATGCAGGGCATTGTGTAAAAAAGAGGAGGGAAAGTGGAATTCGAGAGTCTGCAATATATTGAAACTCGGAGCCCGGGGTTGGCCGGATACGGGGTTCGGGTGGGCGTACAAATGGGAAAGTTACGGCGTGTTGGAAAAAAAGAAGAGGGGGGGGGGGGGGGGGGGGGGGGGGGGGGGGGACAGAGATCTTGGGAAAAGTTTCCCTCCTTTTTTTTATCTGTTTTCTTTGGTGGCGTTTTGGAAGGGCAAGCATGAAGCATCGGACCATTATGAACATCAGGCGAATCCAGGGGGGGGGAAACGGGAAAGATTATGGGAAAAGAAGAGAAAAAAAAAAGTCAAATTGAGGAAGGGGTTCCATTCGATCAGCTTTCCCTTTTTTTTTTTTTTTTTTTTTTTTTTTCGCGCCCCTTTTCCTTTGCGTTCGGGGCTCCAGAAGGTATCTGGACAATGTAGCGGCCGCGCCATGCATGGCATCTGGTCCTTCTTCCTTGCCCGGGTTTCAGGCCAAACCTTCTCCCACCCATCCGCTCTCCTTCCTGGCTCTCGGATTCACAGCAGCGGCGGCTGAGCCGCGGTCGTCTTTCTCTCTCACACCACGACATCTCCTGAGCGGGTTTCCCATCCCACCCCCCATATTTTTGAAAGAAGAAAGAGAAAAGAAAAGATGAGGCCCTGGCACGGATTGTTTGCCCCCCCCCCCCCCCCCCCCCCCCCCCCCCCCTCCCCTCCAGCATCCCCACACCTGCCCGTCTGTCTCTCTACCCCCGAACCGAAAACTCATACCGCGCCTCAAGCACATACGGTCCCTGTCCCCCCGTCCCCTCTCCCGGCCCGAAAACCTGACGTCCCTGCCTCCCCCATTCCGGATGGTTGATCGCATCGATCCAGTCTTCGACCTCGATCACGACGCAGCCGTATTTGGGCGTTGTGCGGGGTCGTACGGGGGCGGTGGAGTTGTCGTTGGGGGAGGAGAAGAAGCCTTGGGTTGATTTCAGGGGGAGGGTGCCTATTTTTCGGGTAGTCTGTATGAGCGCAAAACTCTTTTTCTTGAGAGAGGGGCGGGGTGGGTGAAGAGGGGTTGTAAAAGCAGAGGGAAAGTTCTATAGAAAAAACAGAGGGAAAAGGAGAAAGAGAACAATACCATTCATGTTATTACACGTATAAATCTGCACGGCTTCCTGCTCGGTAAAGATGTCGACCTGGATGCCTGACCAGGGGCTCGCGAGGGTCGCGACGGGGGCTGCGGCCCAGTTTAGGGATTCGGCATGGTTGCGGTTCAGGATGTAGCAGTTCTGTTTTGAGAGGAAGGAAAACAAGAACAGATGGTTAGCATCTTTCAATTTGTGTGGTGAGAGAAGAGTGAAATGAAATTTTTTTGTTTTTTTTTCCCCCGTTTGGTTTTTTCCCCCTCCTTGCGGTTTTATAGTGTTGCATGACTTGGGGATTCGGTGGAAAAAGCCCGCTCAAGGACTTCTTCACGAGTGGGATGCGAAGAGTGCAGGGAGGGAAAGATAAAGAGGAGAAGCCACTTACATCGTATCCCGTACAATTCCACCCACAATTCCCCCTCAGCTCCGCCGCCGAGAGATTCGCCCCGAGCGGCTTCGGCGCCGTCCACCAGTCGTTGACGCTGTACTGCTTATTCGCCAGGATATCGCCGGTCGGGATAAGGATATTGTCGACTTCAGGCCGGAATCCCGCATAGGGGAGGTGCAGCGTATGGTCCAGCGCGAGCGGCGTGTGCGGGTTCTGGAAGCCGTCGAGGTTCCAGTAGGTATGCGAGGAGAGCATGACTGTTTTTGTTGGGGAAAAGGGAGGGTGGTTGTTGGGTCAGTTCCATTTGCCACTTCATAGGGGGGGGAAAGAAAGGGGGGAGCGGAAAAGCGGAAGCGCGGTCGCTTCAAAGAGGGAGAGGGGGGATTTAACGTACTCGGCGTCTTCTTCGTGGTTGCGAAAGCAGTCATCTGGATATGCCACTGCAACGGCGTAAGCGTGTACGTAACATAAGAGATTACCTGACCCGGGAACCCCATCTCGCCGTCCTCGTCTACCAGACTAAAAGTGATCGAGTCTTGAGTGTGCGCGACGACAGTCCAGTTGCGATAATCCCAGCCATTCTTGCCCCCGTGCAGGGTATCCAGCCCGCCATTGTCGTTGAGGTCCGTGTAGTACGTCACTCCGTCAATCTCGAACGTGCCGTTCTTGATGCGGTTCGCGTACCGGCCTGGCACGCCGTTCAGATGCGGATGTAAGCGCGAGGTGGAGTAGGTTGTCGCGTTGTCGAAGCCGAGCACAATGTCCCGCTCCGCGCCGTGGATGTCGTGGATGAAGAGGTTGGAGAGGCTGGCGCCGTAGGGGATGAAGTAGCCGCGGATCCCTTCGCTGCAGATTTCATACTTCCCATCGGGACCGACTGTCGGGGTGTTGTTGCCTGCTACGCTCGCAGCTAGAAGTGGCAGGAGTATGAATGCGGCGAGCTTCCACAGCATCGTCATCGTGGCCCTTTATTCTACTGGTGTAGTTCTTGTGCGTGTTCGGGAAGAAGTGGATTGATGTCCTCTGATCTCCTGCAAGGCCGTCCGGAAAGTCGCTCGCGGAGCAACAAGGTCTTCGAATAAGTGTACGACAGGATGAAGTGGGTGAAGAAGACAAGATCAGGTCAGGTCATTCAGCTCTACATGCAAGTGACCACCACGAGCTTTCGACTTTCTGGACAAACGCCCCCACTTCCAACCATGTGCCCCCGCTTCTAAGCGGACGAAGAGGGCCAGAAACATGGGAGGGCTGTGGTGAATGCACTGCGCTTATAGCAGGGCCGATCATCAATGGGATCATCACGCATGCGCGTGATATGGCTTGTGCTGCACGCTTCTGCACGACGGGAGGTTGCCCTTGCGTCGGATGACTTTATCACCAGCTGGTACCACCAAGAAAGCCATCCTTGGTCGTAGAGTCCGTTCGAAGATCTTCACCTTTATTACCCTGGGTATAACAAGACGAGTCGTGACATAGCAGTCTTTACTTTCGGAGGGGTTTGGCGCGCCTAAGCTTGGGCGGACTGCAGCATTATTGCGCCATGCGACGTGAGAACAGGCATGTGGGGTCCAGTGATGAATGGGAATCGAATGTGGAAAGCGGGGGCCTTGGAAGCAGCATGTGCATGCAGACCAACGTAGCTGAAAGCTGATGGCCCAGCTCGCCTTTCTCCCCACTCGAGTGGGCTTCTGGAAGCGAGTCTGCAGCTGAAGAAGAGGATGTCATTACCATTCTCGCCACTCTCCTTCTAGCTGGATCCCCTCAGACGCAATCAATGATCCAAACCAGGCAAAGCCGCCTGCGTCTCTTTGTCAACATGATGGCATTTAGAAATGGGTACCTGCTACCAAAAAACCTGGGTATGTCGCCAATAGCAATAAACAAAAGAAATTACGAGGCCCCAAGACAATCAATCTCCTACCAAGCATAAACCTCCTTCTTCCCCACCCCCAACTCCCCCAAAATCCCCTTCTTCCCCACAATCTTTTCCTGCATCCCCGGCGGCCCGCAGAAGAAGACCTTAGTCCCCTTCGCATCGCCCAAGCTCCCCCCACCACTCTCGCACGCCTCCATCGCCCGCCTCAGCGCCCCAGCATCAATATACCCGTTCTCCCTGCTCTGCTGCCCCTGAGCCATCGTCGTCGTCGCTGACCCAGCATCCGCCTCACCATTGGAGATGAAATACTTTACATCCAATCTCTCCGGATACTGTGCCTGCAGCGCAGCCAGTTCATCTGTAAGCACGATATCCCTCTCCCCATTCACGCCCCAGAGGAGATGGATGCGCGTCCTATCCTGCTCGTCCTTCAGCGCTTCCCGCGCCAGACTGTAAATAGGCGTTATCCCCGCGCCGCCTGCGACGAAGAGCACGCTTCGCGGCGTCGGAGACGGCTGCCAGACGTACCCCGGGATGGGTCCCCGGACGGTTAGTTGGCTGCCTGGGACAAGGCTGTGCATGTAGCTCGATGCGACGCCTGAGGGGTACTTCTTCACGAGGAGTTGCAGGATGCCCGGCTCCGAGCGGTCGTGGATGGGCGTGTAGGGGCGTAGGACGGGGAACCAGGCGTTGGGGGGCGTGTGTTGGGTTAGGATCGCCGCTGTGTAGGGTTTCGATCAGTATAACTCAATCTTGGCTGTGACGGCTATTTTCACGAGGCGTACCTGAGGCTGGCACGCCAGTCGTTTCTTCTTTGCCGCCGGGTAAGGAGAAGGTGATCCGTTTCGTGTCGTGGTTGACTTGTTCCACCCCCGTGACGGTCAGCTGCTGGCTGAACAGCATCGTCTTGGGGAAGGAGAAGGTCTGGGTCGCATTCTGTGCAGAGTCAAGGAGGACAGGGCGTTGGATAGTGCTATAGTACGCTGCTCCTACGATGCCGGTGAATGCTGCACTGGTGAGGTATGGACGCGCACGAAAGGTGCGCGCGAAGGTTGCGGCCATGATGGCTGATTGAGAGGTGAGATGGGGGAGGGGTTGCGCAGGAGAGACAGAAGGAAATGGAGGTATCGGTATACTTATTCGCTGTACATGGCAGTGCACCAAGTCCGAGTCTCTTGGCCCGATTATAGTAACAAGGTGGAATGCAACGACCGTAGTAGAGGCCGAAAATATCATGGATCGGGCACGTTGAAGCCGGTTGTCCGAAGGCTTATTGCTTCCTCCGTCCACGTTGGACGAGTTGCAACCTTGGCTGCGCTGGCCAAGCTGGGCAATCGTCAGCTGAGAGGCTGACTCAGCACTGGGCGGGCTTTGCGGGCTCCGTTCGCCTCCATCCTGCAACCAAGACATCAACTGCGAGTCGACCAACTCTCGACACGAACGACCCCAACATACACGTTCGCGCTGCAGCCTATCTACTGTTTAGCAACAATCCGCCACAAGGTCACGTGTCCCGTCTGTCTTCTCTCTCTGCAAGCACTTAGATCTACCTTGCTACTGTGACAGGCAGGCTTTCATCATGAAACCGCACCCAGACCAGCGGCCAGCTCCGATACTATTCCAACCCGCTAGTCTGCCCTCGTTTTGCTTTCTCTTGCATAACAAGGCCCATCGGATCCGCGAGCATTTCATGTACACAGACAATCTGGCTGGTTCCGTACCACCTGGTTGGGTGCCGCACCGCCGGGCAAGGTGAAGATGGCGGCCGTAGGGCCTGTGTTCCATGTCAAGCCTTTTCGAGCGTAGGGCTGAGGGTTTGGTTTCAATGTGTTGTAAATTTCTTTCAATCTCCCTTGTTTCTTTCTCTCATTCGCTTCCTACTTGTTTGATGCTCGTCCGGCATTGAGAAGTAGGTCCTTCTACTGACCAAGTTGCTCATCGACAACCAGACGGGAAAGAAGCGATTGAGTACCCTGTCTGCCGGGCTTTCTTTTACTCCCGTCATCTGGGTCTATAACATCACTGACTCGCACGGGCTGGGTTGATATACCCTCGCAACTTTGAAGGATCGTGCGGCCTACAAGCGAGCAAAGACGGGATCCCCACTGGCTTGGCATGGCGACCAACCTCCCCCAGCACGTCGACGTCGCTATTGTCGGGGCGGGACCGGCCGGTCTTGCTACCGCCTGCTCGCTTCGACAGGACGGCATCAAGGCCGTCGTCCTCGACGCAGCTCATGAACCCTCCCCCTTCTCCAAAGCAAGCATACTACATTCCCGGACGCTAGAGGTCCTGGAGGAGATCGGAGTCACCCAGACACTCCTCGGCCTGGGCGTAGTCATAACTTCCTTCAACGCCTGGAGCAGGAAAGCATGGCTTACTCGGCTGGAATTCACCAGGATGGACACAAAGTACCCCTTAACTCTCGGTCTGCCCCAGAGCGTCACCGAGAAAGTCCTGCTTGAGAGGCTCGCAGAGCTAGGAGGCACAGTAGTCCGCGACGCAACCGTGACTGCCCTCGCCAGCAATTGCGACGACACTCTCCTCGAGATCACCGGCTCCGCCGGCAGCAAATCCTACCTCACGGCGAAATACGTGGTCGCCGCCGACGGCGTCCACAGCTCCATCCGCAAAATGCTCCGCATCCCCTTCGAAGGCGGCGACTACAGCGCCTCGATGATCGCCGCGGACGTCAAACTCCGCACCGCGGGGACCTTCTCGCTCGTGCCGGACGAAGCCTGCATCTGCTTCGGCAAGGACAACTTCGCGCTCTTCATGGCCATCACCCCGGACGTCTGGCGGCTGCTTATGCCCCTGGAAAACGCCCCCAAGTCCCCAACGCAAGCCCAGATCCAGACCTGGCTCGACGAACGTACTCCCCCCGGCACCGCCAAAGTGAAGGACCTCCTCTGGTGCGACCGCTTCCGCACCCACCACCGCCAAGCGGCCCGCTACCGCGCCGGCCACGTCTTCCTCGTCGGCGACGCCGCGCACAGCTTCTCGCCCGCGGGGGGCCAGGGCATGAACTGCGGGATCCAAGACGGGCTGGCGGTGGCCCAGGTGCTGAAAGCCGCCGTGATCGACGACGAGGATAGCGAGGCCGCGCTGGATCGGTACGAGCGCGTGCGCCGGCCTATCGCCAAGGGGATCATCCAGATGACGCATCGGTTGACGGTCGTGGGCCAGTGGAAATCGGCTTGGGCCAGGTGGGCGCGGGATTGGTTCATTGGGGTTTTTATGCAGGTTGCTGGGGTGGAGACCGGGTTTACTAAGCGGTTGGCCGCTTTTGAGGCTTGACTATGTACTTTGTACTCTGCGTTCGAGGGGGATTTTCATAGTCTTTTTCCCCTCTTTTTTTTATTTTGGTTTAAAAAGGAAGAAGAAAAAAAAAAAAAACAGGGCTCGCGGATTGTTGTCGATCACACATGGCGGGGATCGCTTCCCGTGGCGTTGTATAGTTCGCTGGAGGGCGTGTCCGGAATGGCAATCATGGTTCACAAGAATTATTGGCCGAAACCCATGCATGTGATATGCAGGGAGCTCATCAGCCGAGAAACTCGCTTGATTTACTTGAAGCTTCCCATGAGCCAATTGCCCGCAAAATTCCAGCTACTTAGCTGCTTACTTCTTTCTTCCTTGAGCCGTAAAAGAGACGTATCTCCAACCTACGCTTCAAGATATCCCAGCCGCTGCTATCACAGGATGACTGCAGATCCGACCGTTCTCATCGTGCACGGCGCCTTCCACTTGCCCCAACACTTTGTGCATCTTGCCTCCCTTCTTCAGCAGGCGGGATGTCGTGTCGAAGTCCCAGCTCTTCCTTCGGTTGGTATCGAGCAGGATCCGGGGAATGCGCTCGAGCTGGATGCGAGATCCCTATGTGAAAAGCTTGGTAAGCTTGTGGTGGAGGAGAAGAGGGATGTGGTTGTTTTGATGCATAGTTATGGGGGTCAGGTATTGCTCAAATCTTATGTTTCATTCAAACGGAGAGGAAAGATGGATTTAATATTTTTCCTGTTTCCCTTCCCCTTTGGGAGAAGACAAGGCTCTTATTCCATGTTCTAACAAGCTTAACAGTGCGGCAGCGAAGCCGTAGCAAGCTTCCTCGAACAACAACCGAAACAACGCCACCAACCTAACCCCATAACCTCGCAGCACCCCAGCCACCACCACGGCTCAATCACCCGTCTCATCTACCTCAACGCCCCGCTGCTCTCCCCAGGCACCACATTCCACTCCACCTTCCCCCCGTCCCCCAACGACACCCATCACCAACCTCCCGAAATCTCTCCCCAAGGCCTCATGACCCTCCCCCACTCCGTAGCCCAATCCCTCTTCTTCAGCCCCGTTGTCCCTCCCAACTTAGCCTCCTGGGCAACTTCCCTCCTCAGACCCCAGGCAGCTAGTATCGGGACCACGACAGCGACGTATGGTGGGTTTGGATGGGCGAGGTACGGGCTGCCTGTGACGTATATAGGAAGTCGACGGGATCGGATGTTGGGGGTGGAGGTGCAGGAGAGTATGATTGGGAAGTTGAGGGAACAGGGGGTGGAGGTGGAGGTGTGTTGGTTGGAGGAGGCGGATCATGGGGCGTTTCTGACGCATGCGGAGGGGATTGGGGAGGTTGTTGGAAGGTGTTTGGGGTAGGGAGATTTCCTTTATCCCCTTGTTTCTTGTCCCTTTTCTTGTTTTTCTTGGCGCTGTTGGAGGTCAGAGAGAGGGTGCATCGTGATTCTGAGAGGATGGGTGAGCATGGGTGAGGGAAGTCCAAGAGATGAGCGGAAGGGAAGAGGGGAGACCGGGCAAAAGTGAGAGGAGTTATGGTCTAGTCCAGCAAGACAACTCTGCTGGGAGTGGGGGCCGCCACAGTAAACCTCTGTTTTGAACGGATACCTCTATTCTAAAAGAGGAAGGAGTCTATAGCAACCCAGGGTCCGTAAGGGTTGGCCAGGGTTAACCCTTCCCCACCACCACCACTACAACCATCGCCTTGTAGCAGCCACAACGACAACAGCAACTATACCTCTGGATCGCTGTATAAGTCTCCAGTACATGCTTTAGTACACCGTGTTCAGTCCTGAGCTTGAGTGTGACTGTACGGACTGCATTGCTGTACTGTACTAGCTAGTCGCTGCAACCTCTGAATGTCCATCGAATGTCAAGAGTAGGAGACAAACCTCATCCTTAATGTATTAATTCAAAGACAATTCTTCATTCAAAAGGTCTACGGGTGGATTTCCTTGCTTAACAAGGGCTAGTTACGTCCGACCAAGCCACCGGAACACATGCGCATACACACGCATAGCACTACTAGGACTACGGCTACCACCAATCTTACTGCAAGCTCCATGGAGGACCAATGCGGACGATTGCCTGTTCAGATGTGCGACCGGTGCCACTTTTGATCTTCAGCCTTTTCATGAGTGGGTTGAAAAAAGAGGATAGTTTCCGCCCTAATGGATCCGAACCTTGACCTTCTCCCATAGCAAGGCATGGTCAGGCCTGCCCCGGGGGTGAATCGAATGTCTGTATATGGAACGATCGGACAAAGCTTGCATAAGAGAATAGAAAATCTGGCTTCACATGTCACCGACAGAATATTTTCTTTTTCTAAAAAAAAAAAAAAAAAGGAAAGAAAAGCAAAGGGAGAAAAGAAAAGAAAGAAAGA
Source organism: Hortaea werneckii (assembly GCA_037044905.1). Lineage (NCBI taxonomy): Eukaryota > Fungi > Ascomycota > Dothideomycetes > Mycosphaerellales > Teratosphaeriaceae > Hortaea > Hortaea werneckii. The sequence continues at coordinate 9,260 of JBAOKB010000089.1, read as the reverse complement.
AAAGAACAAAGCGGTTCAGGAGAGCGTACATAACATTGGAATTATCGTTCCATCAACTACCTAGCACCTAACCTGCGGAGAAATCTCCTCTTTCATCACTCATCATACTCCAACGTAAGCGTAGTAGGAATAGGCGACAACTGGGAATTAGCATCAAGATACTGGCGCATCTTGACGCCCGCAACATCATGTTCGACCGTAGTAAAATGGCCCTGCCTACCAGACGCCCTCCTCAAATTCTTCAACTTGAAAACCTCCTTGAGCGTCGCCGCGATCGAAGGCCCGACTAACCGGGCGCCGAAACAGAAGTGCAGTCCGTGGCCCAGGAGCGTGTAGTCCTTGAAGGGACGGTGGGGGTCGAGTTTCTCCGGGGAAGGGAACGCGAGGGGATCCATGGCGGCTTTGGAGGTGGCGATGAGGATCATCTGGTCCTGTTTGACGGGGACGGGCCCGCGGTTGCCGTCCATGACGACGGTGTCGCGATTGGCGACGCGGGGGAGGCCGGGCACGACGCCGGCGTGCCGCATGCCTTCGTACACGAAACCCTGGAGCTCGCGGTCCGAGACCGGGTCGTCGGTGTGCGCCAGCTCGACGATGCGGGATTTGTATTGCTCGTAGCCCGGGCTGAGGTAGAGGTCGATGAGGAGGGAGGCTTGCTGGGTGATGTTGCCGGCGACGGGGGCGCCCATGCCGATGCAGTCGCCTACCAGGTCGCCGATGGGGAGGTTGGTTTCGTTGAGCGCGTGGAACATGCGGTCTGCCTGGGGGCCGACTTCGTACGCAGTATCTTTGGCCAGCCAGTCGACGAAGCGCTCCTTAAGCCCTTGCTGGGTCCGCAGATGGCCTTCGAGAACGCCGCGGAGGACAGGCGCGACCTTCATGGAGGCATCGCGCAGTTTCCACTCGGCGGCCGGAAGGATGTTGAAGCTCTGGTACATGAAGAGGACAAGGTAAATGTCGAAGAGCTCAGGGATAGAAAGCAGTCCGTTGGGCGTTTCTTGCGTCTTCAGTGGGATAGCGAAGCGCTCAGCAAGCCAAAGGATAGGCGTCACGTTCGTGACATCCCGGACGATGTCAATGGAGCGCCTATTGTTGGAATATTTCAGTGAGCTGTCCTTAATAAGCCGAGAAACGTTCGAGCGGAAGAATTCGGTCACGTTGGCCTCAAAGCCGTCCTCGAAGAAGACTTTGTGAAGGATGTTGGAGCGCTCGTTGTGCTTGTGAGTTTCGTCCCACCCGAGCATGAACTCGTGGCCATCTGTGCAGTTCTTCACTGCGGCCTGGTACATGACCCGGAAGTTTTCGCGATCTTCAAAGACCCTCTTGCAGCCATCTTGCGTATGAACGGCGGCCATTGATCTGTCGCTTGACGGCCGCTCAAAGTCGTACTTGTGTGCGACTTCGTTCCCTTCCAGAATCTCTCTGGCGGCCTTGGGCGTGTAGAAAGGTAACAATGCGTATGCAGAGGTGCCCGTCCAAGCCACTGGCAGACCAGTATAGAGGAGCTTAGGTAACATCCCGCCATATGACCCTGGTTGCAGAGTGCTAATCGCACCAACGCCCCAGTTGGTTAGAGTGGTGCTGTTGAAGTCGTAACTCAGGAACCGGTCACCACGGACAAGAGCAACAGCATCATCCAGAATCCCTCGTCCTGTAGTTTGACCCGGACAGACGCCTGACCCGGGCATTGGCGGTTTGGTCGTTTCCGCCATGAGGCCTGGGTAAAGCTCCAGGTTGTCTATGTGGCCATACAGAAGCTCAGCAGCATGAGCGGTCTCCTTGTCGGGATTCCAATCCTCGAAGCTCTGATACTCCTTTAGATTCAGATACCGCCGGAACTCATTCATGGTACAAACGTTGAAAGCGTTTCGCGCCTGCAACTGGCCAAGGACATCCACGACTTTCAGACTCGCCGGGGTACCATGAGCGCCAAAGGCATGGGCAGGCTCTTCAATACAGTCTTTGATGATCTCGGCCAGGCCCACATCACTGAACCTGCCTTCTGCTCCTCTTTCAAGTCCGCCGAAAGTCCACTCTTTGGGAGCTTTAGACATTAACTTATGGCCTTCCACCTTAAGCACCTTATGGAACATCTCTGGTGTCATGTCGTCGATAGAGCCGAGCTCAGGCAAGCTTGATCGAATCAGGTCTTCCATCCAATCGGCATCAGCAGCGCTCAATGCGGCATGCCAGTGGTACAGGACCGCAAACTCGACTGATACCACATTGCCAGTGCCTCTCTCGGTGCGAGTGTTGCCGCCCTTGATTTCAGCTCCAAGGTTGAGCGACCATTCTGAATCGGCACGAGGAGTGTTGAGAATGGCAGCCACATAGTCCCTCAGCACTACCGTCGCGAAGAAACCCACATTGATGTTCCTCGCCAGTTGGAAGATATCCTCATCTTGCCATGCCCTCTCGGGCACGCTCAGAATGTCCCAGTCACGGTATTTGCCTTCTTCGTTGATCGAGTACAGCGATTCTGCTATGCTGTTGTGGTTTCGCGAGAACAAGACGAGGAGGGCAATCACACCGGGAGGCATGAGCATAATCCTCTCCGATGCAACCGAATCGGGGAAGATCTTGCCCATCTCGTATGTTCGCACTCGTTGCTGCTCTTTCTCGGTGTTGCCATAGAGCGTGCTCAGATCGACGTAGCTAGACGTCTCGTTGACCCAAGGATCGGATCGAGAGGTTTGGAAACATTCGTGGATGACAATCGTTGCGAATGAGAAGAAGAGGCGGTTCAAACCGCTTGGATGCTCACGGAATGGACCATTGCGCTTGAGCAATTGCTCGAAGACGAGCTCTGGGTCTGGAAGGTTCGGGCCTTTTGGCTTGAGAGGCGGTACGCTTCTGCTATAAGGAGTGCCAGCCTTGCCCATCTCGGGGAGCCAGGGATTGTTGTTGCCTCCATCGTGTCGGCGGTATTTCACTGTCGGTCCAGCAAGTGTAGCTGGAGGATGAGGCAGATCCTGGTAAAGCATCGTGATGAACTGATCAGAGAACTGTTTGGCCAACCCACTATTGGGCGGCAGTGACTGAAGCATCGAGACGCCATGCTCAAGCAAGAGCTCTTTGTCGTCCAGTGGCTCCCCAGAGGCTATGGTAGTCAGGCCTTGACCCAATGTTCTGTAATCCTTCAAGTCTAGATGGCGGAGATCGTGAAGGATGGATGTCTGCTCGCCATCAGCAACTCCATTGGCCTGGCCGTCTGTCTTGTGGTCAGGTGCTGTCGACGGCTTCTGCGTGATCTTGTCGACCAGCGTGCCGACCTTCTCCAAAGCCATTAGTTCGAGTGGAGCTACCGCCTCTCAAGGATGTGCGGAATTGTCAAAGGGAGGACTGAGAGACGGAGGACAGACTGAAGGGGACTGAAGGACCAAATTATCTCACCAAGAGAGAGACAGCATGCCTCTCGCTTGGGTCCCATAGAGATCTGCTTACCACGCTCCTCTCAAGCTACAGCACGACCGTTAGACATACCAACCCGTACAGTCGCCCATGACGTGTCGCTTCGCGCAGCCTCGCGCCGGTAGTGTTATGCGGAAGGCCACCGGACAGTGACAGCGGTGGACTGTATATCAGTGCAACTACCTGGAAAGGCAAGCGCAAGATCAAGCGTGCAGCTTGCTACTCCATTTGGCGGAACTGATCATCATAACGGCGTCTCAATCTGGTCAATCAGTTGCTGCGTCGATGAGCCATTCGTATAGAATCGATGTGGTATGACATCGAATATTGAGCCCTGCAGAATGCTAGCGACACTAGAGAGGACGGAATGGCATTGAGTTCGGACGATTGCTTGGATATTTGCCGTGATAGTCCTTCGCTTGGACGCCGTAGCAGAAGACGCAGACAGCTCACATTCGCACGCCTTGGCCCGTCGAGACCAGCATATGATTGAGTCCTGCGCGGAACTACGACGCGTGCATCTATGCGAGTCGTCCTGTTGTAGCTTGACAGGTGTAATGTGTCAAACACGAGCAGGAGCGGAAGGAGTGGAGAGATCGGCAAGATGGCAGGCGATCCCGACCCGGGCCGGCGTCCCAAACTCTCGGACTGAGCGGCCACGACAGACCACGCTCCTCCTCATCATCGCCACTATACACCGCGCGGACTCAACGCCTGCTTGACTCCTTCGCGTAATTGCTGGCCACTACAATACGGGAACATGCCTCCGCCCACATCGCCCTCTGATGCTTCCCTTTCCGGTAGTTGCAGAGGCCGCCATACTGCAGACCCTGCATGCACATGAGGTGGGTTAATGCTATACCAGTCCATTTCCTTGCCCTGGAACTCCCCAAGTCACCCTCTCTACTATCTGTCCCGTGCTTCCAATCGCCTAGTGTCTGCCTTGTGAGACGAGCCTTCCCGCCCGACCTGCTGCTGCTGCTGCTGCTCACCATGGGCAAGGTCTCGCCATGGGCGTCGTCTTGCAAATATCCCATGCAGACAGGTCCTGCGCCGCGGCCACTCCCCACTGACAGATTACCACGGGACATCCGTGCAGTCCGAGATGCCGCCTCCTACAGACCATCCGGCCGCACGATTGTGGTGTGCTTGGATGGAACGGGAGACAAGTTTGACAACGACAACAGCAACATTGTCCACTTGGTTGGCTGTTTGAAGAAGGATGATCCAGGTCAAGTGACTGTGAGTTCAGAACCATCTCGTCCTAATGTCTTTCTCAGGAAACGACAAATAAAAATATAGGAACCAAAAAGATAAAAAGATAAAAAACAAACGAAACAAAACAAAACTGACACAATTCACAGTACTACCAGTCTGGTATCGGGACCTACGACGGAGGAGGCCTAACCAACGGCGTAGCAGCTGCCTTCGACATGGCCATCGGTAGCGGGCTAGGCGTGCACATCCGGGACGCCTACAAGTTCCTAATGCAAACGTACCACGAAGGCGACAAGATCTGTCTCTTCGGCTTCTCACGCGGCGCGTACACGGCACGATGTCTGGCAGGCATGATCCACAAGGTCGGACTACTCCCGGCCCATAACTCCGCGCAGCTCCCGTTCGCGTACGAGTTCTACAAGGACGACACGCCGCACGGCTGGATGATGAGCGGCGAGTTCAAGCGCACGTTCTGTACGGATGTCAATGTCTACTTTGTCGGCGCGTTCGATAGCGTGGCCAGTGTGGGCTTTATCCCGAGGACGTTGCCGCTTAGCAGTACCCCGTTCAACAAACCCTTGTATTTCCGGCATGCCATGGCGCTGGATGAGCGACGAGCGAAGTTCAAGGTGGCGCGGTATCAGGACCGCGAGCATATCGAGCCGGTCGCGGACGAAACGCCTTCGATAGGCACTATCCACGAGCAGCCAGAGGGAGCAGTCCGCCGTTTCTCCGAGGATCTAGGAGCGGACATGCTGGACGAGAAAGACGAAGTCTTCCACGACGCGGAAGAAGTCCAAAACACCGACATCCTCGAAGTCTGGTTCGCAGGCTGCCACGCCGACGTGGGAGGCGGGGCGGTAGGGAACGACGTCCGACATAAGCTGTCCCAGATCCCGCTACGCTGGATGCTGAGACAGTGCTTCGAATGCGACACGGGCATCACCTTCCACACTCACCGCCTCGCCGAGGAGGGCATCGACGTGCACACCCTCTGGCCCAAATACACGAAACTCGAACAACCGGTCGTGGACCCCCCGCCACACATTGTCGAGAAATACGAGAAAGGCGAACTAGGCCATATCCGGCGCCGACGCGCCGCTTTACAGTCCTCGAAACGCTACGACGGGCAGGATCACTATAAGCTCCGGATCTGGAAGGACGAGAAAGAAGGTATCCCCGCGGACCACTGGGTCCCCGAGCAAGTGGAGGACTATTTCGACTCGCTGCAGCCGATCAACGACCAGCTGGACGTCGCGAAAGGGTGGTGGCTGTTGGAATTCCTGCCCGTGGAGGTGAAGTTGCAGAATTCTTCTCAAGATGAGTGGACGACGCGGTGGGCGCAGAATTGGGGGATGTTTCGCCCTGTGATGGAGTCGGATCCGAATTTACATTGGACGGTAAGGCAGCGCATGAAGAATCAGGCGGGTTATCAGGTTAGAGTGCGGACGAACCGGGATGTGGCGTGGAGGGTTTGTGTCTGAGTAGCGATTTCTATCTTAAGTCGACCGGATCCTTGATATTGGGCGGTCTGTCCGAGGGGGGAGGGGGGATTGTTGTTATGTTGTCCCATGTCCTTGGTTCATAGCAATAACCCATCTTTAGGACGTGACCTGACGCGCCATCATTATTGCACTTTCTATCTGGCGCGCATTATTCAGGCCGCAGAACCTAAGGCTTAACGTCCTCGTCCTCCAATTAATAATGATAATCATCACTAAAATAACTACCCATCCTCCAAGTCTCGATCGACGTGTGGAGATTACCTTCCCCAAGCTTTGCTTGACGTAAAGCTATATCTGGTACTCACTATACTCTAACGTCGCGCGCGTCAGCTGTCCAATCTTGAGGATCATGCTTGCATCATATGAAATTAATCTCCTAGGGACATCGGGATTCGCTGCAGCTCAACGGTCCTATAGCTGCAAGGAAGTCTGGTACACTTTATAGTATACTGTACCAACTTTGAGTGGAACGGGGAAGGCAATGAAGCTTATCGCAATCTCTCCTCCGAAAACCCTAACCAAATGAAAGAAAGGATTTCTGCAACCTTTTGGATTGGAGGAAGCCTAAAGCATTCTAAGTTCCGCCGCCATTGTTCGAACCTTGAGTTTAAATTGCAAGAGGAGCAGCAGCTCCTATCCACACCTTGTTTCGATCAAGCTGTTGGACGGAGTGGGAATACGTTTCGAATGATGAGACAAGGAAGTTTCGAGTGGGAAAATGTTTGGAAGCCGAAAGATTGACGAATATGTACATGTACATTTCTTGGTTTACACAGTTTGTATCCTAAAAAGAAAAAAAAGGAAGACCCCTCCCATTGACAGATCTGATGAAGTATCGACAACAAATATTACGAAAAGATTCTATGTCCAATTGCTCATGTCCGTAAGTGCTGTCGTCGAAGACGCTTACTCGTAGCGGTAGCAGTAAGGGCCAGACATGGTGTCCATGAGGTCACCGAAGGTCTTGTCCTCAGCGACGAGGCCGAAGGAGAGGACGTCGCTGAGCTCCATGTCGGCGGTGGGCGGGCTGTTGAGGAGGGTGGAGGTGCCCTCGATGGCGTCCTCACGCTCGTCCCAGTCCAGGTTCTGCCAGACGGAGTAGATGCGGTCGATCATGGAGTGGTGGATGAAGAAGACCGGGTCGCTTGGGCTGGAGTGGAAGTCCTCAAGCTGGGATGGGCCTCCACCGATCCAGTGACCGCCACCGTGCACACCGAACTTGTTGTCGCCGAGGAAACCCTGCATAAGGGACTGGAAGTTGCCGATCTCAGGCTGGCCGAGGACGAGCTCGGTGACGTTGGTGTAGGTGTTGTAGCGCTCGGAGAAGAAGTTGCTCAGGTCACGGACAAGGCAGCGCGGGTTGTAGTCGAACTGGTTGGCGACGTTGTTGCCGTACGGGCTGTCAAGAGGACCAAGGTGAGTCTCGTAGGTGGCGTTGCTGAACGGACCGCTCATGACGCAGCCACCACCAGTGCCAGGCGGGAAAGTGGTGTCCTGGAGGCCGAGGTAGGTGTCCTCACGGCCAGCAATGTACATACCGTTGCTGCCCATGGAGTACTCGTCGCCGTTGAAAACCTCGCTCTGGTCGACCTTGCCAGCGTCCATGGCCCAGTCCCAGTAAGGAAGGGTGCCAGTGTAGCCGCAAGTCTCGCCGAGGGCAGCCTCGAACTCGTGGATGAAGTTACGGTGCCAAGCAAGGAAGTCGGCGGTGCCGTGGATGTGGTAGGTCATGTTGATGTGAGTGGCGACGAACTCGTCGTAACGAGTGTAGACACCCGGGTAGGCGTCAGAGCCGGCGGTGGTGTAGCGCGGCTCGGTGCTCTGAAGGCAAGCCACAGCGTCCGTGAAGGCCTTGCGCTGGTCGTTGGACATGCTACGGAACTCGGTGCGGACGCGGGCGTTCTCGTAGGTGCAGTCACCAGAGCTGGTGCGGGCCTTCAAACGGGCATCGGCAATGTCAGAGACATTCTTCCAGGCGCTACCAGAGGAGATCTCCTCGTCGTTGTAGTCACCGAGCACCGGCAGGTAAGTCGAGACGGCAGTGCTGGAAGCGCTGGCGCTGGAGGAGCTGGTGCCAGAGGTGCCGACGAGAGAAGAGCTGGCAGCGGTGCCAGTAGGGCCGGCGGACGCGGTGCCGTTGCCGGAGTCAGTGGCGAACGGCGCGCTGACGGAGCGAGAGGTGGTGCTCAAGACCGAGTTGCTGCTCTTCTGAGCCTCGTCGTAGGCAGACGAGTAGGTCTCGTAGGCCGCAGTGTAGGTGGCCGAGGCGGTCGAAGCCGGGGAAGACTCGCGCGAGACGGCACCGGATGGAAGAGAAGACGGAGCGTTCTCGCAGGAGCTGCTGGAAGCAGCCAGCTTGCTCGAAAGCGAGGCCTTCAAGGAGCTGACCTGGTCCTCCAGCTCGGAGATGTGCTTCTGCTGGCCATTGTGCGGCTGGGTGCTGTTGTAGCCGACGGCACCAGTAGGAGCAGAGCCCGTGGGAGCAACCGAGCCCGTGGAAGCAAATGCCGTGGCGGCGGAAAGGGAGAAAACGAGCGACGATTGAATATGCATTGCGACAACGACTCTGCTCAAACACGCGATGGGAGAGGCTAAGAAAGAGGCGCGGATGAAACGAGAAACGAGTGAGCAAGAAAGCGCGAGAAAAGGCAAGGGAGGCAAAAGTAATAAGACACCTACGGGCAGCAGAGCAAGCAAGCGACACACGGTCCCCGGGCGACGGAGCCAAACGTCAGTGGACGGCCGTTGAGAACGAACGTGGACTATGCGGGCGTGGGCAGCGTATGACGGCGAATATTGTGCCGAGAGGCTCGTGATAGTGGGTTGGAAGGAATTGCAGAAATTTGAAGGCGTCTGGGAAGGTTTGGGCGGCTGCGAGGCGGATGCGAGGCGCAGGGCCAAGCTGTTCAATCGGCAGGTACCCGCCAGGCACCATGCTGCGGAGCCTGCCCCATGCGGATAAGCGTCAGGGGCAATGCTTGGGACGCAATTTGCCGGCTTGGGCCTTCGAGCCCGCTTCGCTCGTACTCCACGACTCAAACGGTTGCTAGACTCACTAGACTCGCCCGCATCCGCTACCATCCCAGGGCAGAGCGTGCAGTTGGCGAGGCGGCCGCCCTAACGTTC